>JAYRBT010000001.1:48966560-49026071 GCA_036023395.1 Myiotriccus ornatus
TTGTGGTGAAAGGTGATGGCATAGCTAACCCATCAACACTACCCAGTGCTGCACACAGAGTCTCTCTGACATTGACCAGCCACTCTCATGCCTGTGCACCTTCTCCAAAAGTCTCTGATTTTACAATCTGAAGGCAAAATCCTGACAAAGATACTCATTGTGAATACTACCTCAATTACTAAATTATCTGTTTTGGTCATCTTGTCTCCTCTGGGGAGTGGCATCTCACTCTTTGTTTGACCCAGCTGAACAACATAACATTCAATGCAAATATTAGACCATCATTATCGGGCTTTAAACAAACAAGCAGGTTTAGTTTAGATCTTCCTAAATGTGTTGAAAGAGGCATGATGTAACTATGTGTGCAGACACAGGGAGTCTGCAAAGGGGCTGCTGCAACACGGAGCATGTCCTAATGGTTAGCTCTAAGAGCTTCCCTTCCAGCACCCGGGCTTCCTGACTTACCCCTTCTCTCTCTGATACAGTAGAGGAAGCTGTGACAACTCACTTAGATGCCTTAAATAACATCAACAGCAACAGAAAACTTTTTAACTGTTCCAATAGCTAATATGGGCTGTCCAGAGAGACTTTGAAACTGCCTCAGAGAGGATTTTCAGTTTGCTGCTGTGTTGCTAAGACTATGCTTGCCTCTTTGCAGCAGCTGACAATATTAGCAGGATTTGTATACAACCCCTGAGGTGAGGGAAGATCCATGAGAATTCCCACTGTCAAGGGCATGATTTCATAATACTTCTTATTGCCTAATATCTGTCAAATATCTTCAATTTTTTACATGCCTGGAATGCTACTCCTATGAGTAACACATACTGTTCTGAGATTATGCAAGGATAGGGTAAGATTACTGCTGGAAAGTTGCACAGTAGGTGCTGGTTAAATATGGTTATCAGCTGGGTCCTGCTCAGTATACTTTGAAGAATTAGAGTCTAGAAAAACGTTATGTTTCAGAAGCTATTCTGAATAATTTATTGCCCCTTCACACAGAGCTGGCTACAGACACAAAGACAGTATGTAGTTTATAAGGAAGACTTGAAGTTAAACAAGCAAGGAAAAATGGCTCAAGGTGCCACTTCTGAGCTGCAGAAAAAAGCTGGACAGAATGGAACAATCAATCATAGAATCATTTAGGTTGAAAAAGACCTTTAAGAACATCTAGTACAACCATTACCCTGTTTGGGCAGAACTGTGTTTTGGAATTAAATGTACCACTGATTACAGACTTCTGAGAAGGAGAAACAGGTTGCCAAATTTAGATTTTATGAGAAAGCACAGGAAATATATGTGGAACTGTTCTAAGAGTGAAAACTCAGGGACCATGCTCAATTCATAAATTGAACAGAAGTATCATTTCTCTTATACCACTCAGAAGAGGCAGAAGCTGTATGCCTTTGGAAAAAAAAAAAAGAAAGAGGATTTTTTTAATGGGCACTATTATATTAATTGTTTTCATCAGAGTTCTTCCGCCTATTCCAGAGTTGGGAGCGTAGACAAGTTGTATTTTTTCCATCTTCCCTCTACTTGTTTACTGTTCATTGTACTTGAAGATTTGTGTCTGTGTATTAACTAGAATGAAGCAAGAAGTTCAACAATTGAGGCCTAAATGCCTATAACAACAATGTGAAAAGACACTGGTTCTGCTTGTGGTGACTGCCTGCAAAGGCCAGTGCTCCTAGCTTGGAGAAGAAGACATCCTTTCCTCTTTTCTAGACCTAAAATAGAAGGTTTGTGGTCAGTAACAAGTACATTTGGCTAGGAATGCTCCTGCAGGGTAGATCTTAATCACTATTTCACTGTGAACTCTGGTAGCAAAGATTTAGCCAGCATCTGGGTCAGGGTGCTGTCTGTGATAGCCTGTAACTGTGTGGCCAATCTGTTTATTATAGGATTTTTAACTCTAAGGTTTAGCAGTAGTGGTTGCTTTTGTCAACAGTTTTAACCAGTGCTGTCTTTATTTATTTAATTTCTCTTCACTAGAAAGGCATTCTTCCCCAGCCCCATTACTAAATATTAGAAGTAAATAATTTGACAATGACATACATTTGCTTCAACCAGAGTCATGGAATCATAGAATCATGGAGTCATAGAATCAGATGGGTTGGAAAGGACCTCTGAGATCATCAAGTCCAACCCTTGATCCACTCCCACCACAGTTACTAGACTACTGCACTCAGTGCCACATCCAGTCTGTTCTTAAAAACCTCCAGGGATGGACTCTGCCACCTCCCTGGGCAGCCTATTCTGATGCCTAAATAAAGGAGTTTTTAGTCTGAATAGTAAAGCATGACTGCTGCTAAAATTTGAGAGACAACATAATCCCCCCCCTTTTTTTTTTCTTTAAATTTTTGGAGGCTTTCCTAGAATGATACATAATTATTTACATAGAAAAAAGATCAAAACCAGGACTGCATCACTGCATCTGTACAGTTTTTGAAATGTTTTGACACATTTGCCAAGATTTAGTAGGAAATTTCACATGCTTGTCTGGCAATTTATAATCCATTATTTTACACTACAAGCTGCATCCTTGAGTTTATTTTATGGCATAGAAATAAAGTAAACTAAATGACAACATCTTCTGGCCTCTCCCTTTCATCTATGGAAATGACCTCCAGTAAAGAGAATCCAAGGGATGTCGTGCATCCATTTTGAAATACATTATTTATATTAATGTGAATGTTTCTGAGTAAATGAGGAAGCAAAGCTTGGCTTAGAATAGAATAGCAATGCAATTATCTAATAAACCATGTATCTCAAGAATCTGTCAGGGTCAGTATTGCATCAAAAGGTGTACTGTTTTGGAACCGTCTTTGAGCCTTGGTCTTCTAATATCTGCTGAAAAAAATTTCTAAAAATCTGGCTTTTTTCCTTGTAAGCTGATGGATTTCCACACTTAAGTTGGGATACGTATGAAATACAGCACAGAACTCCCAGTCAGTTAAGGGCAGAATTAGTCACCCCAAATTGGAGATTGATTAGTACTAAAGGAGAGAATTAAGTATTGTATACCATAGTTTTGATGTAAATGCAGACATTATAGTCCAAATTCTACTTTCTTTCATTTAATCAGAAACCAATGAAGCAACTCTATGTTATAAGCGCTAGAAGTAAAAGGAGGACTGCAGACAGAGAAGAACAAAGCACACTGGGTAAAAGACTAGGACTACAGCCTTATTTTCAAGGCATAGAGCAGATTTACATGGAAGATAATTTTTAAAAGCTGGAGGAAGAAGGGAGAGGAAGGAAAGGTATGTCTGACCTGCAGTTTAAGATTCATATGTGCTGCAAGGTCAGGAGCATTGGAATTCTAAGGGTTTGTTTTGCCCACTTTTTGAAGTCACTTCATATTTTTCTACTAGAGCTGAACTCTCCAATGATAAACATGTTTAGCTCCAGTCATTTGGTTCATCACCAGCTGGGAGCAGGGGAAAAGCTGTGCTTATTTTGCAGAGTAGTGAGAACTCAGCTGGGAAGCTTCTGTTACTCCAGTTCCAAGAAACACAGTTAATATACTCAAGTATTTTTTTTTCTGTAAATGTTATATATAGTTGGATGATTCTTATTACACAGGGTTTTTAATTTTGTTCTAAATGTTCTGTTTTCATTTTGGATACTGGTCTATAGGGCATCATGATGTTTAACAGAACAGATACAAAATACCCTCTGTTTATTTTATTAAATACCAGGTTTTCACTAGTCCTCACATTGTTTTAATGAAATAATAGTACAGAAAACAGTTGCTTAGTGGAAACAGTGCTGTGAGTTAGGTAGCGCAGTGAGACAGTGCTACAGCGCCAACAAAGTAAAGAAGCCCATTTTTCAGCACGAAGAAATATACTCTGCTCTCGGGGTAAACCTGAGCTCTACCCCTTTGGAACAGTCCTTCAGCTCAGGGAATGTATACTGTACATGGCATGACATATGATCTAGTATGAATGGAGGAAATTGAGCTAATGTTCCAATTTTAAAAAGCAAGGGAAAGCAGAAAACCAAAGTTTGAAGTTCAGGCTAATAGAAGTGTGGTCAGTCTGAGGTAAGATTTGTCTAATATAAAAACCTAGTATACTTTTACTGTAGGTTTATATTCTTAGTTCTGTAAGTCACTTTAATTAGCACTGTATAACAATTTGCACAACACCTTTCCTCCTGTAACCAACATTAAATGACACTACTTAATTAAAACACACTTAAAACAAAAGAGTAGCTTGTATTACCTCCAGCTCCATGCGCTTTTCTTCCTTGTTATGATCCTTCAATGCCTTTTCAGAATGATCATCACAGTCTTTTAAATGACAGATGTGTTGATATTTAGTAAGTTCATGTTTACCTCGCTTTCTTTGAGAAACATTCCTTCTGTGAAGACCATTGAAAAATGTCTCATACAGTGGCAGT
Organism: Myiotriccus ornatus; assembly: GCA_036023395.1. Classification (NCBI taxonomy): domain Eukaryota; kingdom Metazoa; phylum Chordata; class Aves; order Passeriformes; family Tyrannidae; genus Myiotriccus; species Myiotriccus ornatus. Next base: position 48,970,968 of record JAYRBT010000001.1, read on the forward strand.
TCTCTAAACATATCATCATCACCTCTACCATCTGCTTCTTCCTCTTCAGATGAAAAATCATCTGCCTCTCCTGCCTCACAAATATGGAGCTTAGTGTTAGCTTCATGTGATAAAAATTGGAAATCAGAAAATGTGATAGCACTTGGTTTATGTTTTATGACTCTGATCTCATGACTCCTTTTTGGTTTCTTGTCTGAATTATTTCCTGTGTGCAAGGGAAGGTTTAAAGGATCTTCCTGTAGCAGGTGCCTTGCAGAACAGGATAATTCTTCACAAAGGTGCTTTGTCTCAGACTGGTTGGTGGCACTGACATGCCCTGCAGCCATTCCAAGTTGCGAGGATGTCTCATTGTGGTCTAATAAGGATGACACAGACAGCAAACTCAGCCCAGGTTCCAGTAAAACATTCTGAAATTCACATGGACTTGCTTGATTTTCTACCTTTCTTTGGTATTCTTCATACTTAGCTTCCTTTGGAGTCCCCAGGCACTTGGCAGATTTAAGATAAGGTGAGTCCTGTTCTTCTTCATAGATGTTAGTTTCCATTCCAGTGGGTTTCATCCATCAGAGATCACATTACTCAATTCTTGTTTTTCTTAAGAAACATAACTCTGCATGTGTAGCCAGGAAATATCTTCTTAGTTTTCCAAAACCATGATCACACAATTGTTATTAATGCCTGGATTCTCATACGAAACATCTGAATCCTCTCAGCTCCTGGGGGAAAAGAAAAAAATTGATGGAAACATACTTGCAGTGGACTGCATCAGCAAAAGTAATCCTGAAACATGAAATTCTCATATCAAATTTACTTCAGATTTACTTGTATTGCTGCAAAACTATTTGATGTATGCAGATTAAGTGAACTGAAAACCTGAGAACCTTGACTTGTTTACCTTAGAGACTAGGAAAGAAATGTCAAATGCAGAAATGTTTTTTAAATATTGACTTTACGTTGATTAGTGACGCAATGGTTCAGAATCATTCAAAGTGATGTTAGGTATATTCTTGTTACCTAAACATGCCTCTGTTCACTATCTTTTCACTGTCTGTTAAATCACTGAGAATTTTACACTGTTCTGGTAAAGCTACTAAAACGTCAGAGGGAAGAGCAAGGAACAGAACATAGGGAAATGTCATAGCTAAAAACAACTGACAGAAAAAAAAGATTTCAGTATATGTAGAATTTTTTATCTCTCGACTTCAATGAATTGACAATGCAGTGCAGCCTCTGTCTATTTCCAATAGATCTGAAAATCAAAAACAGGAGGCTGAAAATAACAGAGAGCTTCAGTGCTACGTTGGAGCTGGGCATGTCTGCTTTAAATCAGTCTTAATATCCATGCTCACATCCAGGCTGTGCACCTCCAACACACTGGAAGAAGGGAGGAGCTGAAGAACTGAGCTTGCATCACTGAAAGCTTACATTCCCCCATACATGTAATTTACTTCTTGTGACAGTTTGAATTTTGATAGTATTTATTTTAATGATTGTTTCAGTACTCCATCTGTGAGGGAGCAAAGCAGAACAGAAGCTTTTCAAAATAAAAAGAGAAGCTAGAGCCTTTCATGTATGTGGCAAACCTGTCAGTGATGAGGAAGATGTGTCAGAAGGCAGCACTGTGACTGTCAAAATGGAAAGCAAGCAAAGTAAGATGCTGGCATGTGATGTGCCTGTCACTGCATGTGCCATAAACCGAGCAAAGCACACCAGCTAGGCATATTTTAGTGCTGGTTAGTGTAGACTTTAGTGTTACGGACATACATTTGGTAATAGAAAGAATACTGTTGGATTTATTGTGTTACCTTTGTCATTTGAACTACAGCTGTAATAGGTGTGAGCATGCAGGTATGTAGACCTCCTGTTTATGTAGACATCCTCTCACCTCCTGCTAGCTATTTAAAAGTCAGATGTTACTGTAAGCTGTCTAACCTCCTGCTGGAGTCAATGGAGATGGGAAAAACGCTTCTAAAAGGTAAATGCTCCCACTTATCTTGGTTACCTATTTGGACATGGGATGAATCTCCCTTTTGGCCTAACTGCCTTATCCAAAACTATGGCAGATGTCTAGACAAAAAGCTTACACCAGTTATCTGGCCTTTAGAGGGACAAATAAAGACAAGAAGAATCTCAGCCCATATCTTTGGCACACAATAATAATAGGTGAGGTTGTCTATGTGTAAATGAGAAACCTACTTCTGAAGCGCTCATTTTCTCAGATGATTCAACTTAGCCATCTACATAGAAGTGACTTCACTTTCAGAAGGACTGAACACCCTTGGTTCTCCCTCAGTTACTAGAAGAACTAATTGAACAGAGTATCTTTGTAAAAGAAAACACATTCCCACATTTAGACGGAATGATTTGAATAACTTAGCATTTCACATAATGTTTTGTTCATTGTGGGCACAGTGAAAAAGCCTCCTGCCATTCCAGGTGCTTCACTATCACCCATAAACTTCACTTTTGAGTCTCTGACTCTCAGTATCCCGCAAAAAGGCATACAGCTAGCACCCACATTCCCAGCACACAAAGCCAGCCATAACTGAAAAAGATTTGCCAATTCTAGCAGGTTCCCCAAAAGGCAGCAAAAGAGCTTTCGCATGGCTGCCCACATCAGGTGAGAGGATGGGTTGTGTTCACCAGTCATTGCTGCTGGTGGCCATCCTGCTACACACCTGTTGGTAGTTCCAGCAGTACTAACAATGCTCAGGTCTCCAGGTCTCCCCAGAGACTCTTTCCTCATCTTCACCCCTTCCTACTGTTTCTCTTCTTTCACATCCTTGGCCTATTCCCTCTACCTTCTTTAGCTTTGATAATTCTGCCAAGCAGGCTCTGCTGTGATGGCATCTGTGGGAATACACCTCTGTTTTCATAGAAACATCTTTGCTGTAATGAGCCCAAGATACAGCAAAAAGTTGCTACGGAAGCAATTACAGAAATTCACAGAATCACAGAATGAGTCAGGTTGGAAGGGACCACAGAGGGTCATCTGGTCCAATCTCCCTGCTCAAGAAGGGTCATCCTAGAGCACACTGCACTGGATTGAATCCAGATGTTTCTTGAATATCTCCAGTGAGGAAGACTACATTCTCTCTGGGCAACCTGTTCCAGTCACTCACACAGGAAAGTTCTTCCTCATGTTTAGATGAAACTTCCTGTATATCAGTTTCTGCCCAGGTGCATCACATCCTGCAGAGGGCATGCATGGGATAAGTGAATTACATATTTTTTATTTCTAGTATTTTAGGATCATGCTTTGGACTCCAAAACATGAATTATCATCCCTGCAGAAATTTGTATTTTTCGTTATCTCTGGATATTCCTAGCATCTAAAATCAACACCCAACTTATTTTAAAATTTTGCGAAGTTATTTGTCTCAAATGAGTTTTGGTTTTTACAGGGTGTAGTGTAAAGCTGTAATTTTTACAGTATAATTACAAAAAAATCATGAAAGAGGTTTTCCATTTACTAGATTTCCTTAGGCTATTTACTCTTTGTTTTTCCTGGGAGGAGACTGGAACAAGGCAAGTATGCAAAAGCAGGCTGGTTTTGTGCAAGTATTGCAAGAAATATGGGAAGAGGAAGTGGTAAAAAGAGGGAAGGTGTGGGAGGTGGTAGATTCACTGTCCCTCGAGGTTTTCAAGATGAGACTGGATCTGGATGTGGCACTTAGTGCCATGATCTATGGCACAGCGGTGTTGGATCAAGGGTTGGACTTCCAATCTTGGAAGTCTTTTCTGATCTGGCTGATTCTATGATTCTGTGAATGTGGGTTTACCCTTGGTCATCCTGTGGAGCATCTCTCTTTACTCAATATAACAGTGACTGAAAAAAACCCCCCACTTTTATATATAATATCAAATTCCATATTTTATAAAGAGTTACACATGACCTAGATGTTTCTAGGTCATAAAAATGGAGAATTCTTGGCAAAGCAAAGAATTTGGAAATCCTGCCTATAGCAAAATACGTAACTCAGAGAGGTCTGAACATTCAGAGCTAAATCTGTACATGTCATAAAAGGCCTGTAAGACAGTGTCGAAAAATAATATAATTCTCACCACAATCCCGAATGTATGCACATATAAGTTCTGAAAAGTAATGATCTTTCTGGAAAAGATCTTTGAGGCTTTATAAATAGGGAAATTACTTTCATAAGCCTACATAATTCTAAATATATACTGTAGCATTAGCTCTACTGGTAGACGCTAGTGTAGGCAAAGAGGTGGAATAATTGAAGTATCTTGCACACGTATATATATGTGAGTTTTTCAACTAAAAAGAAAAATGCAGGGCTACATAAGCTAACTTTCCAACCAGAACTGACTCCAAATAGCATTAGTAAGGGAGGGGGGGAGGAGGGGGAAAGCAACACAAGATTTTTTTTTAAGCTAAACTATGAAATGCATATCTGAGTGTAGCAGCTTAGCAATCTACATACATGAGTTTAAAACTCACAACCAAAATTTTATTTATTAGGGAAAACTCCTTACAAATCAGCAATAAATTAATACATTTATGATTTAAGTAGTGAAATGCTATGGAAGGTAAGTTCTCATTTGGTCTGGCATGAGCAACTGTGTATGTGCAGACTCACAGATAAACTTTTGTGTATCATGCTTTATTGGCTTGATTCCCCTTTGCCAGGACAACCAAGATTTGTATTAAAACTCATGAAGTTTTGCATGAAGATCACATAAAAAGCACATATTCGTCTTAATCATTAAACAGGAGGATTTTACAGAGATTCTTATAATCATAGACTCATTTCTATTTTCTTCAGTCAATACAAGGATAATTGTTTTCTGGGACAAATTATTAAGATTTATTTCATAGTATTACTCTAACAGCAAGTCACCTAAACCAGCTTTTCAAATATGGCTTAAGTTAGTGCATTTCAAGACCCATTATGTATTTTGGCATTACAGAGCACATGAATGTGTGGAATTTTGTTAGTTTAAATTCAATTTAAACTTGAACTGACATACTAAACCAGCAAATCAAGTTCTGATCTGGCTGAACAGTACGCCACTCATCCAAAATAAAGAGTTTTTACCCCTTAGCCCCTAATGCATTTGTTTCCCTTTCACAATGACTTTGCTTAGTACGTCCTATTGACTTAAAGAATCTTCCCCTGAAAAACTACGCAAACAAGCCAACAGAATGTGAGACACATAAACTAAGAGCAAATTGGGAGATTAGGATTTTTTTCCCTGATGATAGTTTTACCTGTTTTGCAAGGTAACCCCATATTTTTCAGTTATTTTCCATAAGCGTAACAACAGGAACTCAGTGAGTAGCCAAAAGATCCTCCAAGCACTGGGGCAGAACAGAAAAAGAAGTGAGCAGATTCTTAGCAAAAGACATTTCAGCTTGCTTGCTGCAGAAGAACTCTGTCAAGAGAAGTATGTGTGAGAATCCCTGGGGCGAAAACAGCCTTCTGCAAGCATTGGCCAAATTATTCACAGAAAAAGACAGAAAAAAAAAAGAAAGGGAAGGGAAGGGAAAAAAAATAAAAGAGAGCATAAGAGCATGCTTCACAGGGATACCAGGCACTTCTAAAAATACAGAGTGACCTCATTCCTCACATCATGCCAGACCTTAACATTGCGCTTTGCTCTATCACCTGGAGCACCTGGAGTCAGGTTCCCACTGCTCGAGTTTGGATGCTGTCAGGTTCTGAAAAGGTAGGCTGTGAAATGCCTTTTGATATAAAGCCAGTGTAAAGAAGTACCAAAATTAGCTTTCCATGTCACTTGCAAATTCTAATTCTTGTTTGCCTATGTTTCTTCAAGACCTACATTTGCTGCCAAAACTCTACAAGTCTTCTCTTTTATATATATTAATAGAATCATAGCTTGCAGACAGACTTTTGCATATTCTGCAAAGTGGAGCTGCAGTGCAAGTTACTGGGCACATGAGTTTCTGAGTTGATTATAAATCAGTTATTTGCAAATCTAGCCTCGAAAGGAAAAAGATGTATTGTCACTAGAAATACAGGGTGAGAAATCTTTGAGTTGTAGTTTAATTTTGGAAGTGTTTTTCTATATTGCTTTTGATTAGAGCAAACAGTGAAAATGGAAAAGCTGCAATGCCCTTCTGCTCATGTAATGGATGTATTCATGTGCTCACGCTTGTAGCCATAGATTACATTTTTCACCTTGAGATATCCAGGGACAGATACTCGGCACAGATGCTGCCAAATCTATGTCCATCCTGACTCATTTCAGTCAGTGAAGAAGGCGGCACTTGGATTCTCTTACACCTTGTGCACCTGATTGCCTTCACTGAAGTTAGGCAGTATTTTATTCAGCAAAGAACTTGGCATATTTATGAATGAGTCACCAGCAAATAAAGCCCCATCTTGAGGCAACCATTTTTCAGGAATTACTTTATATGACAGTTTAGTGAGGCTTGTCTCAACTTAGATATGTTCATTATCCTAGGACAGCTGCACTACTAGGACTGTCCTTTAGCTTTGCCATCACTGTCCCTGCCTCCACTGTGGCAGAAGCTCATTTTACAATGCCAAGGCAAGTAAAATATCTTTTCAAATGCAATAAACCACAATGATAAAGAGACACTTTGTTAATTTAATTGTGCTTACATACACATTTGTCTTAGGTGCAACTATTGGTCACAGATGTGCTGTTTTCCAAGCACCCTCTTAACGAATGCAGCAACGTCAGCAATTTATTTACAGCCAGACCTACTTCCAGTATATAAGAAGACAGACTGCTCCAAGAGGAATCACTGACAAATTTCATGCTATAAAATGAGCCTGAGGCTGAATTTAATCCAAACATCCTGCCAGTATGCCGACTCAATTGCATTTTCATCTAAAACAGCGTTTTCAATAAGACTGTCATTGTCACCTCACCACCTTATGGGAAGAGTGGTTTAATTGCAAATAAGATGAGAAAATACCCTCTCTAATACAACTATTGCCCTTTCTAAGACTCTAGGTCTGTGGGCAATGTTTAGTTTTAGTTTGCGGAAGTGGGCCTTGACTTTGCAAATCTTTGTTCTCTGTGCTGCCCATGAACAGCATGGTTGCAATCCTGAGCAAAACCAAATGGCAAGAATGTGTGAGCAGCAGTACAGTGAGGGACTAGACATAATTCTTCACACTTGGAAAAGTCTCATGCTTCTTGCACATGTGATTACATCCTCTCAAAAGAAGGTATTTAAAAGGAGTCAGGTATGAATGGGTAACTACGGGCATATGTCTTTCAGCATGTCCCTGAGAACATGAATAAAGTATCTTCATAGAATAAGATCTTTCCTTCTGCCAACAGATACCTTCTAGCATTGCATTCACTGTGTTGCTTTTGTATTCCCTGTTCTGCCTCTTTTTTGTCATACATGTATGAAATGTATCATCACGCTCCAGATGAGATGTTGGCCAGAGGTTGTTTGACTACGTGCATTTCAAGGCAGTTTTAAGTGATTTAAGAAGAGCACCCAGTCATATACAGACACTATTCATAAACACAGGCCCCCAAATGAACCGACACCTAATAAATATTTTTAAAATAACACTGGATAAACCACATAGGAAAAAAATTCTGTGTCTCTTTAGTTTGAGGAACTTGACATTGGTAAGATCCCAGATCTTTATCTAGGCTGCCAGTCCAAACCAAAGTCAGAAAACAGACTTTCTGCAAGCAAAGACACACAGGTATGAGCTGCTTCTCCCTCCAGTTTAAATACTACTAGTTTCTGCAGCCTGTAAGGTGAATTCCATTACGTATGTTCATGGGATTCTCAGTGGGGTGGTTGGAAATTAATCCTTATTTTTGCACAAGTAGAAAGAACCTGGAAGGATCAATTCTTTTTCATATTAGAGAAAATCTATGTTGACTGGATGGCATAACAATTTTATTCTCATATTTTTATTTTTAAGCTCATGAAACAGAAATGATGTAAGACAATCACTTGTCACTTTACAAGTCAGGGAAATATCAAACAGTTTGGTTTTGGTTTTTTTATTTAGCTCTTCTCTATTGAAAGTTGTATATCAGCACAAAATTTTCCTTCACAGCAGCCTGCAAGAGTCTTCCAAAATTGCACACATCCCTCTGAGAAATCTGTACTGAATCTGTAACACCCACCAGCAGCCAAAGACACTGGACAAAAGCTATGTTGGCACTGGGTCAGAGGCTGGTATGGTCTGTTTATGTATGGCTCAAATTCCTTAAAATGAAAGAAATTAGGTTCTTTAAATTTATTTCCCTCTCTGAAGAAGAAAAAACATATCACTGCCTTGGGTTCCTTCATGAGAAAGTATCAATTTGTATTAATTTCACTTATAATCATTATTATCCACCCTCTGAATATAAGGAATTGGATGCTTGCATCTACTCTAACCATACAACCAGTAGAAGAGATGTAAGCTGGAATTAAAGTTTCTTTATCACTAAAGCCATGTCTTAATCACATCTCATCTTCCACCCTTAAAAAATGGTTTAGTTACTAATTGTCATGATTGAATTTACAAAAAGAACATAAGAAGCAGAGTCTTCAACAGGCATCATGTCTGAAGATCAGCACTTGTTGTAATAGGCTGAACTGTTCTTGCTAATGCTATTTACAGAGGAGAGTTGCATTTCTTTAGAAATGTGCACCCTTTTTGCCCTGAACTGGGTTCTCTTAAACAGGATAAACCAATAATCTTACGTAAGCCACCACACCCCCCAGAGGCTCTTGATTTTCCCATAATCTATTAAATTCCCCCAACAGCTTCAACACCCTTCAGTAACTCTTTAGTGCCTTGCTTCTGCTTCAAGCTTCCTTTCCACCAGCTAGTTAAATTTCAAGTCCTGGTCCTAATCTTCAAAGTAATTTTGGTGCCTTGTCTCTTGGCACCCTCTGTCCTTGCCACCTGTGGCCGTGACTACCACAGGGGTGAAAGCCTGGCACAGGGGGAGAGATGCCACAGCAGCTGTCAGGATCCACTACACTCATCTCAGGACATACCACTTAAAAATACATCTCTCTTGCTGTTTTCTGAGTAAAGTATGGAGAAAAATAACTTCCAGGACACTGTTGTTTGGGATAAGACCATGTCAGCTGGCCCGAAACCAGCCAGTTTGTGAAGTGGGAAGCATCTGGACCTTGGTAGCTTCTGAACCCTGCACAAGTTCATTAATCCTATTTACAATATTGGATTGTTTCTGATGCCTAAACCAGCTGGCTGAATACCTGAAGTTAAAAATAGGGGGAAATTCAATTCCTAAACATAGGTTTCTAGTGCTCTTTGAGACATCCTAGACTATCCTACCTGGCTTTCAGCTGCTAGCTCAGAGAGGTGTGAATCTCCTCCAACTCTTTTGACATTCTTACTGCGTGGATCTCATAGGACAGCAAGGTATCTCAGGAGGCACTGCTAGGCACCTGCAAGTAGGCACTTGTTTAGACAAATTAATTGTACCTTCAGTTTCCTTCATAGGCTATTCAAGGAATTTAACTTCAGGCACCTAATTTTGGTAACTAATTTAGTATTCTTAGTTAAGGTCCTTAATCTCTCCATTGTCTACATAAAAAGCTTGCATTCTTAATGTATGCACCTCAATTCCGCTGGCATAGGTACTGTATTGGTTCCAAAAAAAAGTGTGAGTCTCCTGGTTAAGCGAAGAAGCTGCTGCAGGAAGCCAAATTGATGAAAATTGCCAGTAGCTCCCTGCTGCGTAAGGACCTCTTTCTGTGCTTATGGAAACTTTCAAGGCTAGATCAGAACATACTCAGAAAACAAAGAAGAACAAGCTCTTTAGTGCCAGTCTGTGGCACTTCAGCTCCCCAGGTTTGTAGTCCTATCCGTCTTATAAAGTTTCTGCAGTGTTTTGGCAACACACTACATTTCTCAGTTGAAATACACTGCTTAATGCAAGACTGGTAAACAGTTTGAATAGGCAGAGCTTTGATTTATGAACTGCATCAATATGGTAATGAGCACATTGGCTGGGCAATTAGTTTTAAATTGTATAAGCTCACACCAACTCCCGTTATTTTGAGCATACAGGTTTGTCAGAATACCTCTGAGTTCAGTATTTCATAATCCTCTGGTGCCTTTATGCCTATTAGACCAGAACTGCAGCAAATTAAAGCCTCTGCTACACCTTCTGAATCTAATACCACTAAATCATTTGTGTGAAAATATCAGCAGTAAATAGATGCAACCATATAAAATGCTACTTTGCATGTTCTTTTTTTTTTCCCTCAGTCCAAGATAGGCTTTGGTCTCCAGCAACGTCTTTATCACCGTCTCTAATCAGTGTCCATAATATAGAAATGATAACACTGCAATAAATGTCCGTTACTACAAAGGCCGTGCTGGAAGGCAGTTCCTCCTGGGTTCATGAGATATAAATGGCAGCAAGGGAAGACAGTGTCAGCTACAATGAAGATAAGTTGTTGCAGAGGAAGCAAAAGTTATTTTGGAGGAACCCCCTGTGATTTCTATCTGTATGCAATAAGGCCAAGATGAATCCTGCTCAGTATTGGTCAAGCAATATTTTTTGATATGAATCTTTTCTATCAAAATCAACACGATTTTGATGGATGACCCACGCATTTTTGTTTATTCAAAAAAATTAAAAATCACATATTGGGGGATAGTTACTCCTTTTGATTAATCTACTTAATTTTTCAGAGCTTTCAGAAGAAAGAAGTGCTTGAACATAAAGTGCTCAGATGACTACTTCAGAATTTTCAGCCATTCTATCTTTTGCTTCTCCATGAGTTTTTTATTATATTATTAAGTATTCACTTAATTTGACATAATCTAAAGTTCTTTCTTCTTTGGGGAGTGAGTTTTGGTTTGTTGTGGTTTTTTTTTTTCCCAGATATACCAGGCAAAGTCAAAACACATACAGCTTCATTGCCTCTCTGCTCAAATAAAAGGTAGAACAAATGCTCTACGTTTACGCATTCAGTGTCTTCCTACCCTAATGCTCCATATATTTTAAGGCCAAAGTTTTTGATGTTTTTATGACTAAATATCTTAAGAAGGCTTTATCTTCAAAAAGCTGCAGGCCTTTCCTTTTGTAAAATATCAGCCACTTCTGAAGTATGCCTCTCCAAAGGGAACATTTGTATAGCAATAAACATTCCGATTTCAAAACTTCAAACTCTCTCAGGTTGTTTTGCAATATGTGTTTTAGTCTACACTGTTCTTAAGAGAAGCTTAAAAATGGTAAGAAACTATAACTAATGCAGCTTTGGCTCCCCAAGCCAAAGTGATGACAGGGAGAAGCACCTGTATGAAATATGGACTTCCCCGCACATCTTATCCAGGTGTAAATTGCAAACAACTTATGGCAGGAAGAGTGCCCATGACAAAAAAACAGCAGTGTTACTGCCTCTGGCCACTAGCACCAGGGTATTTACTGCTGACAGGTTTCTTGCTGCCACCACTCTCTTTCTTTAAACTGCAGTAAATGAACACTTTTTTGTGGGGTGGGGTTAACGTGGAATTGATCTTGTTAATCGTTCATCACCGCAAGTTACATGAACAGAAGAAACAAAGCAAACAACATGCAGTAAGGGGGAAATTAACTGTACCACTTCCCCCCCCAAAAATCGTCAGGGCTTCAACAAGCTCTGAGCTCAATAAATAGTCTGCGTGATAACAAACAGATAGACAAATTAAGATTTGCATTATTAAAATTGAAATTGCTCTACCAGATGAAAATTTGTCAGGGCCAGATTGTGTACAAATATACAGCAAATTGTAAAACCTCTCCTAAATTCTTATATTCACAACTTCACATACTTACTAACCTTTTTCTATTGCCTCTTGGCATATTATTTTTGTGTTCTATAAACATAAGATCTCATAGTCTAATGGAATATTGGCATATATGTAAATATTCAAGCAATGACTCTGCTTATTAAACAAGCTGGGATGTACTCCCATGTGTTTGTTATAATGCACTTCTCTCACCCCTTTAAATCATCAGGAGGGCTGTTGTGATTTTAGATTCCTAGGTGGTTCCATTGCAGTAAGAGATTGGTAGGTATTAAACTGAGAGCTGCTGACACACCTTCACCTTGTTCCCATGGAAAATGCATATTATCATATAGCTTTTAATTACCTGACCCTACCGTTCTGTAGCCTGTGGTTTCCTTCTGCACTCTGCACATGAAACAGGTGACCAAGGAGGCAGCAATACAGGAAGGGCAACGGTGAAACAAGACATGTTAATTAATCTTTGACTGCATGCTGAGATAAGTAATTGGTGTTGCTTCTGTGTGAGTTATTTACATCTATTTGTGTAACTTTGCAAAAGTCTAAGTTTCCCTTTAATTTGAATGCAGTACCTACATAGCAACATCAAATTTTTAGCAAATTCTTGTCACAGATAACCTTCAGTTAAGCAAAGACTTGTTAACTTACATAAACAATTCCAAAGATATTTGAAAGGACCCTAAGCAAACACCATACCAGTGAGGGTACAGGCAAGTAGAAGGCTTTATGAGCTTCTGCCTGAGATGCTGTTGAGTTTTCTCTTCTCTGGGGAAGGTGTAGAGTACCAGAGAGTTTACCTACTATGTGTTTACTTCTACAAAGCCCCCTCACCATACTCTATTTCCCTATACAATGTAGATATATGTGAAAACAACAAAGTCCACCCTTCATTTGCACTGACCAATGTTCGGGCTGAAGACAGTGTTGGTATTCTGGGTGTCCAAAAGAACTCTTTCAGTTACGAACCTCAACCTACACAGTAAGATAAAACACTGAGACTACTAACTTTCAGGATTTGTTTTGGGAGACTTTTTTTGTAGTAGTGTCAGTCAAATACTGCATATGAAAGCAATATTTCATAGACAGTTTAAATGCTACTGCAGAAGTGCCCACCATACTGCAAAAGCTGTATTTTAAGGGGTAACTAGTGTTAAAAAGACAACTGGGAAGGTTCCCTTAAGTTGCCCGATGGCTGTGGCAACTAGTCTAAATGCTCTTTGTCAAATATCATGTTATCTCCAGTTAATATTTGCATGGCACGACTTCTGTTTACTCAATTAGGCACTTGATCAGGTAATTAAAGAAATAAAATTACACTTATTTTAAGATTTTTCAATTCTTTTTCACTTGCATCAAGAAAAACTTCATAGCTTTATTTTGTGCAGCATCTTCCATATAGGGGTGTACTCCATTAGTGCATATTTGAGGAGCTTACGACAAACAGAAGCACACAATGAAGGTAAGTAGTTACATATTTTTGTTCCTGTTGTTATGAATTCAGCAATGCTGAGTGCCTCTTACACTGTAACAGCTGGTGTGAAACTTAAAACACACTTCAAAACACATTTAACCATAAACAGGGGCTGAATTAAATGCATTTAGTTTTTTTCCCTCTCCCAAAAGATATGTGACAAATCCACTTCCACAGAAGTACAGCTTAGAAATCTGACAGACAGAAGTGTCTCTGACCTGCAGACAGCAGAGATAAACTGACCACTAGTGCTGCAGAGAAACCACTTCATGTTCCCTCTGTGCCCATTTGTCCTATTTACGACAAACACCTGGAGTCAAAAGCAGGGGCGTATAGAAACTGAGTTAACTGGCGCTTAAAGCACTTAAAGCAAAAATTCAGAAATTAAGATCTGATGCAAAGGTCACTCAGGAGCAGCACACTGGATTTAGTTAGCACGCATAGGAAGCTTCCCTATTAAAGGGAGCTAAACATTTGTCAGTGCCAGAGGGCTGTTATAACAAAAGAGTTGCTCTAGCCTCAAAATGGTGTTTTTTAACAATGCTCTGTCTCCCACTAAGGGAACACCAAAGCTGACTTGGAGATCTCTTAGCTGAGACTCTGCCCAGAGGAATAATATGAATCATCTAAACCACTCTTACAGCTCCCTCTGTCAATTTACTAAAAGCATCATATCTGCAGTTGGATCTGTGGCTTAGAAAATGTGACCTAAGGCGGGATTTTTTTTTTTTTGGCAGTTATGTCAATACATTAAAAGATTCAGAATGTGTTTAATAGTAGATTGATGTGGATTATAAAATATTACTAGAATTCTTAAAATATTGTTCTTGCTTTCTCTAGATAACATCTTATGGAACAACATGCTTCACGCAACATGATTTTAAAGTGCTGAAATCTCTGCTTCTTCCTTGCCTCTTTCCGTGACTCCTCCTTTGACTCAGAGGAGTTGTGTCAATATAAAAAAATGCTATTTATATTGTGGTAGAGCCAGAGGACCATATAAAGAGTCTGTTCTTTATGGTGTGAAGCGCAACAAATTCACAGAAATGAATCCCTGTTCAAGGAATCCACAGCCTATAACTCTGAACGTGGCAGGGCACAAAAACTATGGAAGGCACAAACAACCACACAGAAGGTGGATCATGATGAGCATATATAAACACAAATATTGGCCACTGAGCCTCTAGAGACTCATGAGGCTGTTGAAGGCTGCAAAAATACTGATACATCACAGAATGTTAATTTTACAGTCACATCAGGGATCATTTTTAAAAAGCAATGAAAAGCATTTTTAAAAAGGGCTAAAAGCATTACTGAAATTGTGCCTCAGTACTAAAAAGACATGAGAATATTTGAGGGGCTTTGTCCATTCTAAATTTAGATGGAATCAAGAAGCAAAGAATAATTTAAAAATACGGGTGAAAATATTTTCAGTGATTTTGTGGGAAGTCCACTTAGCTAGTTGCTGGAGTTATGCTTGCTTTATACAAATTTGACTTGGGCGAGATTTGGATTGTTTTACTCATCCAAACTACTTCAGCCACCTAAAGTAAGTATTTTTTAAGTGTTGATAGGGCAATCCAACCCCTCAGTATTCTGTTGCATATTTAATATTGTTCTTTTTTCTAAGTGGTTTTTCAGTCTGTTTTGAAGATTAACCATCTTTTATTCTTGGCCAGAAATTCATTAAGCCCCCTTCATTCAAATGAAGATAATTCTATCTACTTGAGGCCATTTTCCATGTTTGTGCCTCTTTTCCAAGATTCCATAAAGTACTCAACAAAATAAATATCACAATTATGGGGAAAGACCAAGTAGGAAATAAAAGAAGGGGGATGTATATATAATTTTTACAACATTTTGCACCTTATAATTCAGGAATTAAGTTTTATGTCAAATTTAAAGACAAAAGCCTATACACTTTTAACAGTTCGTCTTAAGTAATGTGTTACTAGAAACAGGATTGAATTTTACCCTCAGAGCATTGTGTGAAGTAATTATCAGTGTGTCACCATGTCTATATGCTTTAAAAAAAAAAATCTGAAAAACTGCTCTCCAGAGAGAGGCAGCTTGTTTTGGTAAAAGAAGTCCTCAACAGACTTCTTTTGCTAGCTTAACATAAAGCAATTTCCTGACTGAAATAAGTTATATGGGCAAAGAGAACTGTTTGTTATAATAACTGAATCTAGAATTTCTTCCATGAGAAATCTCTTGGTCAGAGATAGTATTCTTTTCCATTAGCTACTCAGCTCTTAGTTAATGCTGTTATTAAAGAGACTTCTTTAGATTACACACCAAAGAGCAATAACAACAACAACAAAGGATTAAGTGCAGTTGGTGGTTTGCTCCAAACAACTGACTGAATCAGAGTGAAACAGATTGCTGAGGTGTGTCTTCTGCTGAGGCTCACCCAGTCTTTGATTGTCATGTTTATGGCTCTGCTACCTGGTTGTATTTTGTTAAAATTGATTAATATAACTAGATTTTATATCATCTAATAAAGCAATCCACAGCAATACTCTGAACTTTTTGTAAAAAATGTCATTCCTGCATTATTCATTTTACTGATCAGAGCACTAAGAGAATTAATCAATCTGAGCTGCAAAATAAAATAAAAAGGTATTAGGATTTTTAGCTGAAAGACTGAGCTGAGAAAAATGTGAGGAGATGGGATGAAATGAAAATTAAAGCTCTTCAAATGCTATCTATCTTAAAATAATTCTTTTCATTGAAATGTGAGAAAAATTATTTCCCACCAAACCAAACCAAACCAATCCAAACCAAACCAAACTGTTACGATAGGTCAAATACTCTAGTTCCTCTTTTATTTTTTAATTAATTTAGGAAAGCATTTTGCCAGCATTCATAAAATGCCTTTTCTGAAAGAACAGAAAATAATTTTACAAAAAAGTATTGAATTCTTTCAGGAATTCCTGTTTTGAAGAAATTAGAGAAGTTGTTCCCGTCCTGAGCAGAACAGAATTATACTTAAAAATGCTAAAATGTCTTGCAAGATGTAATCTGTGATCTGCTATGCAGCAGTCCAAACCCTAGAGAAAATAGTCTTTGCTTGAGAAAATTCACATATGTCGAAATTGATAAAGAAGGATTAATAACATAGTTTTAAAGATTATTATTTCTGTCACAGATACTGGATGAAAAAACCTGAAGCTAGTAGAGGACAATCTCAGTTTTACATAAGCTGTTTTGGGATAGAAGTGTCAAGGAAAGTCCCAGAGAAGACAAAACTGTTGAGTTTGGGTGGTGACAATTATGATGACTGGGATAAATCTTTCATGCATTTGTAACCATAACTTGTGAAAGGACTCCAGAAGCCTGACCAGTAACCCAAGACTTACTCCATAATCCAAGCTTGGAAACATGGTCCACCATTAGGCACTGCCTGTGTGACCAGTTTTCACTGTTTTCCTCAAAATGAGCTATGTGTTAGAAGAGTCTGCCTCTCCCCAGGGTTAGCAGAAAGAGCACAGGATGAACACTACCGACAGGTTATCTTTGCTGCCCAACTCAATCTCACCAGGACTGTCCAGCCCAAAACCACACGTTCCACCATGAGAGACCGAAATTGATCTCCTGGGAGCATTTGGTTTAGCTTGGAGCATCTCCATTGCTAGAGCACAGTCCTCTGACAAGCCGTAGCAAGCAAAGTCTCAATACTTCAACAGGGACCTTTGAGGGATGTAGTATTTCTAGTCATGCTCCATCCCCAATTAATCTACAGATGCTATAGTCTTGGGATTAGTCTATCAAACTTGTTAATGGGATGTTTGCCATTAAAAAAAAAAAAAATAGTGCAGAGCGTACACAGCAATACTGACGGAAAAAACTGCTGCCTTACTCGTTATTTTCTCATACTTCTGGTGGAGTAAATAAATAAACTCTGAACATTTCTTAGGAAATTTGCAACACTGATGTAGACTGCCTAAAATAACTTGCTTATTGATGCCCCATAAATCCAACTTAAATTTCACATTAACCTTTCCTCTGAGTAGTTTTTTCATTAGTAAATGATTAATTGGCTGTAAATGGGTGAAAATGAAGCTACTCAGCTGGCAAAGTGGCAGACCAATATCCCTGTTGTCTCCACAAGTCCTGACATTTTTCACATTTGGATGCACCGGATGAAACCAGGCCATCTCCTGCACAAACTGATTCAAAAACTTAAACCCAAACATTGCAAGTTAGTGGAGAGACAGATTTTGTTGTTGTTGTTGTTGGTTTTTTGTTTGGTTTTCTTTTTTTAAAGGTGGCTTAAGTTCATGTTTCACATGCTGTACTCAGCCTCCAGATGAGATCTTTTATTTTTCCTCTACTACATAAACATGAATAGGGTGAATGAGGTGGAATGTCCACTTATGCTAGTATCACATTATTTTTGATGTCACAGAAACCTTACTTTTTATCTGCCAGAAATTCATCAGAATTACACAATATTTACTGTGTTGTTGTTCAGCACCAGACCACAGAGGGAGTCATGCCATTTTGCCATACCTATCTTACTGTGTACATAAATCTTCAAAACATTAAATGACAATATAATTATGTATTTCTTACTGTTAACCTTTAAATATTCCTCTATTTTTAATCCCCAGAAGCTCAGCCTTGAAGAAGCCCCCCAAAATAGCATAGTAGATTGAAACACCAAACAACACAGAAAAAGCCACTTATGACTGACAAGAACCATTAGCAGGGCCACCAGGTCACACTGCAGTGGTAATAAATGGGTTCTTGCATATACTACCGATTTCCACTAGTTTGTTTGCCAGATTATTTCATATACAGAGAAGCCTTCTGCAGAGATACACGCTTCAGTTTCAGCCCACGACCTCATATTTTACCCTTTTGCTAGGGATTCAGACCTAGTTCTGTGTTCACCCCCTTAGGTACTTGTACACTGTAATTAAATCCTATCTCACCTGCTCCCTTTTCACGGCCCAACATGTTAAGGTCTTGGAGCCTTTTCTTTAGAAGACATATTCTCCCATCTCCTAAATTAGCCTTGTTCCCTGGACCCCTTCCAAGTTTTCCTTAGGGAATGCACCAAATTACATACCTCTTGAAAGATTTAGAGGTCCAGCGGGGCTTCACGTGGTGCAATAATTGTGGGAGACTGGCTTTAAAGGATATGACTGGGCAGGTTAAAGTCAATGGAAGTTCAATGCGTGGAGAGATTAGAGGATCAAGGTTTAATAGTCTGAATACAGTATGTGATTTAAAAATGTTAGTAGGGATTTAGATAACAGTGTCTGTTCAAATCCTAAATCTAGGGCTAACTTTGATTCTTCAGTGTGCATTTTAATACCCGTGGCTGTGGGGAAGCCCACGGAGGAATTGCAATTTGCTCCAAGAGCTGTGTAGCTGGAGAGAGACACCTGAGTGTGTACAAGATGCTGCAGGGACGGAGGACAGTTAGAGTTCCTGCCCCGGGATCTGGGGTGAGGTAACGAGGTAAGAGCAGCTATGGAAGCTCCTGGATTGGCATTCTGCCCAGAACCAGGGTCAGGAGGCTGCTTAAAGTTGCCAGATCCTGTGCTCCAAAACTGCTGGCAGGTGAGACAGTGGGACTGGAGCTGGAGGGCCAGCATACCCACCTCTTTACCCCCAGCCTCCTCATCCCACACCTCTGCACTGCAGAAGCACAGGGGGTTTGCTCCTTGGTCAGCTGTGAGGGGCTGGACTGCCATCCATCCCACTGAACAGGCACCGAATTGCAGGTCTGTGCCATGAGAGCTATCATAAAACAGTTACATAGGATGCCTGAATGCAACGACTCCATCACATAAATAAACCCTAAGTGTAATTTGCCCTGAAAGTGAAAGAAATGTTCTGTTTGACTATGCCTGGTTGTTCGGTGATTGCAGTGAGTGCAGTGACAGTCACGATGATGAGTATACTGTGTTCTACTGAATAGTCTCTTAATAATAGCTGTGTGACAACTCATAAATGACATTTCTCATATACAACACCTGATAAAGTCAGCTTCACTACACTAATATACCCATTTCTCTAATATCTAAGTCTTTCAGATACATTTAGAATGCTGCCTGGCTAAAAAGCAAAGTAATTTTTATGCTATTTGTCAGAAGAAGCTTTGTTTTCCACAGAAAGTATGATTGTCCTTTTTATGTCATAGGATGGTCCTTATCCCAGTAGGAATACAAAACATTAAATAAAAATAATTGTAGGAAAATAGATCACAGTATTTGCCCATTTATCCCCTGTAACTAGGTATTTTTAAAAAGCAATACAGAAATTCTTCTAGGGAGCAGCTCAGGAATTTCTGAAAGATTATTGAAAGGCCTCTCCTGTAAAAGGTGGACTCCTAGGGCTAGACAGCGCATTTCCTAAACTGTGGAGTTCCATGAATGTTACGTACCAAAAGCAGGACTGTTCCTTAAATCCTCTTATGTATAGTCTGCTGGGGATCCTTATAAAATACTACTGCTAAGGATCCCTATAAAATATGTGTCCAGTCTAGTATTTCGTGTTTCAATCTTGCCCCCTTTATAAAAAAAATATTTCCACGGATTGGCTAGTTTTGTTTAGTCTTTATCTTTCAAATATATACCCAAATGTCTAGAATCTCTCCTTTAATCTATCTTTTCTTCTACTTTCTGTGGTTTTTATTCTGTCTCCTTCCTTTGTATTGTAAGTGGGATGAAGAAAGACAGTGTAAGTCAATACCAGGAGAATATTTCCTTCTAGAACCCACACTAAAATGCTGTTCACTTACTTGTGGTCTCTCATACTTGGTGACCAGACAACAATGTGATTTTTAAAATGCTAAGGGAAAAAGTTCAGATTATGAAACAAAGGATTAAAATGTGCACAATACCATAATTGGCCTTATTTACAAGTTTTAGACAAAGTAGAATACAACTGCTGAAACCTCCCCCGCAAGTGGCAGCCTTTGCCGGTTGTTTGTCTTGCAGCGCAGCCGCAGATGACAGACTCTATAAATCTCATGTTGTGAGAAATGGGCCTTGTCTGAAGGAGCTCACAATTCAAACATGCAAAACAAGGGGCTGGAGGTAAAACAGAGTCAGAAAAGTCAGGTGGCAGGTGTGCAATAAAGTCCACAGCTGCATAGGTCCAGACCGTGTTCCTGTTTTGTTTTATTCAAGTACTCCAAGTCTTAGGTTTTTCTCAGAATAGTACAGAGAATTGGCAAATTAAGGCAACCCAAATAATCATCGCTATATCTAAAAGGTACTAAAATATAACTAAATTTTTTTTTTTCATTATTTAAATGAGTTTTAAACAGGCCTTGAAGAGGCTCAGCAAAGCTAGTAGCAAGCTGGTGGCAAACCCTGTAGTACAGTTTAGGAAAGCCAGACTTGGCTACAGTCCAAGCTGCTGCTGAATTGGCCTCATTGCCACCTTCTTAACTTAGTCCTTTGCTGCTCTCTCCATCTAAAAAAAAAGGATTAAAAAGGAAAGCACAAAGATTGCATGCTACACTGATGTAAAGCTTTATCCTCTGATTTTCTGAGACTACATTTTCATTTTTGTTTGTTAAAAGGTTAATGTTTAAATCATCTGTTTTAACAGACAAGAAAAAGTTTTTTAGTAAAAGGTTCCTCCAGTATATGTATGGTCTGTTCAAATAACCTTTTTGCCATCTTCTCTGTAATCAGAGGATTTGAATTCTAATGCAAAATGTTCATGCTAGAACCTGATCATATCCCAGAGCTACAATTTTGAGTGGCATCAGTCCATGGTATCTCATGGTATTTGCCAAAAACATGTCAGGACTCCCCTATAGTTCAAATCACCCCATAAATTCTACACTTACACAACATCGGTGACCTCATACCCAAGGCATGCCTTAATGATCAAGCAAGTGGAAACGTTCAGTAAATACATTGAATGTTTGACATTGTTATCAGTGGGTGTTCCCTGGGTCTCTTGCGAAATAATCCCAAGATTAATGCAAGGCCAAGAAGTGTCAGCCAAGTAAAACCCTTAGAAGTTAGTTAAGTAATTTAAATATAAAACACTAGTTTTCCTGCTCTAAAATTCAGTAAAATATTTTTTAGAGAAGTATTGACAAAACCCCCCTGAATTTAACAGTGAGTTATTTGCGTTGCTTTGACTGATTTTTTTTAAAGTCATTGCTTTTGACATTATGAAGCTGGGGAAATACACCAGTCTTTTGAGGAGTTCTGAGAAAGAAGCATTAAAAAGTCTACAAAAGCTTAGATAAAATCCATTATAAAAATGATGCTTGATATATACAACTATTTCAGCTTTTCAGCCTCTCTAAATTGGTCCTTAGAAATACTTCCAGTGAAAAGAAGGTTGATTCCCTAAAGCAGAGCACAGTGCCCCCTCTACAGTGCACAAAGGACTCAGCTGCTTCTACTGATTTCTACTCAGCTACTTGCACATCAGCAGAAGGCATTGACATGCTGTAGTAAAATAACAGAGGGAGAAAGAAAAAAATAAGAAAGAAAAGCAGATTTTTTAAAATAATTTTTATTTCTCTGTTCTTCACTTTACAAACTATGTTGAACTTAGACATGCATGGGTGCTTTCCCACACTGGGCATCAAGCATCATCTAATATCAGACCTATGGGGCAGCCTCTCAGGGAATCTGTGGGGTGCTGGCAGTGGGGGCATCTAGCCACATGGCTTTGATGCCCTGAGCAGCACATAAAAGAAACATTTTAAAACTTTGTGCCACAACCACCATGCTTAGCACTGCCTTTCTTTTGTAGTCTTGCAAGGAATTAAACCATTACCCTGTAAATATTATATACTCCTGATTATGTACCTGATTAGGCTGCTGAAGTGAATGGGACAAATCAAATGCTTTAAGTACATGCAGGAAGGATCTACAGGGCAAGGGTTGAGTTTGGAAACTTTGCGCTAATGTATCTTTTATCAATACAGAGACATAAAAGAGTCACTAAAAAAAAAGTTAAATGGTTAAACCTATCAACAGCAACAAATGCAAAACCGATTTCCTGACCGGCTGGCTGGCACTTAGTCAAAGCATCGCCTGGTTGCCTTTGCACTGAAATGATTTCCATCAAATAATTCACATTTGTAAACTAAAGAACATAAATGGAACACTGCAGACGACAGATTTGTGATGGCCTGAGCTGAAGGAACTTACTGCCTAGGTCATACAGGTAGCTGTGTGGCTATAATCCTGTTCAAGGTGGTGGTAAAAATGATGGATTACAATCACATTTGTGTGCTACATTACTAAGTAATGAGCTGCACTGTACTACATGTTTTGCCTCCAGGAACATCTACTTATGTCATTCTTTTTAGTCGTCTTTTTGCAGCAGAACATCGTAGCTTGATAACCAACATCTTTAGTTTCAAGGGTGTAGCATTGTGCCAGATCTTTAATGTCAATTACTGTGTGTAACATGAAATATTTACAAAGAAATGGTCCGCGGATTTTACAGACAAAAATTTAAAAATACATCACGAATATCCATCAGCAGAATTTTCCCACTTTTACTCCTTATCTCTGAATTCAAACCCTTGTCATGTCAGTGAGCATATTCACAACTAAGCAGGTGTGAGAGGAAAAGCAGGGCAATATCCTCCCAACAGTATCTCTGTTCTCAGCTCTAATATGCCTTTTTCATGGTCTTAAGTGAATCGGATGGTCTGACTTTCAGCAGTGTCCAGATGCTTAAAGAAATAAAAAATCATTTAAAGGGATCCAACAAGCACCTAAACAAATTAAGGTTGTTCCATTTGCTTGTCTATTTCAGGAATGAACTTGCCAAGGTTGGTGTGAGGGAAGGCTTTAAGGACTTCCTTAGGAAAAGAGATGATCCTGGATGAAGAAATGAGTGGGCTGTCATTTCCTCCTGCCCTGGATCCCACAGTACTGAAAAGGCCTTGTGATCAGCCTGATGTATTTCTCTGGCTTAAGGTAATGTCTTTATTCCTCCTCAAAGGTAAAACTTATTTTCATTTTAATGACAGTTTTTTTCAACTTAGGGACTTCACATGGATAACACCTTACTGGAATAAGTGATACCAGTCGTTTTGTGATAGAGAATGGCTCAGCAATGATTTTTTAGTTGTATTACAACAAACAGAAAATGCGTTTATCCCATTACAGCTAATGCTAAGGATAAAATCCTCTGTGTGCACACAAACCAGATGCTGACGGGCCCAGCTGCAGGCCCCATTTTACGCATTTATCCAAGTCATCCTCAGTGAGTAATTGCATCTTGTCTTGTTTCTAATTTAATTCCATCCATTATCCAACATGGATAATTTCCAGGGATACAGTATACAGGCAGAAATGTCTGCAAAGAATAAAAATTATGCAAAACTACTTTTTGATATATGAAGCCCATGTCTCTTCTGCCAGCCCTTCTTCCATCTGAGTAGGTCTGAACATGCAGGGAAGAAGAAAATGAGAAGCATGAGCCGCAGTCTGAATATCCAGTGTTTATGCATTCCACATGGTAAAAATGAGTATATAGCTTGACGTTGGTGACAGCATACTAAGACCAGTGCCTATAGTATGTACCCATATATTCACCTGCACTCTTTGCCTGTCCCTGTCTCTGTTTCTTGCCTTGAGTTAGATGGGAAATTTATTTACTCAGCCGTCACATTTTTGTTGTGTGCCTCTATGGCAGCCAGAACAGGGGAGTCATGGCTCAGAAAGAGTGTTCTATGCCAAAAGATAGCCCAAATTAACATGCCTCAGTGTCAAAGACTGATCATTGCCTACAGGAGGTAAAGCAGCCTAGCGGGATCAGATTGCCCAGTTCTGGAGAGGCAGAGGCCATTTGTCTCCAGCGCCCTTCTTTCTCTCATTTTGTCTTTACAAAGCCATGTGGGGATGGAAGGATGGCCTAGCAGCTTTTAAATAAATGCGCTCCATGACAGGGCCTCAAAATTCAATGCAGTGTTTTAACTGGGAAATGTCTTCAGTTGGAAGAGAACCTCAGTGAGCGAAAGGTAACTCCTTGTCTCCAGGAAAAGAAGGGCAAAATGAAAAAAGCAATGAATCTTCCTTTCCAAAGGTGTAAATCAGACTTTTAAACTCAGAGAATTGCATACACTATCCATAAAATCAGATTAGTGCTGAAGTTGAATGTTTGTTTAATTCATCAGCATTCATGTGTCTAGCTCATCATAAATCTTAATATGTAAACCATCCAACTACATAGATTTCAGCATGACCAGCGTTCACACTGACTTCCGTGCAGGTGATGCTAGACAATTCCTGATTTAGTCATTAGAACTGTTTTAAAGGGTATTCACAGGGTCAAAAATGTGTGTCCTGTTCCCAGTCCTCCACCAGTGTCCTCAAACCCTACAAGCTGAGTGTGGGTTTAGGGACCACTTCAGGTGCAAGCCTGGGTGCCAGTACAGAGCCTGCTGCCCTCTTCCCAGCTGGGGCAGACATAGCTCTAAACTATACCAGTGCAGTGCTGGCACCTTAAGCCCACACTGTGGCTTGGATCCCTCGGTAGTCTCATTTCAGCATTAGGACCCTCTGTGCCGATTTCTGAATCAGAGAGGGGCTCCAGTGGCATCAAGGGCATCAGTCAGATGCACATCTCCACGCCACAAGGAGGATCACACGGATACGGGAGAATGTAAGCTGTCACTAACTCAGCTAATAGGTGGTCTAAGCTGCTCTCTGTAAGTTTGCAGTTCAAGTCCTACCCCCGAGTTCATGTCAGGCACTGAAAGAGAGAGCAGAGTGCATTTTTTACATGTGCTTATCATGACAGTTGATGCTTTTAAGGCTGGATGCTGCTGAACTCCTTTTTTTCACAGAAGGCAGCAGCATGATGGAGCATAAAAACACATCACTGACACAAAAGAAGACTCAAGTTAATTTAAAACCAAAGCTAAACATCTGCTCCAAGAATCAGGTCTCTAGTGCATAAATGGGAGCACTAAAGTTTGAAACATTATGGAGTGTTTAACCAGTACTACACCAGCTGTTAGACATTTTTGGCAATAGCATAGATATTATCTGGCAAGTTCTTGTGAGCAGCTGACAAGAATGAAGAGTGACATGTAAGAAACAGAAAATACCAGCCATATGGCATGAATATTATGCTAATGTTTCAGGTGTCAAGCAGTAGTCACTTGTGTTTAATTTGAGTGAGCAAAATTGATATAGATTTTAATGATTTCACAATGTTATACACAATTATATTTACATCTCCATATTGTTGCAACTGCAATTTTGCCATTTAATGGTAATAGACACTGAACTAAATTTGTCCACTTAGGAGCAATGATGTCATCTTTATGGTTTTAATAACACATCTCCACCTCACAGGTGTAATATTTATTCCTACAAGGAGTGTCACTGCAGTCAGTGAATGCGCTTGTGATCCAGTCTGCAAGACATCGCTGACTGACGCTGTAGCGTGAGGTTGTTTGGTAAATGCCAACAGCCCAAGAGAAGTGCAGCCAAGCTGTTTATAGGTGTGTCTCCTATACAAAAGTAATCAAAGCTGATTTGATTCCCAATGCCGCTGATGTTGTATTTACTGCGTGTTTTCAGGAGGAGGCCTTGTGGCAGACTGGTTGTCTGAGCTTCAGACACTGAAGGTGAGCCCCCATGGCAGCTCAGCTCCCCTGGGTTTGCTGAAGGAACATGATGACAAGCTATTTTACAGACCATATGCCACATCAGAACTGGATTTTCTCACTGAGAAGTGGAAGTAGCAAAGCCTGGTGACATAAATTTGTGTGTCCTACTTAGATCAGCCTCATGTCTCTCACAACAAAGGGAAAGGAAAACCAGCCCGAAGTGCTGGGATTGTCAATAGCTGTCTCACACAGACAAGGCATAAAAATGTCTGTTTGGTGAGAGTGGACTAGTTTCATAGTTCATTTTGGGCTGAGGCTGCTTATTCATCAGTGCATAGAGCAGTATATAACATGTGACATCTGCACTGAGGCATGGGGCAGTGGTCGGACTATGAAGAAGATCAGCACCACCCCTGCGTCCATTTTACAGAAGGAATAAAAAAAGAAATATTAATAATAAAAAAGAAGCATGGAGATGAATTAAACAGCAGCAAAGTTCTTACTAGTGATGAGGAACTGAGAATGGGCTTGATGCAGATATTGCTTACAGTGATGTTATTTGCATCCTCACAAAATAACAAAGTGGTAAAAAATCTGTTTTTAAACATACTTGTGGGGAAAGTTTCCACTCCTTGTGGCATTCATTATATGGTGACTGTATCATGCAGATATAAATCAGTATAGGCTGAACTGTGCTGTGAAGTAAGGAGTCAGGCAGACATGAAGCAAATTGTGGAACATGCCTGGGAAAGATGCAGGTGGGCTGGTAAGTCTGGACCCTCCCTGACTCCAAGAGGAAAAGAGGAATGCCTACATCTTGAAAACACTTCTTGCTGTATTTGTGGTGCAGTTCTTTGCTGTGCTGTCAAGATACTCTGAAGATTAAATAGATAGAAAATGTCTGTCTGATGCCACCTGCCACAGTTGCAGTGTATTAAGCTGAAGGCGAATATATTGGCTGGAGCAAGTACTTTCTGTCATGACAGCTCCAAAAGGTAGCTCAGAGGTTGCATGACAGGCTGAGTACCTGCCTGGAGATAAAAGCTGTGCTATTCTCTGAAGAGCTAGTCATTACAAAAGATTGCTGAAGGGCAGGTTGCCCCCCCTGTGGCTTTGACAGTGGCCTTACCGGTGTGATAACCTTTCCATTGCCTTCAGATGCAACTCACACTTTCCAGATTTTTTGGGAGCAGCGTCTTCTGCCGATTCTAACAGGCCTTGGAGCCTAGCCAGCATCAGAATCTCCTGTAAACCCTCACTGGCTACTAGAGCCCCTCAGTTTACTACCTACTTGTCACCCTTATATCATCTCGTGTCTGCCTACTCTTGACTGCTGTACTGGTGACTGGTGCTGCTATCAGTACTGAAGCTCTCAGTGTTTTAATTTCCCTGTTTTTCTGAAGGGCATAACCAAGCTTCTTCATAAGCACAGTCTGGCTTTTTCCTCTTTGAAAATTTTCAGACCAAGTCTGCATCTCAGTTTTCTTCTCTTCTGAAGTTTTGCACTTCAGGAGAGTTACCTCTACAACATTTTCAAAGCAATATTCTATGTAAAATTCAGATAAACACAGGACTGATGCTAGTCCACACACCCAGCTTTTGGGTTGAGCCCTGAGAACTGCATTTTTATATGTTGAGAAAACCTCTGGTCATACAGCCAAGAGCAATAACAATTAGAAAAGGAGGAGTCTCCAATTATCCCCTAAATACTGCAAAGGCAAATTAAGGGCAATGTTTAGGCATAGCCATAAATGAGATCTAAGCCGTGTAAGTGGAAGTAGCATGCAGCTGTCTCACAGTTGGGCTCTGTGCTTTCAGTTTAGTATGCTGTCAGTCTTGCACCAAAGATATCCTGGATCCATCTATAAGATAAAAATCATTGTAAGTTACCTGTTTTATTTTGCTCTGAAGAGGAGTGAAGCCATCTGGTCTCAGTTTGAAGTTGATAACCAACAACTCTGTAGGTAGTGATGACTGTCAGCTCAGTGGTAAAGAAACCACCCTCATCTCCCAGGTAACAAGTGACAGGATGAGATGAAATGGCCTCAGGTTGCACCAGGGGAGGTTTAGATTAGATATTAGGAAAAAATCTTCACTGAAAGGGTGGTCAAGCACTGGAATAGGCTGCCCAGGGAAGTGATGGAATCATCATCCCTGGAAGTGTTCAAAAAGCTTTGTTTTTTGATGCGGATGGGGCAGCTGGGGATGTGGTTTAGTGGTGAACACAGTAGCTGGGTAATGGCTAGAATTAATGATCTTAGAGGTCTTTTCCTTAATGATTTTATGATTCTGTGAAAACAATGGCAAGTTGATAATTTCAGGAGTGCAGCAGCAGCAGTGATCTGCATGGGAGCCAGCTCTGCTGCATCTACTGGGGGAGGCAGAGATATGTCTCCTGGGTGGAGGCACGGTGAAGCACGAAGGTGTCAGCCTCTTCACAGCCCCTAGAGAGAAGGATGTGGGGAGGAATGGCAGATGACAGAGCTTGCTACGGATGGACATGGGCAGGCAGGAGCCCGGGGACAGGAAAGCTGGGCTTCTTGCCCTGGCCCTTGTCTTCGGGTTGCAGTGGGTATTGCATTTCACATCTCTGTGTTTCTATTCATCGTCCCACCTTTTGTTTGTGATCTTTTCAGAGCAGGACTGTCTCCTAATACATGTTTATACAGTGACTAGCATGGTGAGGCCCTGATCTTGCTTGAGGCCTCTAGGCATGACTGTAATACAAATGATAAATCATCATCGTAAAACAGGACTGCACAGATCCGTAACTCCTGTCATAACTCACGGATGAAGTGTCAGCAGCTCACAGACGTGTGGCAAGGTCAGGGAGACCATGAAGGGCCAGAAGAAGTGGATCTTCACAGGAAAGATGAGATGCTGAATGGCTTTGAAATATTTTTTAATATCGGTCAGTGTTCTATCTGTGTCAGTTCACAGCTGATTTTCTTTATTGATGTCACCTCCTGACAGCAGCAATGTAGCAGGGAAAAGAATTGAGCCACATATCACAGTGAAGGCGATGGCGGTCACTAAGGGGCAGCCTGCATGAAAATGTGCACATGCAGTTTGTGGGTGCTTCCCATCCCTGGCTTTTGTGCTGCAGTCCTCAGGCTGTGCTGAAGCTGGCAACCACACTTCAGCAAAAGCATTTCTTTGTCCTTTTACTGATGCCTAGGTACCCTTACTTGTGTCTCTTCTCTTTTTCCCCTCTGTCCCATGGAGAAAAGCTGTGTGGGTATCTCATGCAGGAGATTTCAGCAGGTCTGGAGACTCCCTCCACCTGTGAGTCAGTTCAGACATACACAAGGCATCACTGGCCAGGGAACTGCTTCCCCAGCAGGCACTCCCAGGCAGCCTCTGGGCACATGGCTA
Organism: Myiotriccus ornatus; assembly: GCA_036023395.1. Classification (NCBI taxonomy): domain Eukaryota; kingdom Metazoa; phylum Chordata; class Aves; order Passeriformes; family Tyrannidae; genus Myiotriccus; species Myiotriccus ornatus. The sequence continues at coordinate 49,000,135 of JAYRBT010000001.1, forward strand.
AATTCCCCGACAGACCCAACCATTGCTCAAATCGGCACCAGTCAACAACATGCTTTGCAAAAGCTGTCATCACACTCTAGGGTTACACATTTTTTCAGTGTCCCCTAGCCTGTAGAGGCAAGGATCTTCGGACACCCAGAGCATAACAGGAAAGAGTTCAGTGCAGGAATGTGAGGAGCTGATGGTACAAAACTCAGCAGTTCTATCCATTCAGAGCAAGTCAAATAAGCATAGAAATACCTTTAAACCATCGTATCTGGCAAGAAGCCATGCTGTGTTTTCAGCCAAAGTGTGGTGCTTTGAGAAAACGTAGTTTTGGTGAGATGAATATCAAGCGAAAAAGGAACATGAGGGGAGGGTCAAGCTGTATTTACAGAAAAATATTTTATTCTTGATGAACTGAAGGATTTATGCTATTCCTCCCTGTAGCTTCATAACTTCCAGGCAACACTTCCGAGTCTCCTCCTTCTTTCTGACATTAGAACTTTCAAAATATTTTTAAATATTTCAAAAGAAATGTAGTCCTTAAAGCCTTCCCTGATGTAGGCTGCTGAAGGCTACCCTGTCTGTCACATCTGTTTAATAGTTTACATGACAGGGAAAACCATCTTTTTCCCGGTTACAACCGCATTGGATGAAGCTTCTCTAGTGACTCCTGTTTGCCAGATGACATTGTTTGTAGAGAGACAATTACAATAAGAAGGATTTTTCTTTTCAGAATTCATTTTTTTTAAATTTTTTTATTTGGTATTGGGTACTCTAAATGAAAGCAGGTTCATTACTTAATAATATTGCCAAAATCATGGACGCTATTGGAAGAAAGAAACCAATCTCAGCTTCAGGTCCTGGTGTATCAGCAACACCTGAATAACTTCTGTCACCCCATATTTGTGGAGTAAATTTCCATATTTAGGATGAGGATTGGGCCAAATAGCCTTGGCAGAGCTGACAGAGCAAATCAGATGAACACAGGGAATTAAAAAAATGGAGCAGGAAGGAGCAAAGTGGGAAGGGCTGAGAAGTGACATCAAATAACGGAGATGTGAAACAGATGTGCTTGAACCTGAGCAAGGATGTGCTTTGGGATAAATAAAACAGACAACAGCAGATGAGGCAGTTTTCCCTGGAGAGCCACCCAGAAGTAAAGTGCTTTAAAGAGGAATTTGAATTCAGAGAATATACCATAGTCAGTTTGATATCTCATGCATGAGGCATTGAGACAGCCCAGCACAGAAAAGGATCCAGAGGAAGCAAAGAAGAAAAAATGTTCAAGAAACTGGAAGGCCAGACAAAAAGCAGAAGTTTTGACAATGTGCAGGAATGAGATTCAGGAAAGCTGGACGCTACCTGAAAGCAAAAGGCTCATCAGTCTTCTTTAAAAAAGCAACTAAAATAATTTGTACTGTACTTCAGTATGATGTAAATGGGCTACTGACGTGTTTAACATTAGATGAGGTGCTGCTAAAACACTGCTTGCACATTCTTGCCCTTCATTTTACTGCTGGGACAATGCAACAGCCCCTGAAGCATCACCACAAAGATCCCTTCTCTAGGCTGCTGATGCTTGTATCTTGCTCTATGAATGTCAGATCCTGACAATGTTAGTCCAGCACCCCATCCTCATTGCAATATTCAGACACCCTCTGAACTACCTTATTTAAACCCATACAAAACACAGCTCTTTGTGTCCTGGTTTCAGAAGACAAAATTGCCATCCTTTCTTATCCTCTCCATAGTCATGTGGTCCTCCTCCCCTCTGAGCTCATCTTTTCTATCAAATCTTGCAGCTATAAGACTGACTATTGCTCACCTTGCCCAGTCAATAGCAGCAGATTCAACTTCCAGATTAATACCTGCCTCTCTTCCTTTCCTTCCTCTCATATTTGTAGTTAACCTAGTAAACTTTAAATGTAGTGTTTTTGGTATAGTAAAGAACTTTAAATATAGTTAAATTTTAACTTTTAACATAGCTAACACAGTAACAATCTTCAAATAACATCTTCAAAATCTGTCATTGAAACCTGCTTCTGTTGTCATGATTATCTGACTGTGGTTAGGTGAATGTGGACTTTTGTTCGTATTTCTTTCTACTTCTGCTTCTTATACTTCTACCCATTGTTTTTTGTTGCTATATTAGCTCCCCAGCCCTCAAGTAAGTTTGGAGCAAGGAGGGACTGTGAAGCCATCTGTCTGTGCAGTCACTGTATCACAAAGAAAAGCCCTTTTCGGAATGGAAAGCCTTCACTATGGGCAGGACTAGGGACTATTTGCTCCCATTACCATCATCTCCAGGAAGGCTAGGAGACATCTGTTGAATATGACATCTGTTGTGTAATAGCTCTGACTTCCATTTGCCCTTTGTCTTTCCAGCTGTAGAGACCCACCCTGATCTCTCATTAACATTAAAATAAAGACACTGTTTTGTTTTCCCACCTCCAGGCAGCTGCAGAACCTTCCCTGAGCAGCTGTAACCCAAGTCTCTTGTCCCTGGAGTCGTAATGCTTGAGAAGCCCACCAAATAATCTTAGTTTGCAATCTGTGAAAAGCAGTGTTTTCCCTCGTGCTCCGTGCCTTTCAGATAGCTAAATCTGTGATCAGCAATGGGGAGAGATGATACAGGCTGAACTCAGGGCAAAGGAATGCAAAGGAGAGAATAGCAGCGGCAGAGGAACAAACTAGATACTAGGCAATTTCATTCCTCAGCTGTATAAATCGATATTTTAAATTAAGAAAGACTTGCATGAGTTACCCTCCCTGTTCTGGATCCCAGTGTTCCTCTTTCTTTACTGCACTGGAGGGTTTGAGCTCCTCAGAGGGCTTTTCTTGGCTGTCTCGACTCTACAAGTTGTCGACACTGACAGCCCTAGAGCAGACAGGTACATAGTTGGTAAAGGCTGGCCTTCTTAACTGACTTGGCCACAGACGCCTTGCATGCAAAAAAGAAGAGATGTGAAATTTACTAATGGGTGGTAGCTCCACCAGGAGAACCAAGCACATGGTCGCTAATATTTTTGCATGCTTTCTAAGACCTGCCAAACTTCAAGACACTTTTCCACTGTTACTCTCTCTCCTGGAGAAAAGACATGGAGCTGACCAGAGCATGGATAATAATGTTCCCCAAAACCACAGAAAGATTGCCTGAGGCTGCCTCCAGCAGGCAACTTCATGGAAAAAGGGGGAGATGGACTGGGAGTCAATCACTACCATTTACACCAGAGCTGCATCCCCAGTGGCAGGTATGGCCTGGCATTACTTCCATCATGTTCTTGGAAGTTTAGAGTCTTATCAGATAGGATTGCTGGTCAGATCAAGGGTGGGTGCTGCAGCTCTGGAGGCACAGCACCAGGAGCTCCTCATCCCTTCTCCTGCTGAGACTGGGGCATAGTCCCCATCAGCTGACACACACACAAGGGCATGACCTTAAAATCAAAGATTTAAAAACATTTTTGAGGAACAAAGGCTGCTGACAGAGACTTTGAGGTAATCTAAATCTTAGCTGAGGATGAAGACTCTGTGAAGCTAGCTTCAAAAAAGATTGAGTTTGGCCATATCTTTAACTTGGTGATTGATTAAAAGAATAAGAGGTTCAGTGACTAATTTCTACGGGGTCTGAAGTATAGGAGGTTATTAAACACACAATGCAACAGATGCAGAATCTGACAGACGTTGTTCTCCCTAAGCATTTGGTAACAGAGTATTTCAGATGATTAAATAGCTAATAAAGTCAGAGTTTTTGCTAAGTAGATGGATACCAGCAATAGTGCAAAGGCAATTATAGATTTCTATCAAAAAATTCTTGACTCAAAATATTTATTCTCATACTGAAGCTAATATGCGGGTCTCAGTTAAAGACAAAATATTTTAGCCACTATTTAAAAGCTTTCCAATTTGCTCTACTTTAGTGGCTTTCAATTACAACCAATTTCAAGGTGTAAGTTTTCATACTGAGTATTCCTTTTTTCAAGGTAAATCCTCACCAGCTGTCACATAAAACTAGTTCTTCCATTACTCATGTTCTTACGCTTTTTTGGCAGCACAGGGATCTGCATCTTAGGGTTGTTTATTTCCTTTGCTTCTTCTCAGGCATTAGACAGTTTGTGATATCTGTGCCTCTGTAAAGTTACAAAGCAGTAAGAAACTGTCAGAGGAACAGAAAACAGTGTTAGGGATGCTTGCAAAAAGCACACACAGAAGAGTCCCTCATGCACAAAATTATTCAGCAAGTACTATTTGTCTCTGTTGCTATTTCAGCCCTTTTTTTTTTTTCCCTACTCATTCTCTGTGAGGATGATTAGAGAAACAGGGCATTTTTTTAAATCTTGCATAAGCAGCTACACTAGCTAATTCACAGGCTGAAAAACAAAACAAAACAAAAAAGTCTTTATCTCTACCTATGGTTGCTTTTGCCTGGTTTGTAAAAATGCAATGGATGCTCATTTCCATTTAGTTGAGCCAACTCACATCATACAACAACGTTCATGTCTACTTGGCTTTGCATTTCTTCATGTCATCTCCTAGGCCTGCTTTACCAACCCCACAGCCTATCTCCACACTCTTTTCCTCTTTGAAACCCTGTCTTGAGGACTCATTCCTGTCAAAACATTGTAAAATCTGTGAGAAGTTAGAGGGGGATGGCTCAACTGTAGAACAATAAAAGATATTTTAAATACATATAATGAAAAGATGTTATTGCATTCCTCTCCTACCGTTTGGGTAGCACACACAATCAGAGAGGGTTGTTGCACCATGGATGCAAACACGGAGTGCGTCACAACTCACTGAAAGCTGTAGAGTTTGCAGCACACCTGTGCAAGTACCTGAGTGTGCAGTATCCAACAGGTTTTGGAGGCTACTCCAATGCATATTAAACTACATGTTCTTCTGCATCTAAATAAGATTGCTGGGTAGATTGAGAGTTAGGTCTAAGCCAGAAATTTGTATCAAAATCTCAATTTTTATGACAGAGTTCAAGGCGCTTTGGGGAGGTTTTGTGTGTGGTTTTTGTTTGTTTGTTTATTTGGTTTTTGATTTATTTTGGGTTTTTGTTTGGTTTTTTTGGATGCTTTTTTGGTTTTCTGGTGATTTTTCGTTTGTTAGATTGGGTTTTTGGGGTTGTTTTGTTTGTTTTTTGTTTGGTTTTGTTTGGTTGGTTTGGTTTTCTTTTTCTTTATTTTTTTTTTTTAAATTACCAACCATGGAAAGATATGCTAGCTGCTAAATGTTTGCTTAAGTTTTCAAAGCACTTTCACATCATGCTGTGGTTGGAGTTAGGGTTTTGGTTTATTCCTATTTCTAGCGAAATTTGACTCTAATAAACAGTTTTTTAACCTCCATTTATTGCACTGTCCATCAGCTAGCTAGATCTTCTATTTCTATTGTCAGTGGCAATAAGAAATTGGTGACAAAAATTACTATTGTGGCTGTAATTTATAAACAGCTAGATGGAGAAGAAATGCAATTTAAATTTCATTGTGAGCAATATTCAGTTCTAGAACTCTCTAATGAACAATTCATAGCTGCTTAAATTGTAGTCATTACTCTCATTCTGCAATATTGTTTGTCATGATAAAGGGAAATTACTTTTCTGTCAATTACTTCTGCAAGATGAGTTAATTTACACTTGCAAAGGGTATGGAGCAGCATCTCAGTTCCATGGAGATGTTTCTGAGAAGCATTTGGCAATTTAAAGCTTGGGGGAAAAGGTAAATTGAGGTCAACTTCAAAATGTAAAAAAGGGGCAGTGCATAAATCCCAAGGCCTTCTTACCCCAGTGAAGAGCAGCAGTGAAGAGCAGATATGTCAGATATGTCACTTACAGACTGTCAGCTTCACTGCCGCAGAAAATTATACTGAGGACCTGGAAGAGGCATGCTCATCTATGTTTCAGTACTGGGCAGCTAAGCTAGCAAGATTTGATATCACTGCTCCTGACTTCATGGAAGCTGTGCATGCAAATAATCTATATAAATCATCCAGCCCTTTTAGCATCTCCTTCTGCAAATATGTGTGTGTTTGTTTAATCCATGTTGGGATGGAGATAGCAAGAGCCAAGAACATGAGAAGGAATGTTATTTTTACTTACTTACTTGGAAATTCTGTGTGAATTTTAGCATGCTTAACTTGGATACCCACCTGAGGCATCACAGCTCCTGATCCTAGTATCATAATTTAAGGTGTTGAAGTTTGATGCCTGAATTCCTTGGAGGGGTGATGGAGTAACTGAGCTCAGCTGTGCCTGAGAGACAATGCAGTGCTTTTCCACCATGCCTGAGAAGCCACTTCAGGAAGGTTCCCCCTTCTCTTTCCTTCATGTGCCTCCACGTTTAGATGTGGCACTTGGGGACATAGTTTAGTGGTGGATTTGTCAGTGCTGGGTTAACGGTTGGACACAATGACCTTAGAGGCTGCCTTTTACAAATGTTTCCAATGATTCTATGATTCCATAAATGAGTGCTGGAGCATCCCCTGGGACCATTCTCACTAAAATCAGTGGTGTTCTGGGAGGGAGCAGCAGCCGTGCCTTCTGCAGCCTGTACAGTGTCCTTGGGAGTGAGGGCACTGGCTGTGGACCTGGCAGGACAGATCCCAGTCTGCAGGGATTCCCAACAGAGAACGCAAATCTTATCTTTCCTCCACAAAAATAGTGGAAAGACCTTTGGAAAATGCAGTGTTCATGTGAGGTCTCAGATTTAGCATGAAGGGTCGGCAGGGTTACACTCTATCTCTGTCTTGCAGCCAGGCAGGGTTTCTTAAACCACCTTGAAGTTGAGGTCACAGGTATTTTTTGGTAAGTAGAGCAGAACAAGTGGAGTTTTGACACACCATGTAGGTGTATTGCCATGGACTATGTGCATCTGGCACAGCACAGCTTAACCTCTAGGGTTAAAATTAAATTAAAATTATGAAATAACAGCAGCACGGGCATCCTTGACATTGATGCTTGTGTTTAGGCATGTCGGACTATGCTGATATTGATATCTCGATACTATGCTGGCATCACAGCTCTCACGGAGTTTTGCAATGTTTTAAACTTGAACCCCTACCAAATTCCAGCAAATACGGTCACAGACCTTCTTCTCAATACAAGGGGCACAACATCCTTATCTTTCCTCCCCAGCCTGAGCTGCCTTAGGCTGCTATTGCTGTGCTGTAGTGCAGAATGTTTCAAAGGCAGAAATTACACAGGAGGGAGTTCTCTGAAGAGTTTACAAATTGTTTGAGGGCACCTTAATTTTCCGTTGCTTCTGTTCCCATCAGGTTTAGTGGATTTGCAACACTGCTCAGCCCAAAACTAGACTCTGCTCCAAATACCCATAAAAACTGCAGAAAGTGTTAAAAAATCAGGAATGTTTATGTTGCCTTTAATTGCTTTCTATTTCTGTTGTCTGGATTTTCTTTTGAGATGCATTTTAATTGCTTACATCAAGACTGCAATCCTACCTCGCCCAAAAGATAAATCCACATCTGTTTCCGTGAATTATTATTAGGTGGGCCTAAATTTTGCAGGTTAATAAGTATAGGTGTGAGGACATGAAAGCAAGTGTAAAGATATAAAGGTGTAAATATATGTACCAGGATATAAAGATATGGATTGGAATTTTTAAAGTTTAAGCTTGAGACAGTGGCAGACAATGACCAAAATTATTTTCAGACTTTTTTTTCTGTGGTCAAGCTCTAAAATATTAGAGTCAGTACCACTGGTTTGCTCAAAACCAGTCTTTAAATGCCCCCTGTTTAAAATATACTTAGTTCATCCATTTGTGTTAGTGTAATAACGGGCCATGGAAAGGGCTCTTAGCCTTCATAGAGGGACATAGATAAACCATACCAATTGCAGATTCTGTATGATATGTAAACTGTTGAAAAAGGTAGGGTTTTTAATGTTTTCTAGATATGCTACTCACACTGCTGTAATTTCAGGGCATGATGCAGTGGCACTAAAAAAGCTGTTGAAAAACCTTGAAAAATCCAGTTGTGGCTGTAAAGGTTTTGGGATCAACGGCATTTCTGGTCTCTCTAATTTTTCTGGATAGAGCTTGTGGTCTGGGTTGCTCAGCAGTGCACCTTCCTCGTGCCTTACACATTCCTCTTACATGTGTGATCCCAGATTATGCATCTACCTTTGACACATGGATACACCTTTTTTCTTTTGAGAACCCACAACCAGCAATTTAACTAAGGTAATTTAATTTGTCATCAAAACAATGTGTTAGGCATTAATTGAAGTAACTTGTCTTCAAAACAGAGTATTATTCATTTGTCCTAAGGCATGAAACACATAGCACAAAGGGTAAAAAACATCAGAGGTACATGACTCTTACTCATACCCTCATCTTTCCCCTTGACAGCTTTTGTCCTTTCTCATTTTCAGCTTCAAGAAGCACTTGTGTAGTATTAGCGCCAGTCTGTTTTTTCAGTGCTTTCCTTTGCCCTGTTAACTCCCTTCCTTTCACACACTGCTTCTGGACAGCTTTTCTCAGGTGACCCAAAGGCCCCAATTTCACAAAGCTTTTATGACATTATGGTGTGATACTTCTCAGTCCTGAAAAAACAGAGATATTAGTAGTGTTGCAACCAAGGTGTTATCTTTTAGATTCACAAACCTCCTTGAATTTGTGGACTCTTTTGTATGTTCTCAATTTCTTTTCACCTGCTTGATCATTTTCATAATGCTTATTTACTAACTGCACAGCAAATATCTTCATCTCACAAATGCATATGTGGAAGCAGAATATTAATTTTAAAAATAAAAGTATCAGGCACGTTTTTCTAGTTTCTTCGTGGAACTACTTATTCCAAAATAGTAGCCTTTGATACATACCTGTTATCAGCAATAGAATGCTTCAGAATACTAAGTACTTATAAAAGGTAAGATTTTATAAAACTTTGATTTTTTTATAAAATATTTTAATTTTTTATTAATTTTTTTGTAATTAGGTTACATATATCATATGAATATTTGGTAAGGTAAGCCTTGTGCCCATACAGAATTTAGTAAGTTATTTTTGATTGATAAAGTGCTGTTTCTGAGAAGGTGCTCACAAAGCACAAAAATATCTGAGCAATGATAAAAAATACTACAAAAGTAAGAATTTTAGCTACAGTTCAGCTGAGCCTTCTCTTCTTCTAATCCCCACTTCAGTGTTAGATATGAGCACACTTCATTCTAGGAACTTGTGAAACACCAAAGAAGAACAGGCAGCCCCCTGCCTGTTGACTTTTGTTGATGGTTTTTTTTCCAGGTGTTACTGAGTGTTTAGAGGCTTGTGGGTCCCTGGAAAGCCTCACAGCAGGTAGCACTTGAGATGAACTCCTTAAAATCTGAACATACCGTGTTTTTGTTTCCCCTTCAGAGTAACTAGGAAACCAGCCTCACCCCATACCCTATACAGAGTCCTCCCCTCAAGATCTTCTTGTAGCTTTGGCATTTCCAACTAGCAGAGACAAATTACTATTGGTAAAAATATCACAGAATTCAGTTCCTTAGATGCAGCAAGAAAAGTATAAACTAGGTATTTCTGACCAGCAATATCAGTAAGAGCTGACTCTCCTATCTGAAACACAGCCAACTTATGCCTTTGAGATGAATTTCAGGACAGAGTCTGCAGACAGCCACACAAAAACTGTCCTCTCTCTAGAGCAGGAGCTCTGGACCGTCCTAGCATGCAGAACAGGGAAATCAAAATGGTCATGAGGAAGCCCCACCTATAACACAAAATAATCTCATTAGTCTCTCTGTGACAAAGACCTGGCAGTTATTTTGCTGAGTAGGTGGCCATGGGAACAGTGTGGTTATCATCACAAAACAGAGGCGGAAACCAGAACTTTCTCTAGGAATGGGGATAGCAGCTTCCAGGAGTATCACTAAGAGCAGCATTTTCACAGCAAGAAGCCAAGCTTCCTAAAACAATTTCACCGGTAAAGAGCACCACAAACATAAAAGTTATCAAGGAAAATCTCAAATCTTTCTGAGAAGGAGGAAAGAAAATAAGAGTAACACATGCATTTTATTGCTTGAGATATATGTCAAAGGGTTTGATGAGGTATGAAGGCAAGTAGATGGATTTAGCAGTTTTCTGCAAAACCCTGCATAGTTTGAAGAAACGAAGCTGAAGTTGGTGAAATGCAAGTAAGATTGTTCATTTAAACTTTTCTTTTGGAAGAAGCTGCAGGTGAAAGCAGAACTGAGACCTGACAGGACCATCCTTCTGCTAGCAACACGCACAACTGCAGTAACTCTTTGTTTACATCCTTACCCAGCCTGCAGGGATGGCAGCTGCGTGTATTGAACCACATTCCAATTCCAGTCACACTGGAATAACTCCAGGGTCATGTCATTGACTTCAATGAAGTTATTCTTTATTCATGCTTGCCTAGCTGAGAATCTGGCCCATTCTATCTAGGTAGTAATATCTAATAGAGAAAATACTGCCAAATTAAGGGAACAAGAAGAACCAGACTATGTCACATGAAGAGGAAACATTTCACATTGTAAGGATTATAGAGGCCCTTTAGTTTAAGGACTTTATCAGCACTTAAAAGACAGTTTACTGAAAAGCATTTCTGTACATGCATTTTTTTTTTTAAGCCTCATTTGCCATTTTAGAAAATGGAAATAAAATTGATTTTAACATTATTGAAATAAAAATACTGTGATTTGTTCACCACAGAGCACTAATCCATTTTATATCTATGAGGAGCAGTCTGGATTAAGACATCTTCTATTTAGTATTTCCTCTACATCAAATAAGAAGGCCTCTGGCTGAAATATATGGAGTTTCATGATTTTTCTCTGTGGGAGCATTTTTCTGTTGGTGCCAAATTCAGCTTTGTGAAAAATGCTGTGCTTTGCTCTGCCAGGCAAACCCAGGGTGTCCCTGTTGTAGTCACCAACAAAAGACAGTGAAAAGGAATGAAGGTAAGGGAAATTTATCATCACTTATTCCAATAAGTTCAGATTCATTCAAGCCATGGCTTGAGGATACAGTAAATCTGACGGTAGAGATCTCAGTGCTGTATCACAAAAATCTGCAACCAGTGATGTAAAAGTAGCAAAATGTTATAGATTTACTTCAGCAGTTAATTTATTAAAGAAATATTGACATTTACCTCTTAGCAGGCAATGGACTGAATTGCCTCACCGCTGGCTGTGCAGAGTTGGTATTGTCCCATGTTATGTGCTCTGACTAATGCAGCAGAAATGCACTTGTGTGCCCACACCTCATCTGGATGCTGTTTGTATTGCTGCATGATCTGGAGGTGCCCAGATGGAGAATGAGTGGTGGTGGATCCACCAGGGATGAGTTTTCTGCCATACATAGTTAACAATAACATGCCACTTATTAACACTTTTCACATAACCTTCGGATTTCACCTGGATCCAACAGAATATAAATGTATAAACTGATGCAACACACTTGTGAAGAAACCAAAATATGAAGTTGCCTGCCTACTAAGGAAAATAAATGGGAAATTGGGAAGGGTGCTGGATTGTTGCTGGATTGTTTCTGGTATCTAGAGAGTTTAAAACAGCTTTTTTTTTTTTTTTTTTAAGCTTTTGCTAACCTCAAAATGAATCAACAAAAGTTGCAACATATAGCACTTTTTACTCAAGATTGTAAATAAAACAATGCCATAAAATGACAGAAGTCATTTTAGACCATCCTGGACAGTTCCTATAAGGAATTGAAAATATCATAAGCCTGGAGCTGCAAACTGCCTGTCTGTCAGGTTTGGGCTTCTGCTCTGGGTATCAACTCCCAGAGTTCTCCCACAGAAATTTATTTCATTATTCCCATGCGAGACAGAGCAAGTTATTAACGTTTCAACTACAGAAATGATCCTCCTATGCACTAGTAAGTGTTATTTCTGTAAATCTTCATCATAGTGGACAATATTGTCTTAAACAAATTTTCCACAATCATCATTAATTGGCCAGCTTTCCAACACCTGGTACCAACACATTTTTCATCCAGTGAGCGCAGTGCCACGCAATGGTAACAGCAGGTTTTTACCTAATCCCTCTTCATACACAAGCAAACATCAAATGTGCCTGCGACAAAGACACACAGACCAGCCTGACATTTGCTGATAACTCTCAGGAGATTCTCCCTCACTTCTTCTGTTCAAACACATTTTCCAGTGGAAAAGATGATTTGAAATAATTTCCAGCTAGACTAATTGCATTCACTGAAAAGAGCAACCCCCTCCTCCTCAGTACACATTTATTAGTCCAGCTACAAATGCAGCTAAGACTTTGTGAAGTTTTCCAAAGCAATAATTATTTAATCTTAGGAGAATTTGCAACAGCTTGCTCGATAATAATAAGTTGTGCAGATACGTGTACTTCATGCAAAGTTGCACACACACACACACACACACAAAGTAAAAAAAAGGAAAAAAAAAAAAGTAGACGTTTAAAACTGCTGTTTAAATTCCACTCACAGTTTTGAAGTCTACGCATAAAACTTCTTGTTTTGTATCTGTAGCTCCAAGCTGTCTGGAAAGATAATGCAGTCCATCAGATATCCTGGTTTTGTTTTCTTGCATAAAAATATCATCTGTCACAGGCACAGGAGCTGACTTCAAGGACCAGCCCCTTCTGCGAAGCACACCAATCGGGAGATCCTGGGAGCACATGTGGAATGCTGCTCGCCTGTGCGCCGGTCACGGCCACGGGCAGCATCTGCTCTACGGGACACGGCTGCCAGATGAACTCGGGTGTCAACGAGACGGGGCTGCGGGTGCCCCGACCCCCTGTGGGTGCCCGGCCCCAGCCCAGCAACGGCAGGTGAAGTGGAGGGCTGGTGGGAAGTGCAACCTCGGCTGCAGGAGTGAAGGCAGAGCCTTTCACAGACCACATCAGTGCCACTGGTCCTGCTACACCAGCCATTAGGGACACTAGAGCCTGAGGCCAAGAACTGTGCCTTGATCCTTTGGGCATTGTTCTTTACTGTTTTAATAACAATACTCTCATTTACCATTATAATAAATGCTTCTTTACTTTTTCTATTAATGGGGTTGGAATAACCCCACTTACGGCTTTTTATTCCAAACCTCATCCCTGGAAAACTATACCTGTGGAAAAGTCCTGGGTATTTATTGCCACTCCTTCTTTACAGTGGGGCTGGTAGTGCTCCTAACCCCGTGGGTCATCCTCACCTGGGTTTTTCTCCCTTTCCTGATGCCATAGGGCTAATTTCCCGCAGGCTCCCTGCTCCTCCTGCCTCTACCACGGTTTCCCAGCTCTGAGGTGCAAGCTCCCCAAGTGCAGCTTTGCTCTGTGCCTGTCAGAGAGGTAATTTTCTTCTTGCATCTGTTTAATTTGGTGACATTTAAATGCAAACTGCTTAGAAAACGTATTTAGGGACATATACCCAGAGCTTCCTGTGTCACTGTGTGCTCAGCCCTCTCACAGAACCACGGGTGAGAACAGTATGTCCATTTATGCGGGTTGGAAGTACAGCAGGAATGATGCAAAAAAGTCAGATGGTGCATAGGAGAGTGTGAGGAACCGACATCTGTAGACCCGTTTTCACTCCTGGAAGTGTATATGCAAGTCATTACGTGCTGGGAAGGGAAACCAGTAAACACACCAGTGCAAAAGCCATGCCTTCTAAAGACTAAGGACAGCTAAAGACCTTCCTGCCTTGCTCCTCTCATAATCTCAGTCCTGGCTTTATTAACTCTGAGTAGCTGCTTTATTTGATCAAATTGCCTGATTTTGGATTCAGAGTGGACTGGCTGTAATAAAAACTGCTAGCTCTAGTCTGTGAATAATTTACTGGTTTAATTAAATTAATTTTGTATCTAAATTCTATCTTGATTAGTAATTCAGTAAAAGGTCATTTTATGATGCTTTTCCAATGGTGGATTAACAAGGCTGATTAAAAATTTTGACAAAGTTCCTTTTTCCACCTCAAGAACCGACTGGTTTCTCAGACGAAAAATTCCCACAGAAAGTCACTGAGACAGGATGGACTTCGGTCAGTGAAATAAGTTCCCGTCGCATTCAGGGTGGAATTTCCCATTTCCAGAGGCTAAGGCCTGCACACCCCAAGCAGGAAATAACTCTCCGTTAGCAAGAGCCAAGAGCCGTAGTGGAAGTGATTTCTTTCATCAGCCGCCGGCAGGGCGGGGAGGAGCGAGAGGGACCGTCTTCGGCGTGTGTAAGGTCTGTTTCAAATCCGCAACAAGGAGCAAACTTGTTTCCAGTTCCCCGCTGGGAACATTTTGTTCAGAAGTTTCCGAGCCGGGAGCGGCTGGGGCTAGGCTGGCCGGAGTTTTTCCTGCCTGATCCTGATCCTGCTTACTCACCCAGGGCTGGGCAGGGGGTTGGAGCTGGGTCAGCCTGCCTGGCTCTACCTGGGGGTGGGACAAACCTTCACCCTCTTTTGCTGCTGAAGGAGATGCACCATGTGGCAGCACTTGGTGGGAGAGGTAGAGGAAAAAATGTTGAGCCTTGTAAAACAGGTATTTCCACTGAGTTTGAGATCTTGCTGAAATGATGCTGGGGAACCTGAGCAGAAACCTCCCTGTACAGGCAGGACAGAGACCTGCTCAAAGACTGCTGGCTCTATTACCCCAGCATGCTCACTGGTTTCCCACAAGCTTTCAAAGGGCCTAGCTTCAATTTTCATTTTTTGATCCTGCACAAAGTGAAACCTGCCAAAGGTAGTTCTGCCCCATCCAGCCTCGTGCCCACATAGCAGTGACAAGTGGGACTGTGAATCTGCACTGGCACATGGGAGAACTGCCTTAGCCCTCTGCCTGTTGGTACCTGCCATGGCTGTAGAGGGGGTGGCACAGCTGGCACAAATTTGCATTGAGCCTGGGAAACTCAGCCTGCCAGATGGTGTTTAACATGCAGCCAACCCAGGTCATGAAAGCTAAGCATACACACATTAATGGCTGAGATTTAGCAAGTCACCTTACCACAGCAGTTCAAGATGAACAGTCCCATCACCTCTCGCAGCCTCTTTACTCACCAACACTTTCCTCCCTGCAAGACCTGCATGCCATCTATTAATTCCCAGCTCTATTGCATCTTACTGGCAAGTCTTTTTCCTCAACTCCCAGCATGTATTTTTTTCCTCTCCTTTTAGTCCTGATTATGCCTGCCTATGTTATACAGAATTCCTACCCTCAGTATTTACAGCCCGCAAATATTTATAGACTTATCATATTGCCTGTGAGACACCACTCACCAAGATTCCTCACTAATCAGTTCCTCCAGCCCCTCTCCTTGCTTCTCTTTCCTGTATGATTTTCAGATTTTGTTTGGTTTTAAAAGACAGCAGATAGAATTTTATTTATCTTTTCTTTAAAGAAGGGCAATAGCTGGATGAAAATAAAATCATATTAAGGATAGCTTAAGGCAAATTTGTATTGAACTGACCAACTCTTAAGCTTCATACTTTTTCCAATTTATTTGTTGCATTTTTTGGGGTAACTAGAGTTCTATTGAAATCCTAATGCTGCCAAACTTTGCATCCCCTTTTACCAAACAGACTAATATATAATTTAGTGTCCTGGGTAAATTCTTTGGCTTGTGAGAAGCCACCTGGACATCCATGTACATGTGTGTGCAAACAGTTGTATGGCTGCAGCCTCAGGACAAGACCTTCAGCAATACCTGGGAATCCAACTTGCACTGTTGCTAGAGAGATGGGGTCTTCTGCAGCTGAAATGCAGAGCCTGGGAGGAGCTTCAGCCCTGCCTGAAATACTAATCACAGGCAGCTGCTGGGTCAGTGGTCACCTGAGAAGGTCGACACCTGCAGCAACCTCTCTGTCTCTATATCTCCCCTATGTTACCCTGACACCAAAGAGTAATCAGGCATATGAATAAAGAGAAATGTGTTGCAATATCCTGTGAATATGACATGTGTCTCTTCAACCTTTGCCACCAGATGCTGTGTGGTTGCCTATGGCACAAATACTACTTTACTCTGCTAAGGATCCCATTGGAATCTCACTCTACTTACTAAGGCTTAGTGGGAGCTGAAGTAGAAAAAAAAATAATCCCCAGACAGTTTAAATAAGGTTTGATTATTCATGGGAGCAGCAAGAGAGTGGTAAAAATTCTCCTGCGTTTGTTGTGAGCCTCCGGCATTGCCCCAGACTGCTGTTTTCTAACCACCCTCTTTTCTTGGATGCTTCTTAATCCAGACTGTAACTCTAGATAAGTGAAATTCTGTGTAGAAGATGAAGACCAGAGAACAATTCAGGGCTGCCCTCCATCTGGTGTATTTTAGGTACTTCAAGGAGTTTGACTCCTTCTAGATGCTGGAAAAAGTGTTAAATACTGCACCTTTTGTATGAATCTCTCTACCAGGGGCTATTCCCTTTGCTAGGGCTATTCCATAGCCTGTCTGCAATCCAGTGGCCAGAGAGAACAAGTTCTGTAATTTTAGTTTATTTATATTAGGGCTTAGTTTTATTCACATGAGTTACAGCAAGTTGTAGCAGTGCTACTGATATCACTTCAGTTTTACCATTTAAAGGTAAACAAAAGCAACCTACACAAACACAAGATAAAGGCAACAAAATAAAAGTTTTAACAATGATATCTGGTTGTCTTTGCAATAGTTTTCATAGTCTTGTGGTTTAGGCCTTTTTTATGGTTCTTTTAATTTCATGAGATATGTAGCATGTTTTCAGTGTTTTTTCCAGCTCTTGAACTGATAGGCAGAGTGTTTTATCAAAACATCTCATAGCAAGGATTTTAAAATAATACCTGAATTTAATTCAATCCTATCATATTGCTCAGAATGATTTCTTAAGACTGAAAATGGGGAAAACATATTTCTATCTAAAATTCTTTATAATTTATACCAAGAAAAGCTATATGTACTTTCTGACTTGTCTGATTAACAGCTAATATGTCATATACTGATAAGTTGTATTTTTCCCTAGATAATTTCAGTTAGTAGCTAGATTTAAAAACTCTACAAAATAAAAATAATTAACTGTAAACTGCATAACTGCAGTTTACGTTCCCCCCCTCCCTCCCCCCCCCCAAGCTAAGGTCAAAGTTCTAGTTTAAAATATTTTAACTATTTTTTTTTTCAGTAAAGCATTTTTCAGCTGCAAAAAACCAG
Source organism: Myiotriccus ornatus (assembly GCA_036023395.1). Classification (NCBI taxonomy): domain Eukaryota; kingdom Metazoa; phylum Chordata; class Aves; order Passeriformes; family Tyrannidae; genus Myiotriccus; species Myiotriccus ornatus. The sequence goes on from JAYRBT010000001.1 coordinate 49,017,236, forward strand.
CACTTTGAGAAAGAATCCAAATGTTCAAGAGTGAACTTCTGAGGGAAACTGTTTATATGAATCAGCTCAACCAGCTCCCCTCAACAATACAGCACTTGTGAAGGCAATAGCACTGTCCACTTTCCATTGATATGCAGCTATCAGTGTGGTGAGTCACACTATAAAGCATTTAAAAACTGTTCTCATAAATAACATACACCATCTGTTAACTGAATCAAAAGGCTACATGCCAATTTTAGTTTTGGATAGAAAGGTCTGTTTTAAAATTACACTAGTAGTCTCCGGGTGTGCAGATGTTACAAAAAAAAAATAGTGCAGAAACATGTCATCCCACCTAATTCTCAAAAAGCACAGCTGAGAAGAAAAACAATTTTGTCCAGTGGGACACTTTGGCATTGTATAATTTGTTCTCATTGCAAGTCAGAACTAAAGGACTTAAAACTTTCATTATTCATGGCATGAAACACCAAACTTATTTTTTGAATATTCTTAGGGAATATGTCTACATTAATTTCTTACTAATTTATATTGAAATTAAGTGTTCTGACATTCTCCAAATATGAAAAAATTTTCATCTGAGTTTGCTGGAGTGACATGAAATACTTTACTTCACAGCAACTGAGTTTGAGATTCCAGTTGGTGACAACAACACATCATCTTACAGGAATGCTTGCTTATGCCATTGTCCCATTGCTCAGACTGGACACTGGTTTGGTCACATCTTCTCTAACACAAGGAGGCCTAGAAGTCTCCTGATGCAGCTCACTCAAGGTTAAATCATGGGAGGCTTAACTGGAGGAAGCTTTGGACATTATTACTGCATTGGCAAACACTGCACACTTGGAATTCAATTTCTATAAAACTCAGATAACTCAAACTGCTGAGGTTTATTGTCCTGATACAGAAGGTAATGACATTTTAGTGGGAAAGGGTTTGAATGCTTATAAGATACATTAATTAGACTAAAGAAATGTACCTGTCAGAACACACTTTTCCCCTTCTACCCACACATTTTTCAGATTTCATTTTTCAGAAATAAACCAATTATTATCCAACCTCTTTCACTGAAACTACCTCCAGTCAATTAGAGTCTGAACTTAAACTGGCTGCACTCTAGAGGTCATAGTGGGAGGGGAGGAACGGTGGAGGTGATGGAGGGACTGAGTGTGACTGGAATATCACACAGGGAGCTGGAGGTGAAGATGTATTATTGTGTGTGGGTCAAAGGGAGTAGATATGCAAGAGGGAAGCAGGAATAAATCAATATTTAGAGTATAAAAATAAAATCCTTCCAAATTATGTATATCTCCTTTTCTCAAGTGAATGATAGAAAAAAACTATTCAGAGGTTTCCCTAGGCACAGTTTTAAAACAAGAGCTACGAACTCCAAAGAGAGGGAAACTTATGTTCAACTTATGTCTGTCTTGCTCTGAGGTAAATGTGCCCTTCAAAGAGCAAATGTTGCTTTCTAAAAGCAAGCATAAAACTCTACCTTCCAAATGTTCTTGTTTCTGCACCCTTACCCTGTCAGCTGGGTATAGCACTATCCCTTTTCTGAAGATCAGGTTGACAAGGAATAAAGTATTTCACAGACTTACATCTGAAAGGCTTCCATATTCCCCATACATGAATGTTGGCCTTGGGATTTTGGCACCATCAGCTTTTACCAGTTTTGCAAGGCACTGGCACTGTTTTTGAAAAACAAATGTTTTAAAAGAAATACCGAAGTACAGAAAACTTGCAATGAACTCTGCAAAAAAATACTAAATCAAAACAACTTCCCTCCATTGTGATAGATGATCTATTGCTGGTGATAAGTTCTTTAATTATAAAACTTCAGGCAGTAAGATTCTCGTGTGTTTATTTTCTGCTCTGTTTTTGATGGTTGTGCTTTTCTGATCCACAGAAGCAGCAATATACATCTTGGTTTACTTGAGATTTGTGGCTAAAGCAGTAAGAATGAAAATAAGGTCTAAGAGATCACATGTGCAACTATCAACAAAAAGGACAGCCCTTTTGTTTTCAGATAATTTCTGCACAGAGAAGAGCTCTTAGAAATGAAAGTGGATGAGGATACAGAAGAGAAAGACACCCTGTTTCTTTCCTGCCTAATCACAATAGTTACACTGAAAGCAGAGGTCAGACAAAGTGCTGCATGGGATCTACCAAAACAGACCTCCAACATTTGTGAGGTTCATACTACAGCCATTCCCCAGTATTTCTGGAGGGCTTATATAATTATTCTTTATATTCTATAATATACTATTATTCATTATCCCATTTAATGTGGTGTTCCTGCTTCTTAGAGCACCAGGTTCTGTATCTAGCAGAAACATTCTGGAAATAATTTGTATTTAAAAAAATCACCTAAATCAATCTGGTTTATGAAATTCATTCTTAGAGCTGGACTTCTAATCCTATCACAGAATCAAACAAAATTTGGAATTCTCGAATCTGTCCATAACATTAAAATATTCTTTTTTCTACAACTATTTTAAAGCCACTGAATGTGCCCGATCAGGCTCAGTCTCACCACCAGCATGTGAGCAATATGTGTCCTCACCATGCTCTGGGCAGAGCTGAACTACTTCTGCCTTTGATCCAAGCAAAAGAAGGGAAAGGGGATGCCTTAGGAGTTTACCAGCCCTAGGTTCATGCAGTATGCTTGCCAAGATTGTACGGCTTTCTGGGTTTGGCACAAGAATGTGGCCAAGTTCTTTTCTTTTTGGCAAGTGGACACATCTTGGCAATGGCACATTTCAGGCTTGTGCGTGCTTGCAACATTCATAGAAAATATACTGCCCCAACACCCTATGGGAGTACCGGAGGAATAATAATCCTTATTTACTTGCCAGAGGAGCATTCTTAGGGATATATCGTGGGCTCACAGAAACGCTGGTTGGAAGGGACTTGTGGAGGTTCACCCTGCAGCTCAAAGCAGCACTATTACCAGCACTCGGGCAGGTCAGCCATGCTTTTTCTAGTTCAGCTCTCAGGACCCATTCCAAGGACGGGTTCCATCACCACTCTCGTTAGTCTCTCAGATTGTTTCCCAAGCTCTGTCCTGAATCTCTCCACGCATAATTTGGGGCCACTGCCTCTTCTGCAAGTGGGTATCTCCCACATCCAAGAAAAACTTGAGTCTGCTGTAGTCTTTGTATCACCCCTTGACATAGTCGTAGGCTGCTATTCCATCACAATCCTTTTCATCCTAGACATCTCAGCATCTCCGTCAGGTAATGGGCATTAGCTTAGGCCCAAAACTGGATAGTATTCCAGCAGAGGGGATAGTAACAGGCCTTGCAATGGAGCTGAGGAAGCAGTCTTCCTTTGTGATGAAAGCTTACAGTTGGCTCATATTCAACCTGACACCTGGGTCCTCAGGTTCTTTTCACTGGGGCCAACCTGTTACTCTGCTAGTTGTTTCCACCTTGTACTGGTGGGGGTTCTGCCACACGCACAGGGCTTTGCCCTTTTCCTTGATGAAGGGGAAGTGTTTACTCTAACACACAGAAACAGCATCATCCTTTCCTCTGGTTTGCAGGTTTGCTGAGCATGCACTCAGGTGTCATCATTGAGGTAGTTATGAACATATTGAACAAAATGGGCCCCATGTCAACCCCTAAGATACTCTGTGTGTTACTGCAGCTGAGAACAGAACCACTGATTACTCCTGATGAGCCCAGTGGTGCCGCTCAGCCTGCTCTTCCAACCAATGGATACATCCTCAGCTTCTGAATGAGGGTGTCCTCCGTGTCGAAAGCCTCACTGAAGTCAAAATACAATAAATCCATCACACTCCTCTTGTCTGAAAGGAGACATGGCAACTGGACACAGTGATAGGGGTTTAAGATTGGAGAGTCTGTACTACATGCCAGGCATAGCAGTTCAGGCACTAGAAGTAACTTTACTGTATTAACACAATGTTCCCCAAAAGCTAATTAGCTCTGCTTAGAAGAAAACTAATCTAGTGCCAGGGACTGTGGAGGAGAGAAGGGTACTAAAATGACTGTTCTGCTGCTGCTGCCTTTGTTAGCTTAACTCTCCTGTCTCCAGCATGAACATATGCAAAGAGATGAGTATTAGCTTCTCACTTTCCCCTCCAGCTAGTGTACTATGAAGTTTTCTGTTAGTCATTTCGGAGCCAATTTTCAGAATTGAATCTGTAGTGCTAGCCACAAACTTCGTCTAGAACTACGAAGGCTTCATACCTCTTTAAGAGTGGCAAAACTGAGACATTTTGTCTCAGAACCATAGAAGAGTTGAGATTGGAAGAGACCTTGAAAGGTCATCCAGCCCCCCTGCAATGAGGAGGGACATCTTCAACTAGATTAGGTTGTTCAGAGCTCTGTACAGCCTGGCCTTGAATGTTTCCAGGAATTTGAAGGACTTGCATTCAGAAAAAGAAACAGAAGAAATTACATGGAGAGACAAGTGAGAGATCCTGAGGAAGATCTCCTCAATACTACAAATTCAGGGACAGTCAGAGTCATAGAATTATTAAAATCATAAAATCATAGAATCATAGAATAACTTGGGTTGGAAGGGACCTTGAAGATCATCTAGTTCCAACATCCTTGCTGTGGGCAGGGACACGTTTCACTGTACTAGGTTGTTCAAAGTCCATCCAACCTGGCCTTCAATACTACATCCATAACTTCTCCAGACAACCTGTTCCAGTGCCTTACCACCCTCACAGTAAATAATTTCTTCATAACATCTAATCTAAACCTACTGTCTTTGAGTTTGAAGCCATTCTGCCTCATCCTGTAAGAAGTCTCTCTCCATCTTTCCTGTAGGCCCCAGTTAGGTCACCCCAAAGCCTTCTCTTTTCCAGGCTGAACAATCTCAATTCTCTTAGCCTTTCCTCATAGGAGAGGTGCTCCATCCCTCTAGACGTCTTGGTGGCCCTCCCCTGGATACACTCCAACTGTTGGATCCCAAAATACAATATCTGCACAGAGGGATTTGAGTGGACTTTGCAGAAAGAGTGAGTATGAGAGTTGGGGAAAAAACCTCGGTTTGAGAAACAAAGGAGATATTATTGATGTTGCATGCCCTGACCCAGCCCAGAGAGTCCACACCTCGATTTCATCAAACCTCTGCAGAAATCCTATTGTACCTTATCTCTCCCTTTGTGTTCACTGAATCCCTGCATCCTGTAGAATCAAATACTTTTAGCCCTCTGTAAAATCCCCTAAGATAAAGTGAGTTTTTCCCCGTGAGGCAATTGCTAAGACCCCAAATTTGCTGACCTGGGGTTTCCCCTTATGTCATCCCCCAAAACCCCCTATTTGTAATAAATTGTAATAATTCTAACCCCCTGTTGAATATGTAAACCCTAAACCCTTTAAAAATGAACTTGTAAGTCCAATAAACCGTTCCAATTTCTTGTCTCCCTGGGATCGTCTTAGTTTCATTGATTTCCACAGGTGGCCCTCCTCTGGACTAACAGCAGGTCGATGCTTTACCTGTGCTGAGGATTCCAGAGCTGGATGCAGCACTTCAGAGAGGGGTAGAGGAGCAGAATCACCTCCCTTGGCCCACTGGCCACACTGCTTTTGATGCAGCCCTGAATACAATTGGGTTCTGGGCTGCTAGCACACATTGCTGGCTCATATCCAGCCTCTCATCCACCAGCACCCTCAAGTCCTTCTTGGCAGAGCTGTTCTCAATCCCTTCATCCCTGAGCCTGTATTGATACTGGAGGTTGCCCTGACCCAGGTGCAGGACCTTGCACTTGGTCATGTTAAACCTCATGAGATTCCCATGGGCCCACTTCTGCACAGCATTCCATCCTTTAGATCTATCAGCTGCACCACTTAGCTTGTTGTCACCTGCAAATTTGCAGATGGTGCGCTCAGGTCATTTGAGTGTTCTTGTGTACATGTGTACATGTACATGTGTACATGCTTGAATGCTGTAGTTTTTTTTATGAATTGTAACCTTATCCTGAAATGTAAAAGTCTGTGGCAGGATGCATTGAAATTCCTGACACATTATTTGAACTTTGAGCAACTTCCTTACCAATACGCCCTCACACTTTTTTCAGCTGTATTTTCAATATTATTACTGCAGACTGCTTTAGTAAATATAGTCACTTTTAGTGAATCCAATAGATTGTAAAATCAAAATGGCCTCTTCATTAACATTGTCTTTCCTAGCAAGTAGGGAACATACTGTTCTCAGCTCTTTCCAGTGTCCTAACAGAATAAGATTACAGAAAACATAGGCAATTTTTTCCTTCAGTTAGAGAAAGCATTTCCAGAGAAGAGAGTGAATGCTGTCACACTGGTGTTAAAACCAGACTGTGGCAGTCACAAGAATAAGAAATTCTATTAAGTGAGAGAGAAAAGCTGCTTTGTTCTTAACGTATCCCCTTTTATTTTCCAGATTTTTGCAGCAAGCTCAAACTTTCTCTGTATTTCTTTGAAGCAAAGTTGTCAGCAATGACTTCTGCAGTAAATTTTAGCCATAGAAGACTTTGTACCAAACTTGTACAAGTTAGCACTATTTTCATTTGCATGCATATGAATTCCTGGTGCACACAACGATGACAACAGCATCATTTCAACGTGTGCCTCACTTCAGTGAAGTGATACTGAAATGCTCAAGAAATAGCTAGAAGTTGGGCACACAGAATCTGATATAAAGTACAGAGCATTAAGGTGATTGCTAAATATGAAGAGGAGAGAACCAGAAGAAACAAGCAAGGGGTTGCTATATTCCAGCACATAGCTAAAATATGTAGACTGCTGGCCTTATTACAGCACAATTCAGAGCTCTTAGTAATGTGTTATCTCTTGTACAGAATAACACCTACCAGACACAGCCTATAGCTTGTAGTAAGACAGGTATACAAAAGGGGGAAGCTCAGAGAAATGAGGAGCGAGAGATATTCAATTCTCATTCAGGGACAAAATGAGCAGCAATCACAGCACCCTACTCTGTAATCCAATTGCCCATGTACAACTACAAGACTGTTTCATCCTTCCATCTCCTGAAACAGCCTCCTGCAGTCTTGTTATAATAAGGCCACCCACCTGCTAGTTTTGTAGAAAAGGTAGATGTTTTATCATCTTTAAATCCCAGAAGCACTTTGCTCTCTTGCTCTCTGAGATATTACCTTTGTATGATTTCTGGAGTCCTGGTATTAGACATGTATATATAGTAGCAAAAGACCTTTAAGATATCACAGATTCTTTAATGTATCATCCTTACAGCCAAAAAGCCCTGGAGAAAAGACAATGAATAAGTGAGAAGTGCAGAAAGTAAAATACAGAGTCCAGCTTGGGCAAAAAAGATGAATACTCTATTTTAAATGGGATGTATCACACCAGTATGTGACAAAGCCAAATTATTTCATTTCGGATGGAGTGATGAGCTCAGCTTTTCAAGAGGATGGAAAGAGATAGCTAGATCCTTAGTCAATAGAACAAATCTTCTGGGTCTTCTTCTCTTCCCACTGGAGAATTACAAACATGAAGGCAGCATTCAACCCAGATTTTATGATATCTGCTCAAAGGAATGTCTTCTGATGAGGCACCAAGAAGAGATCTCACATTATCGCAACACATACCGATCCTGTGAACATGCAGCTTTTAATCTTTTCTTACACAGGGAGGCACATCCTTGGAGATGCTGTTCTCACCAGGCTTCTCTTCTGGTATAGCAGGCGTGCAACAACTAACAGTGCTGTTTAGCTCAACTTGTCCTGTGTAGCAGAAGGTTGAGGGAGAGCCTCAGGCACCTCAGGTGTTGGCTACTGAATAATTTGCGTAAGTACAACAGCACCACCTTGTGATACCTGGATGCCAGCATGCCAGGGGGAGAAGGAGAATGGTGGGAGTGAGTGGGCTTCTGGCCATCCCCAAGAGTTCTCTGTCCCTGGAACAGTCATCACCTGCAAACCTGGATGCTCTCCCTCTCAATTTCTTACTGCCTTAACAATATGAAAGACTGCAGAAACAAATGTGGAACAACTTGCCACTACTATTTGAGATGGGAGAACGTGTAGTACTGCTAATATTTTCTGGCGTGTGTGTCTGGAAGCAGAATTACTTCCAGTGAAAATAATTTTATACCTCCATCCAAAAGGATGTGGCATTAGTAGCAACAAATCACATGGCTACAGCTACAGCCACCAGCCAAATGCTCATACAGCACAACAGCATACAGAATTTATTAAATTGGACACTGCTGTAAACCAGGAGAAATCTTAGGCTAAGGCAGTAGTTTATTTTCCTGGGATTTGTAGTGTTAACACAGGTTAGACAGCACAGTTTTGCTCTGCATAGATGATCAGCCTTCGTCTTTCTCTCTGTCTTCAGCAGGACCATTAAAAAAGCCAGTTCCATGTTATAGTTCCAGGGCTTAACGAAAAAACTCCACTTTCGACAAAAAATAAAGCTACTTTCTAATTTTTATAAAGCAGCCCATTCACTCAGAGCCATCCTTCACATACAGCTAAATTCCCATTGCTGTGTAATCTTTAAAAAAACTTTGTAGAAGGTGATTGTCTGGCAGATAAGGTATAAAGGTCACATATAAAATGCAAAAGAGTGCCTAGATGTTATCTGAAACAATATTGTTCTGTAAAAACAAAAATCTGGTCTCAGAATCACATTTGCAAAAAGATAGGTTGGCAAAGAAGAAGTCCTGAGATACTGTCCAAAAAGTTTAACATTTTTCAGCGTATTAATGGCCAGCCTTCGCGAACGAAGAACCGGGGAAGGTCTTTACACCTTCCAGCCTGCGCGTTGGATTTTTTAGATGAGTTACAGTGTGCGCGGAACTGAGCCCACCCTTTAATCCTAAGGTTCATCTGCCGGGGCCA
>JAYRBT010000001.1:49030104-49048466 GCA_036023395.1 Myiotriccus ornatus
TCATCTAAAAAATCCAATGCGCAGGCTGGAAGGTGTAAAGACCTTCCCCGGTTCTTCGTTCGCGAAGACTGGCCATTAGAGAAGAATAATGCACTGAATGTACAGCAGTTTAGTATCTGCTGTGGATGTAGTTTTTTAATGCAAAGCAGACACTGAACTCTTTTGCATGACTGAGAGGCATTTGGGGATGGACACAGCTGCATAAACTAAGAATATTCAGCCAAATGACTCAGGAGGTCACTGCTAGATAAACATGTTTTTATTTGGGTGGGAAGTCATTATATATTTGGTAAAAAAGGATTGAGGATCTTGAGTGCCATTTAACTTGACTATATATGTATTTAATGCAAATGTGGAACATCTCCAACAGGAAGAATTGGTGTATATCCATAGAAATCATGATGTATTCCGGACCAGAGAAAATTCTGTTTGGAAATCCTGGTACAAACTCACTTGAACAAATAATTTTTCCAAGAGAATTACATCAAAGTTTAAACTTCTTGGAGTCTAACTTAATTATAAGCCTCTAGATTATCCTTATGTGGCAGCTGCTTTAGTCTTTCTTGTGGGACTTGGTTGATTTTGTATAACGTGTCTAAACAGACATGGAAACACGAGAACGAGTGTTAGGATGCATCTCTAATCCAGTGGCTTAGACATCCTCCTAGAAATCTGCTGCCTTGGGTTCTCAGTAATGTTTCCATATAAAATCTTTTCAGCAGGAGAGGGAGATTGCTTTCTCCTTTCCTCTTACCATACTCAGTCGGCTAAGATATTAGCCCAGAATAGGGGAAGCTTTAATTTGGTCCCTATGCCCAGTATCAGCTATAGGTGAAGTTCCTGGAAAACAAGTCCTGCAACCTTTGGGTAAATTCAGCCCAAATTAAGTGACATGAGCACTTCCCATCCTGTGGTGCAGCTTTCTTGGATAGACCTGCAAAGGTTGGGTTGTGGGTCCCTAAAGCTGACCAATGCCCTGGCTCCCATAGTGGCAGAGGAGAGTGGTGGTGGCTTGTGGATGGCCTGTGAGCTAATCTGCCCCTTTTGCTGCTCTGCCAGGCACTGAGGGTGCTTTGGGATCTCCGCTGTTGACGAAGCCTTGGCACTGAGTCTCTAGGCGGGTATGGTTGCAAGGACACAGGAGTACAGCACCAGGCTTGCTGTGTGCTCCCAGTGACATGGGCTTGGTAGGAAATTTCCCTGCCTGCCTGAAGACTGTGCTTGGGTAAGGGGGTCAAAAAGCCACATGCAGCTCAAGGCTCTTGTAAGCAGTTGCCAAGAACAGACAAGCCCTGAGACAAACCTGCTGTTCTGACATCCAAGGTCCTCCAGGAAATTTCCACTCTCAGCCCTTGAATAAGGACATGAAGAGGCAAGAAGCCCCATCTCCCAGCATAATTCCGGGATTAGTTCTCTTACTTCCCAAGAGATCAATTCTGGTGATTATCTTCTCTACTGCTCTGGTTTTATGATGTCGTATTGCATAAATACTTCACATTAGCAATTATGATATTGCTTTAAATTTAACATTGCTTTAAATAGAGCATATTGTTTTGAGATCTTGTAATCAGACACATTTTATAAAAATAAAGAATGTAGCAATGCCATTATTTGTGAATCAGTATTGAAAAGAATATTCGGGTACCAAGTAGAACACATTTCTGATGCAGATTCTGTACCAAATCTTATACAGTCATAAAATTCCTTAGAAGTATCTTTTCAAATCATTGCAGTTTTCTGCCTTCATCTGTTCATGAAAGCTCAAAAGAGCTAACTAAATTTATTTTGAAAGGAATTACAAATTCTGAAGAATCAATAAATACAACTGTATTCCCAGCAGAACATTTTTATATTATGCTATACTAGGATGAAGATGCATTTCCTGTAAACTTAGTTATGAAAAAGACAGCTCAGAGACTACAATTTAATTACTAAGATATAACAAGACATCTGGGGAAATTGCTAGATTGGCAGCTTTTGAAAATGTTTACAAAATGATTTTACAGAAAAAGTAAAGGGTTATTTTTGTGTATGGTATTTTTTAGTATGGAACTTTAGACATTTATGTGGAACGGAAAGCTTGTCAGTATTTTATAACAGAAAGCAAAGAGGATTAAGAGCTAAAAGGTAGATATAAGGCAGTAGAATTATGTCACTACAAAAAAATGTCCTTTTACAACCAAATATCTATTCTTCCCTTATTGTATGAATAACATTTATAGCAGATTCTATAGCACAGTGTTAGTTAACATGAAGAACTAATAGTAAAAATTATCACTCTCCTTTGAAAAATTTACTGAGCAGTGAGTTTATCATCAATGATATTTCTGTATAAAGTCTTATTGATTCTTCCAACCTAATCATATGATGGCATTCTGTGTTCTTATAGCATTTATTTTATTATCAAAATAAGCAAACTAGCACTTGATCTTGTTTTCTCTTTGAATTCAGAATAATGTTTTTTTCCCATTTTGATTTTCTAGTTCAATGCTGGTGAAATTCCATTGAATTTATGGGCAGCTACTCTGCTACAAAATGATACAGTAAAGTATTAATCTTTGTTACTCAGATTTTCTTTTATCACCTCAAATAAATAAAACTTTCTATAGAAATACACTATTTTCTATGAAAGCTCCCACTCATCTAGCTTGTTGTTCAGAAGCTTTAGTAGATGTTTATGCAAAGTTAGAAGTACCTTCTGAAGATGCATTGTCCAGAGTTACCAGCTCGCCTTGAGGAAGCTGCCCAGGTCTCTGTGACACCAAGATCACATACTTTAGTTATGAGAGGCCTCGTAAGAGGCACCAGTAGGAAACCAACAGATTTTTCCCTCCAGATAACAACAGCCCTTCAGCATTCCAATGAATAAATAAAGTGGCAGTCAATTGGCATTCAGAAATGCTCAGGTTTGCTGATTTGCTCATAATGGTGCCATGGGCAGAAAGGAAGGAGGCACAGACCCGAAGCCCATTAGGCTACTAGACAGTAGATTCCAGTCCTACATTCTTTGCTCTGTGGCTTCACATGTCTGATGACCCAGTCATGTTCAGAGGGAACCACAGCTGTCATTTGGGCCACATCAACCAGTGAAGCATAGAATACCACGTAGCAGTAATTTTGCTTATTTATTATAATGAGAATTATGCAGGCTGGCAAAATACCTTTATTGGTGTCAACAGCTGCAGAGAAATCAGAAATTATGACCTTTTGATCACAGTTACAGCCAACCATCTTCAATTGAAAATGTGATGCACAAGGTTGTCAAACCCTCTGCAGATTCTTGACTTGGAGACAATAAAGATTGTGCTGGGAACTTTGTGACACTGTGACCAAGTCATGCTGGACTTTTTGTCCATCAGTGGCTTTTGTCCTCACACAAGCAGCACCCCTAAGCAGCCAGTCACGAAAACCTCCTAGCAGCTCTGTGCCATCAAAGTAGCACAAAGCAGCTTGAGTGTCCTGCCGAGTGAGGCAGCCAACCCCTCTGCCTAGCCAGACACAGTTTTAGACAGATATGATACATTTCTTACTCACATGATATTCATCACTCGTTCTGAACACAATATAGCAAGTGTTACTCCATGCTAGGATGACTGCATGTCCTGTACTGAACACTGTAATAAACAGAGTGTTGTAATAGCTCTTCTTTGGCAAGAATTTGTGTCTCTCTTGGTGACCATTTTGTCTCTCTTGGTATCACCATTAAAGCTATATCTGCAGGTTTAATCTCTCTGGCTGCTCTTTCTAGGCTGGCAGTCTTTTCTGAAGTCCGTTTTCCTTCCTTGCTACGCTATCATTTATTACTGACAGTGGGCACATGACTCAAACATTTGCAAACAAACACGGTAAGACAGTCCCTGCCCTGAAGATAATATCATTTACTGCGGATATAGATAAAATAGTTTATTCTGAAACTTTGGCTTCTTTATCAAAACTTTACCTGTCCTGGTACTCAGCCAGCAGAGCCAGATCTGTAGGAGCAGAACAAACCCCTGATCTGTAGGGCAGGAAGGGAGATCACAGCAGTCCCAGCCCTGCACCATGTACTGATAGTTTCATCTGAAGGGCAATCAACGAGAAGCATATGAACAGTGAAGAAAGCAAGATCCTAAGATTTTCCCCTACCACCTGCACTCTATGTTGTGTTGGGCCTCTGGGTCTTAAAGTTCTGATGAGCTGTCATGGTAAGGGTGAAAGTGTCTTTACCCCCACTCCCCTTTAGTTCACCCATTAAGGCAATCTCGTCCATGACGGGAGGTGTAGTGTCAAACCTTTCCAGGCACTGTGAGCCCAGAACTAGGGCTCCTGTGTCCTGATCTCATGCTTAGAGTCTTTCTGTCAATGACAAGCAGGTGGTATCAAAACTGTAAAGGTTTTAAATATGTTCACATAGGTCTTTGGTCAGCTATAAGCTGTCACAGGACAGAAATGGTTGCTGTAGTGTTCCAGGGGCTGGAAAACAGCCACGTTTGCTGCTTGGGACTTACCAGTAATGCATTGGCCTCTTCCAAATTCAAGAGGTCAGGATCTGTCCCTAATTGCATTTCACATTGAAACTGCTTCTGTTTTAAAATTCTAACCATAAGTGAAAATTACCTGCTCTATATATAAAATACTTGTTTTCTGAAAATCAGACATGCTGAACTATTGATATGACCTTCCCCAAAACAAAAGGCATCTCTAAATGACTCAGACTTTGAAAGTAATTGAGAGTGAAACACAGGTGAAACATGGTTTTTTCAACTTCCATGTTAGCAAAGAAAGATATTGGCAGAGAAAAATAAAATAAACCTCCCTATAACCTTGTTGTTCAAACCCTTTTTTAGAGAGCTGGCTTCACTTTCAAACAAGTTTTGTAACAAGAGCAAACAAACTAAAACCAAAAAAATTTCATGGTAACCATCCAAAATGCTTGGAGTTTTTGACATGCTTTCACATGTACTTCTTGGCTGCTATAAACAGCAGGTTAGTGTCAGCGTGAGTTTTTCCTGGTTGTTGCCCTTCTGAGTCCCCAGAAGGCAAAGGCACCTCATACTGGTCTTCCTGGAAGTCACACATTCTGCAAAAAAATTCAGACCTCGGTTTCATATCGGTCAAGGCAGGGGTGCTGGTTAATGTACATGTTCTGCAATGTCAGAGGAGTTATTATTCCAATACTACATCGAGATTTACTCTCTCTGTGTCCTGACTAATCAGTCCACTTCCATATTCTTTTCTGCCTTCTTTTCTGCCTTCAGCAACTGTGATCCCATTTGGATTTCCTGTATACTTGCAAGAGAATAAAATCAAATGTTATTTACAGGAAGGTTTGAACCCTTTTCCTGGACTCTGTGTTCATGTAAAGGTTTTTTCATGTTTCTTCCTTTGTGCCTTTCCCTTTAATAATGTTGTACTTATGACTGCACAAATATGATGCTTTCACTGGGACCATATTGCTTGTCCAGAAGTTCAGAAGTTCAGCCATTCAAATGACACATACAAAGGCAAAAAGTGGTGCAAATGCTTACACCTGCAACCCACAGGTGCAGGTAAGAGCACTTAAAATTTTAGGCATGCACAAACTGAGGCCAGTGTTGGAGAGAACAGGTCCCACTCCTCACTGTAGCTGTACATTTACATATTCTAACAGGCTTCTGGCGATAGGCAGCTGAAAATGATGAGCTGTCTCAACAGATTAAAATTAAATTCTATTGAAGAAAACAACACACAAAAATTATGTTTCTGTATCATCTGTGTGATTAAATGTTACTTGTTTCAAAGCTAATGTTTCTGTCGCTTTCAATTACAGCTTTTGTAAGCTTTATGCTGCAGCATTTAGTCTCTTTAAATAACTCTCCTGTTCAGCTTTCTTATAGGGATTGGCACACTTAGTATGAATATTGCACTCCTACCAATTCCTACAATAACATCATTGACTGATTTAGAGCTATGTTAATCGTATCTGCTCTCCCTTCATGCCTGGAAGTTGAAAAAAGAAAATGAACAAAATCAAATGGAGTTACATGCTGGAACATCTTTACTGGTCAAGTTATATTGAGCAGGCTCATGTCAAATTTCTGTGATAAGTAGATAAAAAGTTAATAATTTCTAAACAGTGACAGACACTTCTTGTTTGGGGATGATTTTCAAATCATTCCTTTTTTTTTTTTTTTCTTAATATTGCTTACTATTCTAAAAGCAGAACGGTTGAACATGGTTTTTATTTGGTTTCATAATTTCCAAGTTTTCAGAGAAACACTGAAACTGAGTTAAATTCTAATGAGGTTAAACAAATTTAAACTTTTTTAACTAGTTGGAAGTTCTTGATGTAAATGAAGTTAGACAAAAATTCCTGTATTTGTTGACAGAAGAATTTTTGAATCATAAGCAATACAATAACTGATCTCCACATCTACATTTGGCTGAATATTTTCCTTTATTTTTCTAAGGAAATCATGATTTATGTGCAAAGAGGAAACTACATTTGCAATGAATGAGTAAGCAGAAGAAAGAAGGGGGGAAAGCTTTGCTAGCGGAAAAAAAAAAAAAGTGTTTTTTCACCAAAGGCTGCTCTCCAAGGCGAGCTCTGCCACCTCGTGGGCTGCAGTCCTCTTACAGGGCAGCGCCCGGAGCTGGGGGCAGGTGAGTGCAGACCAGTAGAGGAAGATGCGGGTCAGGGGAAAAAAAAGAGTATTTGCAATAAATTTTAGAAAGAATTTCGTTAACATGAGGGCTTTGAATAATAATTATTAAAGCTAGTCTTTCATTATAAAGGAAAACACGTCAACAGGGCAGCAAGGCGTGTTTTTCTAGATGATTTTTCCAAGCAGCGTTTCGAGATTGCAGCTGTTAAAGCAGCATTAGATATAATGAAGATATCCAGTATCTGTATTACTGGATCCAGGCTTGTTTTTCAGCTCCCAGGTCCAGGTGCAAGGCCCATGCATGTCCCAGAACTCTGCAGGAACAACATCTGCTGTGCTCCAGGCACAGACCCCGGCACCTTAACTCGGAGGTACATGAATCTGTACAGCTCCCAGAGCATCACAAGTTGCACCCTGCCAGGCAATGGTAGGTGCAGTCATAGGCCACCTTTGTGACTCAGATATACTTCTTTTGTAGCTGTTTGTTCTTTTTTTCTAACAGAAGGTCACAGAACTATGCAAATCCCTGGTTTTTTCAGTTTTGCTGACCTAAACAGAAACCTGAACTGAGTTACAAACAAACAAGCAAAATCAATTTTCTCTTGTCAAATGAAGAGCTGGACAAATAGTTTCGATCAACCCACAAAATTTCTTTGACCAAAAAGAATAATCACGATGCAGTTAAAAATACAAGCTTGTTGATTTCAAGCTGAGAACATTATTTAGTGGATGTTCCTTTTCAGAAATGTTATGCTGCTTTGGCTTTTCTTTCATTTTCAGGAAGGAATAGAACTACTAACAGTTCAAGGCAAAACTAGCAAATACGTTCAGTTGCCCCCAGTTTTAGTATGTTCCTTATCCAACAGCTCTACTCAAGGTGCACAGACAGCTTTTTGTTTGTTGATGTGATCCTGACTGTGACCTTCCTGGCTAGCAGCACCAAATGAGAAAGACTGCTTAAGAAGTGTAGGGAGAGCCTTGCTGTACAACGGTTTCAATGTTACCTCAAACAGCTATGTCATCTGGCAACATAAACAGAGCTGTGCCCCACCCCCATATTTGCTATTTTAGTCATGTCATCTAAATAACAGTTTGAATGCAAGCTTTCAGTGGAAGAACAAATAGATTGTTAATATTTGATTTAATCATTTTAACTGAAAAGCCACAAGAAATAGGAAAGAGAATGTCCATGAAAATGCCACATTTACAGGGGTTAACTTTTGTGTTGCAGAGTCTGACTAGTATTGGCTAAACGAACATGCTCAGCTCTTAAAGGAAGTGGTTTGTTTGTCGTTTCTCTGTGACAAAACCAAAAAAAGAGTGAGCTGGAAGAAAATTCTCATATATATCCATATGGGTTTGATCACTTAGGTCACATTTCCAAAGTAAGCTGAGAATTTCAAACATCAGGTGCTTTCTGTAATTGTAACAACTTGTTATAAAATAAATCTCTGAATTTCTAGCACTTGACAAATGGCTAATGAAAACAAGGAGCTAAATGAGATGTCTAGGAAAGATATGGCGCACTTTTGTTTCTCAAGTGACCAAGCACATGGACAATTTTGCCTGAATTGCTGGATGTCACTGTGAAAGAGCTAGAAAATAAGGAAAAATTGTGCATTTCAATAGATTTTAAGCAATATACTTGGAATGACGTTTATCTATTATATGTTTTAAGTGATAAATAAATATGCTGAAACATGAAGATTCTAGGTGATTTTGCTATTGAAGCTGCTTTTATGTGGAAGTCATATACAATACTTAAAGAGTAACAGTAGATAAAGAAGATGTAATTCTGCTTCATTTATTGATGAATTACATGAATACAGTCATACTTCCTCGATAGCAGCTAGAAACTAGGCACATTTCTATGATGATACATAAATAGAAAACTATGTTGCTACTAAATATTTTTCAATGAACAGTGTTTTTTTAAATAAAATAGTCATACAACTTCCTGAGGTAATCCAGATTTTACTGTAAACCGTAGAGAGTTTACATGACAGTTTTTTACTTTTATTTTTACTTTTGTAATGTTCGTTTAATAGTACGATTGATGACACGGTTTTGAGGGTGAAAAATTCGTGTAAGTAGGAATACAGATACTTGTTTACCATTAACCAATGACAGCAAGAACAATTCTCTCAGTGATGAAGCAGAAAGCTAAAGGTCTCCTGTAGGAGCTGAGAAAAACTTACAATTTGATTTCAAGTGAAGAAAAAAAAATCCTGAAGAAAGCTTTTTTTTCTTTCCTAGCATCAGTAGCAGAGCATTTATTATACATAGGCCAGTTATATTTTTAATAAGCACTACACATTGTATTTTTAGGCACTGGTATTTAAATGAGGGACCTGCTAGCTCCCCAGATACAGAGAAACAGCAGACAATGCATTTTAGTGTTCCCTCTGCATCCTGTCAGCAGCTGTGTGACTCCAGCCTTACTCACTTTGGAAGGACTGGCTGCTCTAGGAAATACGATGTGTCACTGAACCCTTTAAAATATGGTCAGTATTCACCATCACAGCATTCATATTGTAATGAGACTATTTTAATCTCACAAGCAGAAGCACAGCAAGGCAAATTATTTCCATCTTTTCAGGGTGGTTAGGAGCAGGAGCAACCTAGACCAAAATTGCTGAAATTCAACATTTCTACAGTGGTTTTAAAAGGAAATTATTGGACTGCTTCCCTTTGTTGTTGACAAGAATCCACGTCATAAAACTGTCCCTGAATCATATGAGTCTGATAACTTAGTCCAGAGAGAGGACAGTAGAGAAATATAGGAAAGGAACTCAAAGGGCCCACAATACTCTGCCTTCTGTAATTGTAGAGAGGGTGGATTCAGTTTGGCTTGGGGACGTGAGACAAGGCTTGCAAGAGGTAAAGCCAGGACTAGAGGAACGTGCTGCAACCACATTTGTATCACTTTACTTATGAGGAAATGACCTGATGATTCAGGGCAGGGCAATAAAATCTCCTGCTGTTCTGTACTCCAGATGAGTACTTAAATTTTTGTTACCATTTGAATTCTGCCACAGTAGGAAGCTCCTCATGCTGCACATTACTCTTGTATCAGCCATGATAATAAAACATCCACCTCCTGAGTTTTTTATGAGCAGTAATTTATTTTTTTTAAATAAAAAAGCACTTAAGATTATTTTTAAACAAAACCAAATCTGTGAGTATAAAGTACCAGCAGCTATAGCAGAAGGAGCTAATTTGTTTTTCTCATCCAGAACTTCATGCAATGTCATTTTTCTTTTTCACATCCCTGTGCTGTTCAAAACACCAGTTTATGGCACAGCTCATAGGGCTTACAAATGCACTTTCCTTCAGAGTTTGGTGTGTATTCTCCTAAGAGTCTCAGACAATTACAGTAAAAAATAGAAGCATCAATTGCAATCTTTTCACACAGCACGGTATTACTCCTGCTGAGGTTTTAATTTGTCCTGAGACTGCATATATCAGCAGATTTTCGAAATTACATTATAAACTGATATTTCACTTGGCCTAAAATTCATCTTATTTTCTCGTTGTATCAAGATTTCCCAGACACTGAAGTCAATGTGGTTCCCAAGCTCACAGACAAAGGAGCTTGGGATCTAAGGATTCAAGAGTTGCCCAGCTGAGTAATTATGAACTTTGCCAGGCTGTGGAAGCCACAAGGGCCTAAAGACCTTCCTCTGCACATCATACTAGCACTATCAGCAGAAAGTATTAGAATTAGATACAAGACAATATTATATCCTAGGATAGAGTGGACAAGAATTGGGATGGAAACTGGTTGAAGAAAGGATGGAAAAAAATCTCCCACCTGTATCTCTGCTATCTTGTCTAAGCCCAATTTTTCAAAGCCATCTCCTGTTCTTGGCAAAATCAGTAGGAATTTATTTACAGGGACACACAGACTGCTTGAAATATTCCTCATTAAAATCAGTGGGAACATTTGAATTGACATAGATTTGAATTAGATTGCATCTTCACATTTGCTTCTAAAAAAACAAAAAAAAATCCCTCTTCACTTGAATCTGGACATAGCTTTTTAAATGTATCTAAAAATCATAAATCATAGAGTCATAGAATGGTTTGGGTTGGAAGAGACCTTAAAGATCATCTAGTTCCATTCCCCTTGCCATGGATATGGACACATCCCACAGGAGTGTCAACTGCACCACTCAGTTTGGTGTCATCTGCAAATTTGCTGAGGGTACACTAGATCCCTTTGTCTATCACAAACACTGTGGCCAGCAAACTAGGGAAGTGATTGTCCCCCTGTACTTGGCACTGGTGAGGTCACACCTCAAGAACTGCATTCAGTTTTGGGCCACTCAATTCAAAAAGGGCATGGAGGTGCTGGAGCAGGCCCAGAGAAGGGCATTAGGGCTCATGAATGGTCTAGAAAATATGTCTCATAAGAAACATCTAAAGGAGGTGGGTTTATTTAGTCTAGAGAAGAGGAGGCTCAGCAGGGACCTCATCACTCTCTACAACTATCTGAAAGGAGGCTGTAGTCATGTGGGAGCCAGTCTCTTCTGCCGTGCCTACAGTGAGAGGACAAGAGGAAATGGCCTTAAGCTGAGACAGGGGAAGTTCAGCTTAGATATCAGAAAAAAATTTTTCACTCTTAGAATGGTCAGGCATTGGAATAGGTGGCCCGGGGGGGGTGGTGGAGTCATCATCCCTGGATGTGTTCAAAAGGCATCTTGATCTGGCACTGGGTGATATAGTTGTGTGGTTTAGTGGTTACAGTGGCAAGTGCTGGGTGGATAGCTGGACTGGATGATTTCGTATGTCTCCTCCAAACTTTGATGATTCTATGATTCTAGGTCATTAATGAAGAAATTAAATAACACTGGTCCCCTGGAGGACAGCACTTGTCACTGACATCCATTAGGACCATAAGCTGTTTACTACTGCTTTCTGGATGCAACCGTTCAACCCATGCCTTACCCCTGAACAGTCTACCTGCCAAATACACTTCTCAAAGATGTTGTGGGGGATGGTGTCAAAGGCTTAACAGAAGTGCAGACAGATGACATATGTTCCTGATGCAATCATTCCATGATAGAAGGCCACTAGGTTGGCAAGGCAGGACTTTCCTTCAGTGAAGCCATGCTGGCTGTCTTGAATCACATCGCTGTTCTCCATGTGCTTTAGCATAGCTGTCTTGGTTTAATGACAATATGTTCAGGACATGAGACGTCTAATGAGATAAATCCTGCTTTTCTTCTTTTTTATTTCCCTCCCCCCAGTATTGACAAGGTAGAAAGTAAAAGGAGTCTGAATGAAGAAGGAAAAATTACAATTTTACTAAAAATGGAAAGAAACAAAACCCAAAAAAAACCAAAAAGAACAAACAACAGAAGCAGAAAATACTGCTTATCTACACCCTGCCCCCTAGGTTAAAACAAGCAGAAGGATACGTCATCCGAAGGAGCTTCCCTATGACACTGGGATGTTGGCATGGGTTCCAGCATAGCAAACTATGCGGAATGACAGTGGTGGAGCCAGGATGAGCCGGTATGATGCTGGGGCTGGGTTCTCTTGGGCCGCACTGTGGCAGCACTTTGTGCAGCTCCTGAAATGGAAATTCCAAGCTGCAGGTGGAGGCTGGTCATGCCAGGGTGACTGAGCTGGGGCTGGTGGTCTCAGTTTACACTGTGGCAGCTATGGGGCTCCCGAAAGGGAAATTCCTGAGCTATCAGTGGTGGCTGGTTGCACCGTGACATCTCAGCTGGGGCAGCAGTCCCCAGGAAAGAGGCTCAAAAAGTCCACAGTGCTCCAGCAAGCAAAAGAAATCAGGTAACAAGAAGGAAGAATTCCAGCGCACGCCTGTTTTTATCTCCTGTCTCCTGAGTTCCCAGCATGCTTCATTTCAGGGACTCACCTTTCTGGCTGTTTCCAAGACGCTGGGGACAGTCTTTCCCTGATTCAGCTTGGATGGGGTTGTGGTGGTCCCCCACACTCTGAATTACATGGTGGTATGAAAAAAAATTCACTAAAAATCTTTCCTATAACTAAAATTACACAATAGTTTACAGGACTATCTGTTCCGTGACCTTCCCAGGCACAGAGGTGAGGCTGAGAGGTCAGTAGTTCCCAGGGTCCTCCTTTCCACCCTTTTTAAAGATGGGTGAAATGTTTCCCTTTTTCCAGTCACCATGGACTTCACCTGACTGCCATGACTTTTCAAATATAATGAAGAGTGGCTGGGCAACTACATCAGCCAATTCCCTTGGGACTCTGGGATGTATCACATCAGGTTCCATAGACTTGTGTACATTCCTTAGGTGGTTGTGAATCTGATCTTCTGTTACGGTCAGAAGCACTTTGCTTCCCCAAAACATGATGTTTCCCTCCAGTTTCAAACCAGGGACCTTTCACATGATAGGCAGATGTGATAACCAAAACTGCTCCAAATGAAAATCAGTCCAAATAGTATAATACAAGTTAATGGTAGTGATTCCAATCAGGATCTGAAGAAAGCCCCACATGATGTAATATAATCATAAAAGATGTAAAAAAAAGCTACATTGTTGTTTTTCTTCAAGGCATTTTCTGAGGCACTCTGTCTTCTATGGGATTTTTAAAAAGTTTTTCAGAGCAATATTGAAAGGTTCCACAGGTTAATATTTCACTGAGAAGTGATAGGACAAACTTTTCTGATACTGAGTATTTGACTACACCAACAAGATTTCTAATTTCCATTGTTAATGGAGTGATTTTAAAATTTAGGTTTTCCGTATATGACATATAAGAATCAAAGATGACATTCAGTCAGATCAAGAATAAAGCAATATTTAAGTGGAACACACTTTGAAACAGAACAAATAATCCCAAGAGTAGCTCTACATTACCTTAAAAAGGGAAAAATATTTCTTACTACTTCTTCAACTCTTACATTCTGCTCAATACCTTCAGAATATTTCTATAGAACCTTGTAAGTAACTATTACAAGCTGACAGAGTGTAAATTTTGCTAATTGCATCCAGCCTCCTCCTTGGCAATCCTAATTAGAGATGACTGAATCGCAGAATAACATGTCTATTTCTTAGTTACAAAATAAATCCAGGGTTTAAGTAACATAGGATTCTAAATTAGAAGGACATTAGATCAACAGACAAAATCCTGTTTCAAACTCTGAGCAATATGCGATACTGTAAGATGAAGAAAAAGCCCTGTTCTTAACCATCCACCTATTTATCAGTTATTGCATGTAGAGAATGATTCTTTCTGATCTTTACAGGCAATGTGCTTACTCTTTGATGTTTCAGATTTAAATAGCTTTATTTTTACCTTTTTAATAAATTCAGTGGGAAATAATTAGGTTTACATAAATAATTAATCCACAGCATTTGATTGTAGGAAACAAAAAAACCTTTGGACCACACCTATATTCTGAAATCACAGGATGACTGACACCAGCATGTACAACAGGGCACCTGAATGCACAATGCTATATTGATAAATGATGTCAAGAACACGCACCATATGGTGTTCAAGGATAAACAGAGGTTGCAAAAACAAAAGGGAGAAGAAAGCAACGAGACTTTACCTGAGGGTGCTTCTGTAACATTTAGTGGAGCATCTGGATTGCCCAAGAATGAATATTCCACTCTGTTACTAAATATATTGTAAAGTTAGTAAGATCTGAAATATAATAAATCAAATATGCTTTGAACATTATAGATAAAATCCTGAATGGAAATCATGAATGGAAATCAGTGGAAAAATGATTATTTCATTCACTGTGATATAAATCTGCCCATTTCCGTAGTAATTTAATAATTAAAGCATTTGATAGTACCAAGACCTTTAATAGTGTCATCTTTTAAATTTACATATCTGACTTCTCTCAGGGGCTCCTTGACTACAACTACAGTATGGGCTTCAAATATATTCAAGCAGCCATACAGTAAAGCTGATCAGTTGCCTTCTGAAGTCAGTGGAAGGTCTCAGAATTTTTTTTATAATCGCCAGTGTGATAAAAAGAAGTTTTCTGAAATAACATTTTACCTAGAACGAAAGACTTTAGATGTCTATTAGGAGTAAAAGAAAATTCTGTCAAGAGCAGAAGCAAATTTTCTGTTTGTATCTTTAGTATTAACAAGTTAAGGTAAGGTACAGTATACAAGATAAGCCCAGTGATATGGTCCTGAATGTACTCCACATCTGTCTTTGTCTTCTTAGACAATCCTAAACCTCTAAAGCCTTTAGAAGCTTGTGAGTTCACACTTGTGAACTCAATGCTTTAATAAATTTTCCTATTGATATTGCTATAACTCTTTTTCTTTCCCCTATCATGTTCTCTCCTTGCTGTTTATTAGCACCATTTGCTATGTCACATTTAAAATTAGATTGGGAGATATCTGGGTAAGGAATCATTAGTAGGTTGCAATCAGAACTCTAATTATGTTGCTACTGGAGGGTGCTGAGGAAGCCATAGCTGAGTGAACAGATGTACTCATTTCTAATAGGGGAAGTCATGTCACAGTAAATTACAGCTCTATTTTCTAGAATATGAGCAAGTTGAAGGATTTGCAGGTAAAAAGTGGTAACAGAGCTGAAATTGAAAAGGTATGACATATCTGACACACTAAGTGCAGACACTTCATGCTGCTGCTCAGACACAGCACACTGATGCAGAATGCAAATAGGCCCATGACTTCTTCCACCGGTTACCAAGAAAGCAGCAGAAAGGCAGACTTTCTGGAACAGATAAACAAGGTGGTGACAGGAAAAAGTATGAGAGAAAGAAAGGGTTTATTGCCTGGCAGTGTTAAAGAATTACAGCAGCTTTTTCTAGGGGCAAGACAATTTACCAGCAGAGGCACTAATGGCCTAAAAAGCCAAATTTCTGCTTCCTAGAAGAAATGGTCTGCTCTGGCTGAGTGGAAGAATGACAGAAAAGATATAGAAGCTAATTAAGAGCTTACTAAGCTAAGCAGGAAGCTTACAATGACAAAAGCACCTAGGTCTGTAAGTGCTGAAAAAATATGTCCAACTTGATCCTCTCTAGACTAAATCCCCATCTAAAGCGATGGAAAAAAAATAACAGTCCAAGCAGCAGACTCTGTATGTCTTGATTTCACTGGATGTATGACAGGGATAGAGATGAGACTGAAGATAAATATGGGAGACCACAGCAGCTGCACTGACCAACTCCAGTTCAGTATCCTGTCTCTCAGAGCAGCCACAGAAGACATACAGGACAGAGTAGAAAAGTGGGGCAAATATAGAGTGATAATTTCTCTGGACCATTTCCCAGATTCCAGCAATGGTGTTCTAGGGGCCCTCTGGGCCTGATGTAGCTTCCACAAAGTCAATAAACATTGCAGCTTTTTCTTCTGCGAGTTTATGTGGCCTCCTCCCCAAATCCTGTGAACTTTTATCCTCTACAGTATACTGTGGAGAACTACATTCTTCTTGTTTGGAACCTCTGAAAGTGCTACTTTGAGTTCACCCCTTAGTCCCCAGAAACAACATAAGCAGTCTGTCTCCTACGCTTAAGTTTTTCCAGGTGGCCATCAGCAAGGCTGGTCAGTACCAGCACTTGTGGGGAGATCTCTTTCTCTCAACCTTGAGGAGTATCCTTGGGAGGTGTCCCCAGCCCAAGGTAGGAATTTCCACACATACACCCCAAAAAGGGTTATGCCAGAAGAACCTGACTGCATGACAGGGTACTGGACTTTTACAGTATAAAGTGATTGACTGCTAATCACACATTTGCAGGCAGCTATCAGCTTATCAGTCAAATCAGACTTTAGAAAGCAGGGTGCTTATTCAAAGTCTGGTGAAGCAGAATGGTTGTAGCATTATTAACACCAAGAAAACACCCTGGCTTCAGCAGTAGATCTTGTGTGATAGCTTGCATGATAGCTGGATTAGATTTCAGGTCTTACCAGGGTGGGTATATCCTGCCACAGCCTTTATCATTAAACTATTTACATCGTACTTGACATAATTTTGATTGGCCCAATGAATACTTGCTCAAATGGAAGCCCACCTCAGTAGGTCCCGTGGATGGCCTGTAACATTTGGTGACAGGTCATCTCATTCACTGAGAATTTCCACTCTCTCGTTTCATTTACTATGAAAGCTTTGTGATTAGCAAGTAAAGGTCACTTGAACAAACAGAACTGTACAAGTTTATGTAGCCTCACAGACACAATCTGCAAGGAACTGTGTCTAGAGCACTCAATGGAACCCACTGACCAGGTCCAAAGATATGTGCTGGCATCCAAAGAGGCAAAATACACTGATATTGCTATTTACTCCTTTCCTATCAAGCTTATTAACTTACTAACAAACTTATTACTTATTAAAAAATAAGTATCTTTTAGGTACAAAGAATTCACCATAATTTTGACCTCTGATACAGACTTCTAATTAGCCACTGCTCAAAGGTATTACAGATTGATAAAAGCAATGATGCCCAAGTGCAGAGAACACAGTAGAAAAAAAACAGATTCCAGAAAGGAAAATTGTGTAGAGGGCAGCAAAAGGGACAGTCTGTGCACATGAATGCTACTCATAGCCACAACATCCCTGTAAAGAACTGTCTTAATGAAGAGCTGTTTAGAAGCAGGGAGGTCCTTCATCATCCAGATCAGAAGCTATGAGAGAGAGGCCATTTACACAAATACCAAGTGGTCTTAAGTCTCTTTGTGTAAATCGAATAAAGTTAAGGAGAGGGCAGAAAATGTAGCACTAATTCTGACAATCTGACTCCACAAGATTTTAAACTGCTTGAGGTAAGCACAAGCAAAGTCTTTCCAACCCCTTACACCCACGTGATTTTATGGCAGAAATTCCAATGATCAAGAGTGATAAAATATAATTACTTTTATTGCCCATTTAGCTCACCAAACTGGCTTTTCATGGAATTAGATAAGCACAGTAACAGAAAAGTGTAAAGGGTAGAAATATTGGAGGAGAGGAAGAGAAAGAAACATGGCAGCCACAGTAGAAATAATTTAAAAAAGGTATAAAGTGTTAGCCCATGCACCTTATTTCTCTATCACAAACAGTGCAGTCACATATGTGCAGCTAGAAAATAACCCATAAATTTTAACAACTGCATATCTGAAGGATGAGCTTAAAGGCTCTTTGAGGCCTTCATAAGTTGATGGTTTAAGCTGATTCTTCCAGAGGATAGACACCTGAGAAAAAATGAAACAAGAGAACAGCTTTGCCATGAATACAGCAAATAATTCATATGAATTCAGTTTCACTTGCACTAAAGTTTGAAGTCTCTTCACACAGTTCTTCTCTTCACTGTAAGATGAGTTCTTTTCACTGTAAGGAAGTGTGAACTCAGACAGATACACGAAGAAGTGGAAGGACAAAATAGATGAAGAGAACTAATACAAAATATTTTATCTCAATTTCCTTATATTTGATGTCTCATTTTCCTTAAATTTAACAGCATGCTGTTCCTCAAGGAGTGTTTAGCATTTAGAGCTGTGTTTTACGTTGCCTATTTCAACAAAACCCACTAATTTTAAAGTATCCTTTTCTAAGAAACATAAGAACCAGAGGAATGATCAGAAGACCTTATGACACAGTTTTCTTTTTGCTGGACAGAAAGAAAAGCTAAAGTTTTGTCCTTTTAGTGTTGTAATGTTGAAGAACAGGAAGACAGTCATCTAATCTCAGCTGGTAAATAATAATAATAATGGCCAGACTTCGCGAACGAAGAACCGGGGAAGGTCTTTACACCTTCCAGCCTGCGCATTG
>JAYRBT010000001.1:49048566-49075955 GCA_036023395.1 Myiotriccus ornatus
CAGAATAATGACTGAGGTTCATTCCCATTCACATCAATAGCAATGCAGCTGTATGAAGACGTATCTAGCAGCTTTTCACGGTCAGGATTGCTCTGTGGTGATTTTCCAAGACCACAGTTAGGTCATAGTGTTATGTCCGCAAAGGCAGATAAATGTGTGGTAAATCTTTTTCAAATAAAATTTCTACTCCAGATTTCTTTTGTCATTGTGTACTGGACATTTTAATGTATAAAGCCAGGAAGTGTAGCATGATGCAGTGTGTTCTGTTGTTATTCATATTTATAACTGAAACACATTTACAGTGAGGATATGAGAATATACTGCTTTTAAGATTCCACCTACTGACACATGAACAGGGCTGGCCTCAGATTAGCTAGTAAATCTGTGTAAACCTCTGATGAGTTTACTGAGTGACATAAAAACAAAACTTGAAAGATTAGTAAAATTTACTGAAACTGACATTGAACTTAAGATGAAAACTCCTCTGAAAATGAAGAGCCTCAGGAGAAAACCAGGAAATTCAAAAACTTCAGTGTGTCCATTAATTCAACAAAATTGTAATTACTCTACAAGGGAAAAGACAAATTAAGAGACATGAACAAGACTGCTGTGGCCTGAATAAAAGAGATCTAACAAGCATAATTTGATTATTTTATAGGAGATGAAATTATGATAGTCAAGCTCTGAAAGATTACTGGGTTCATATAACATAGCATGTGCTATAGAACCGTTGAGTTTCAGCAAATTTGTGAAAACCATGATTAGGGACAAACATCATGTCTTGCCAATGGCACAGGATAGATTTGAGTTTGGGTAACATCATTTTCTAGTAACTTACTTTGAAGGAATGCATTAGAAATCTGGCTGTTTTTCCACACCACATTTATTGCCATTTTTGGAAAAACACCAAGATGTGTTCAGAGGTGCCTGAATTTAATTTATTAATATTCTATGAATTCAAAGGAGCTGAAAATTTATCAAGAGAAAAACTTATATATAGAAAAAGGAGTTTTCAAATGTTAGAAATGGAAAAGACACTTATTATCTTAGTCACATTAGTTAGAATATTACAGGCAGAGGTATCTAGGATGTAACTCATCTGATTTTTTTGCAAAAATGCATTATTTTTCATAATTTTTTTCACTGTAAAAGTAGGTCAAGTCAATAAAAAAATTTCCAGTTCAAGACCTGATGAGAAAAAAAGTAAAACCCCTAGATTTAAAAATAATCCAAATAGCTGTTTGTTAGTGACATCTACCCTTGCCTAGAAAGAGACAAAAAATGTCATAATATCAACATCTTCACAAGGTTCCTAATTACGGGTCAGGCACCAATATTTCTTCATATATTCAAATATCTGACATCATGCCATTCTTTAAAGAGCTTCACAATTAGTTCCTGTAGGGTACTTGTGTGTCTTATTTAGAATACACCCAGAAAAGAATGTTGAATATTTCTTAACTTATTGAGTCATTTTCAGAACACTTCCAGGAGGCTTAAACTCAAATCATCAATCCTATGTGGACAAGAGCTTCCTTTGTTGCAGTTCTGTTATTGCAAAATGCAGGCTGGTGGAAACTGAAGCACATGATTGTATCTGTTAGTCAATGACCTCATAAAACTCAGAGGGAAAGACCTAAATTACCCATGAAAATCTCCTATTTTTATCAAAACCTTCAGTAGAAAATGGGTATGTATTTAACATAGCAGAAGTTCATCTGAAGAAAGCATCTAAAACTCTACATGTCCCCAGACAGATGTTTGAATTTATGATCAGTCTATTTAAACAATGTCAACAGCCTCCTTAGGTTTCTCTATTATGATTAACTATGCTGCTGTAAATCTTGCTTAAATGTGTAGCTGGACAGTTCTTAATGCTGGAAAAAAAGGCTCTTAGGTTTGCACAGCTATGCCCAACTGAAACCACAGGGAACGTAAGAACAAAAAACATATCTCATATTTTTTTCTTCTACTTCTCCAGGCACTTTAGAGACTAGGGCATCTGAGCAGTGTCTGGTCCTTAGCAGCAGGAGTCAGAGCATGAAGAAGTACTGATTAAATCAGAACAAATCTTGTGAGGTTTTCTGCTTGTTTCTTTGTTTTGTCGTTGTTATTGTTGTTTTAATACACCTAATTATTTTCATCTTTCCGCATCTTTGGGAAAGGACTTTATTTAATCTTTTCCAGATGGACAAATGTATGAAAGATTTTACAGTAATGATTGATGGACAGAATATATCCTCCAGTGTATCTTTCAATTCAGTGTTATCTCTTGTAGCTTTTTCCAGAATGCACTTCCAGTGGTTATGAAAACATGTCTTCTTACACCTCTTTAGCTTGCCTTATCCTGCATGGAAAACTCCTATGATGCTTTTATTACTTTAATTTTCCAGACTAAATAAGAGGTTGTAAGACAAACTATCAGATTTTTGAAGAAAAAGGATTGCTTGAATTTACATCTCTTATAAAGAAGCAGCTGTTTTAATGCATGCCAGTCTATATGAGATATGTTTGGTTTAAATTTTTATTTGGCTATCACCATTTACATTTTTTTTTCCACTGTCATATTCAATCTGCATGACATCAGCGTGTCACCAACAGAACAGATAGCACTTTATTATGGTCTTTTGTTTTTGTTTTCGTTGCATTGTAATTAGTGATCTGGTCTGTCTTGACACGCTACAATTTTCTTGCAGCAATATAGGTGCTCTGATGGGGACAGGGTGACATAACCTGGAGTGACAGTCTACAGAGTGGCAATGATCTGCTAAAATATTTGAAACTGAAAAGAAAATTTTTTCTCAGTCAGCTAAGCAGCCTGAAGGATCAAAGGAAGCCAAACAGAACAGCCTGAAGGATCAAAGGAAGCCAAACAGTCTTCTGTCTGAAAACACAAGTCCTACAGTAAAATAGTACTTGGACTTGTTAAAGGTTACTCTGATTGCCAGCACCAATCATGCTGTAAAGATATTTAGGAGGTCATTATAAGAATGCTCTAATTTGTTCTATCACTGTTTCAATAATTGGTTTAAAGCTGGTTAAAAACTACTTTTTATATACATATATAAGAACAGGACCCAGGTCTTACAGTTTTACTTCAATTTGGGTATAAGATGGAGTTTCTCTTATAGTGCCTGACATTGAGTCACTTTCTAATAACATGCCTGCTGGTAGTAAGAGGTTTGAAATGCCATTTGTAGTTAAAATCTGTATTTTCAGATACATCGTCTAGCTTATTCATGCAGAGAAGTCATTTTACCTTTTGACCTTTCTGCTGGACTGAACAAAATGAGTGAAGACATATTCTAACAGTCTTTGTATTTGAGTGAATTGTGACTGCAGCTGAAACTGCCAGAGTGTCTTGTATTATTCACACTGATTTATTTGTAAAATACTTGGCTAAACCATTCTATTTTAGATATTTAGTTATTTTTGTTTACATTTATAGTGAATTAAAAAAAATAATGAAGCAGAAAATCAAACCATTATAGCTCATTTTAATCAGATATAAAGTACCATAACTGCAATGCTTCAAGCAGGCCCAGATTTTAAAATGATAAAATTTTTACTTAACGAATTAATTTTGTTCATCTGCCTAATTACTTTCTATAGCAAGAAATTACTGAAAACATTAGTGTAAGCCCATGCTTAAATGTATTGCTGAAGAAGGGCACTGTTTCTAAGGTTTTCTTCTCAGAATAAGAAGAAATCCTATGAAAGTTTAATAATAAATAGAGCTAATAATAAAAAGAGACTAGGGCATTTCAGAGATGCTACATGTCTTCACTCCTTGATCTCTTCAGGAGCTGAAAGTATCTAAAAGCCTTCTGGACTGAATCATGCTTGCTGAAGTTTGACCTCATCCAAAAAAGATTTGTTTTCACTGATACTTTAAAAGCATGGAGTACCTGTCAGAGGTCTTGCTGGAAGCTGGCATGTGTTAGCAAAAACTCTCTGGAGGCCAGAAAAATTGTGTAGGTTATAGAGTTATCAAGAAGTTGCAATTAAGTTAAGCATGACATTGACAGACACAAGAAGAACAGCATATTACTCAGAAATTATTAAAAAGTTAGTCAAATGAGCTAAGGATTTGAAAAAGCATAAAAATACAAGTCATAAATTCAGCTAACCAAAGAGGATACCAAAGAAATTAATGGTCAAATTCAGAGATTACTTTGAAGAATGCAGGTGTGGAGCAGAGAGAACAGGCATACAGGAGAAACACTGTAGACTCACAAAATGTGAATGTAGAAAATAGCAGAAGAACAGGCCACTCTGTGGTGCTGAGTATAACAGAGGATATTAAGGCAAGCCCTGGGCAGGTTATTGCTGCTGCAGCTTTCACAGACTCAGTCATGTACCAGGACTGTGCTGACAAAGCAGTAACAGAAGAATCACAGAATCAACCAGGTTGGAAAAGACCTCTGAGATCACTGGGTCCAACCTATGACACAATACCACGTCAACTAGACCATGGCACTGAGTGCCACATCCAGTCCTTCCTTAAACAGGAATATATCCCATATCCAGGGACAGGGATTCCACCACATCCCTGGGCAGCTCATTCCAATATCTAATGACCCTTTCTGTAAAGAATTTTCTCCTAATGTCTAACCTAAACCCATCTTCTTCCATAGCTTAAGACTTCAGCCTGTTATTCTGTCACTAGTTGCCTGACTTACACCTGCCTACAACCTCCTTTCAGGTAGTTGTAGAATTTGCTAATTCATGGCAATATGCAAATAAAACTTACTAATGAGTGTCTGTGAGAGTAAGTAATGTAACTATTTCAGATGAACAGGTAACATGGTATCAATGGAAGTGCTCTACTACCTAGTGGCCCCAGTAGGTTTTAGTGACCTTTATGAGCAACTTAAATGTCTTAGTTAGTGAAGCCATTACCTGCCTTATGCATTCTGACTGTGTGAATAAATGTGAACGCAGAACTGGCAAAACATGAATAGTCACAAGAACATTTCATCTAACTATAATTTTTTTCACAGAAATCATAAAAAAATTAGGCTTGACACTTTTCAGACTATTCATGTGTATATCCATATTTCATCACTTCAAGGAATTCTGCTTTCAAATAATATCACTTGTGCATATCACGCTTAATTTATTAGGGATACTACACAAAGGAACAAAATGAGAGTTTTTCTGTTACATACATATGCTTTATGTAACTCTATGCAAGCTCCATCTATGTGTGTGGCTTATACGCAGAATAAGTATTCTGCGTATAAGCCACACACATAGATGGAGCTTGCAAATTCTCTGTGCACTACATAGACAGCAGGCAACTGACTGATTCATAATGAGGCAGCAAACTCAGGGTAACACCGAGACGAAGATCAGACACAGAATTGACCGCCCGCAGAACTGACTGCCCCAGGGGTGGAAACACAGCGCTACTATCCGCCATGGAGTGATTCAGACTGCACCAGAATAGGGTGACGCTCTGGAACACCTGCAGCATACTGGGGATATAATTGTGTGGGGCAACACGGCGGAAGTTTTAAAGCAATGGAAGCAAACAATCTGAATCCTCCTGAAAGCTGTTTTTTTCCATAAAACAAAGTAAGGTAAAGGGGCCAGCGCAGGACATCCAGTTTTTAGGAATAAAATGGCAAGATGGGTGTCGTCAGATCCCAACGGACACTATTAATAAGATAACAGCGATGTCTCCACCAACTAACAAGAAAGAAACACAAGCTTTTTAAGGTGTTGTGGGGTTTTGGAGAATGCATATTCCAAATTGCAGTCTAATCATAAGCCCTCTTTCTTTATAGCCTTAAGCTGCACCAAGGGATGTTAAGGTTGGATGTTAGGAACAACTTCTTCACAGAAAGAGTGACGAGACATTGGAACGGGCTGCCCAGGGAGATGGTGGAGCCACCATCCCCGGAGGTGTTCAAGGAAAGACTGGATGTGGCACTCAGTGCCATGGACCAGCTGACACGGCGGTGTTTGGTCACAGGTTAGACTCGATGATCCACCCCAGAGGTCCTTCCCAACCTAAACTGCTTCCGTGATTCTGCGAAACGCCCCTGAAGAGGACGGATTTGGAACGGGGCTCGGAGGGCTCCGTCCCCCGGCGGGGAGCCTGTGTGGAGGTACTGGGGGCAGGGTGGGGGTAATGTCCGTGGAGTTAATGTCCTTCACAGTGACTGGTATGGGCTGTTTCGGCAAATCCCTCGCGGAGCGCAGTGCCAGCTGCCGCCCAGGCTCGCTCTGTCCCTCGGCAGGGAGGAACTCCGTCCGGGCGGGCACCGAGCGAGGCCCCAAAGCCGCCCCCCCGCCCTGGGCCGGGCCAGGGGAGCCGCGGGGGCGGGGCCGCCGGCGCGGTTTGTCCCTCGGCGGCCGCCGTAGCGCGGGCTTTGGCAGCGCCATGAGCCTGTGGGCCGACAGGCACCGGCCCGGCGCCCTCGCCCGCCTCGACTTCCACCGCGAGCAGGCGGCGCGGCTCCGCAACCTGGTCAGTGAGGCACGCACGGCCCGCCGGGGCCGCCGCGCTCCCTCGGCCTCCCCGCCGGCATCTGCCCGCGGCCCCCTGGCCTCCGGGTCCTCTCCTCCCCGCAGGGACCGTCCCTGGGTAGCTGCGATTCCGCCTCAGTGTGGGAGAGAACTTCTTTACTGTGCGGGGGACCGCGCACTGGAACAGGCTATCCGGAGAGGTTATGGAGCCTCCCTCACGGGAGATATCCAGCAGTCGTGTGGACGCAGTCCTGTGCCATGTGCTCTGGGATGGCCCTGCCTGAGCAGGGAGGTTGGAGCAGATGAGCCGCTGGGGGTCCCTTCCAGCCTGACTTCATTTAAACACAGGCTACCTGTTACTCCTTTGCCTGTATTCAGAGCTTGCAAGTGAAACTCCGAAGTAATTCTCTCGCACTCTTTCTCTCTGTGTCTGTTTTAATCTTTCTTTTAAGCCTTTTAACCGTGTGTTTATTGCAGCTGTCATTCTAGTAAAAGCATGTAAATGCTGGGATGGGTTTTTTGAGGATTTTGTTGTTTGTTGGTTTGTTTGGGGTATTTCTTGAGGGATGAAGTGTTTGAAGTTAAATAAGTTACACATGGCTTTCAGAAAAACATGTTCTATAGGAAATGTTGCTGCAGGAAAGGGATTCAGCAATTTTAATTCTAGGTACTATGTTATCATGGAGCTGGAAAGGTCATTAACGTAAACTTGGGTGAGAATGGAAGGATGCATACTGTCTTATAAAGAAAATACTGTTATAACTAACTAATCATGTTACTTTTTGTTCAGGTTCAATGTGGTGACTTTCCTCATCTGTTGGTGTATGGACCATCAGGAGCTGGAAAAAAGACAAGAATAATGTGCTTGTTAAGGGAATTGTATGGTGCAGGAGTGGAGAAACTGAGGATTGAGCATCAGAGTATAACGGTAAAAAAAACCAACAAATCTCCCATCTGCTGTGAAGTAACATGCAAAAGGTTTCTGTTTTGAGGCCTTTATATTTTTTTTTGAATTTTAAAATTAATTCTCCCCCAGTATATTCAAACTTCTTTATGTAATTAATTATACTAGTTTGGTTATATGAACAAGTAGTTTTCCAAATGTTCTTGTTCCTTAGGTCTTCAGGATGTGGGGTTCTGTGTTTTCTGTGCCTGGTTGGCTGTTCTTATGTGTTATTTTGTTTGGGGTGGGGATTTTAATTTGTTGTTTACAAGTTGGTTTGAACAGTAGCATCTGTCATGACAGACTAGTTCTGAATTAAATGTATAGAATTTGGTTTGGCTGTAGAATAAGTGTTATTTTTTTAATTCTTAGCCCTGCTTTTTGCACATACTCAAGTTTTACCTTGTTTTCTCGTTTTCATAGTGGCAATTTCAGCCAAAAAAAAATCAGTTTAAATTTTTTCTGCCCTGGTCTTAGGCATTTATATATTACCTATTAAAAATCCTTGGTGTAGAAGGCTTAACCAGTAAGGGGTTATGGGGCTTCATAAATAGGTTACTTAATGTTTTCTTTTTAATTCTCAGTGGTGGAATAAATAATGTATTTAAACTGGATGATATAAATATAGAATATATTTAACTGTTAAGACCTAAATTCAGTGATGCTTCAAGGTAGAGACTTGAAATTCTTTGACGGGGAAGTTAACAACCTCTTTGGGCTTGTCCAGCAGTTTTGCCTCCAAAACTTTTCTTTGGGTGGGCAAAGTGTCACTTATTTTGAATAGCTGATTCCAGTAATGAGCCTTCTTTTACAGGACTCTGGAGTAACTGGAGTATGCAGTAATACGTAGCAGGTGTTGCTATAATAGTCATTGTTGCTATTTTATAGCTGGATGATGTGGGGTTGGAGGTATAGGAGATTATGCAAGTCCAGTGTCTCAGCAGTTCTTTGATCTCTGAGACTTCTGGTTTGCCTGTTGTAGCTCCTAAGATGGATTTTTAGAACACTTCCTGAACCTTAACATGCTTCCTTTCTATATAGGCACCTTCTAAAAAGAAGATCGAAATTAGCACCATTGCAAGTAATTATCACCTTGAAGTTAACCCAAGGTAAGTGTACAGTAAAAATGCCCCACTTCCAAGATAAGCTAATAGTCATGTTGTAGGTGATCTCAGCCTGGACATGAGGGACTGATGGCCCAATTTGTTGCCTGAGCAAATTAGGTAATGGTTTATGGGTTTGGTCTGCAAATGAGAACAGGGAGAGGATTTTTAATTGAACAACTCTGACCAGAAATTGGGATTGCTGCATACTAAAGACACTAATGTCTGCTTAACTAACCACATAAGCATGCTGTTGTTGAAGACTGGGTAGCAGAAACAATTCTGGATTCATAGACTTAACCATTTCAATTGATACTGAGAATTTTTTATTGGAATTAA
Organism: Myiotriccus ornatus; assembly: GCA_036023395.1. Lineage (NCBI taxonomy): Eukaryota > Metazoa > Chordata > Aves > Passeriformes > Tyrannidae > Myiotriccus > Myiotriccus ornatus. The sequence continues at coordinate 49,057,429 of JAYRBT010000001.1, forward strand.
CACCTCCATATTGTTAGTTCTCTCACAAGTACAAAACTAAAACCATTTGAAAGTATGCAAGGTTTGCCCAGTAACTATTCAAATAATGCATTTTAAAGTACAGGAAGGAATACCACCACAAAATATTGTGAATGCTATCTTGAATGAGCTCAGATGTTGATTTAAACAACAGAAGCTATGATGTGGTACTGTATGTCTTCTTTGGCAGTTGTGAAATTGTAATAGTTCACTGACCCAAAGTAAATACTTGTATTTGCCTGAAACCTGTAACATTGCTTTAAATCACATAAGAGTGAATGTCACTGTGCACTGGGGGGGCATTGGTTACGTTGGCTTTGTTGTCTGTGTTGCAATTATAACACAATGAGTGTCCTGAAGTAACTCTGTGCTTCCTGCTAAACCTTTGCCCATGCTGCTTTGCATTTTAGGAGCTATTCTTATGTGCCAGATCCCCTTAAAAATCTTGTTCTGCAGCTAATCTGTGTATTGATTAGTGAATATCTGTTGGTGTTCTAATACAGATGCAAATAATTAACAGTTAATTATCAATAAAAACTGTTTTATTGGTAGTTAGCTGAATATGTAATTTTGGTGGTATAAAATGTGTCACCATTCTTCTGCTCTGATTCTTCTGCTGTTCTGTCTTCTGCTCTGATAAGCTGATACTAATAATACTTCTTCTGTTACAGTGCATAGAGTACTTAGAGCTTGAAACATAGATTTCACAGAATATTCTGAATTGGAAGGGACCCAAGAGATCATCAAGTCCAATTCTGAAGTGAATGACCCATACGGGGTTTGGACCCACAACACTGGTGTTATTAGCACCATGCGCTAACCAACTAAGCTCATCTCATATAAAATAATTGTATTTTACTTTAAGTATAAAAATCCTGAAAGTGTAGGATTAGTGTAGTGGTTATTGTACCTAATAGTAGTTCTGAGTTTTGACTAAGAATCAATATATTGATTCATAGACGTTAAGTAGCAAGTAATTGCCATGTTTTTGTTTGACCAGGCAGTAAACCTGCCTGTGCTGTACTATAGCCTTTGAAGTTTGATTGAGTTATAATGCAGTGAAATCATGTTGTGCATCTTGTGTAACAGGGAATGTGATAAATGGCTAACAGGGAAAGGAAATGAATTTCTGGGAAGGATGCTGTGGATACTGACTGTGTTATAAAACTTAAGTTTAGTTAACGTTAGATAGAAATGTAACATTGAACAGAAATGTTTTCGCGCCTTCAAAAGGAGGATATTGTCTGAATTCCAAAGTGTTTTCTTCTGGTCACTTGACTAGCTTGGGTAGATGCTTTAAAATGGGTTCTGCTGAGTTAGTGCATCCGTAAAGAATAATGAGCAATAAAAATCAAATGCTTGTCTGGTAACTGCCTTTGTTCATTGTTTTCCTAGAATGTTTGATGTGGTCACATAATACCAAGGATAATCTTTTGCCATGAAATTATATCTCTGAGTTCTCTGTTGCTACAGAAAATAATTTAAATATTAGGACAGTATTTTAATCACTTTCCATTTCTAACAGCTGGCATAGCTCATAAGTAGAACTGTAGTAGAAGGCTTGTTTTGTTTTGATTACAGCACAAGTACAAAAGCAAAGATTTGCTGCCTGGCTGAAGGACAGAGCTCTGCACTCCAAGTCAGCGTAGCCCATTGAGCAGTTTGTGAATTGTTGAGCTAATATGCTTCTCTCTGTTCTGCTCCCATCTCCTTGGCAATAATGGGGAAGGTCTGGTCGAGTGGTGAAGAGAACAGCGCAGACAAATGTCTTTTCATTTGCTTGCCAGTGAAATATAGCAGAGCTACTGCTGCTTCTGGGAAGGCAATTGTCTGGGATGCTAAATAGGCAGTGGTTTTTTCCCCTTTTTATTAGCTTTTTTGGTGATCCACCTTGCAAGTCAGTAGCCCCGTCCGGTTGTCAAATCTGAGTCAAACTAGCTGAACTACTATAACCTGGGGACTGAGAAAGCTGTGCAATGCTACCGTAGTGTATAGTGAAGAGAAGGGGCAGGAGAAGTCAGGAATTTCCCCATGTTTTCTTGCCTTTTTAGAGAAAAAAAGCAAACCTAATGCTGTAATAGCATCTCAGTATCAGTATTTTACCGGTAACTTGTAACTTCAGTGTGTCTGCCCTTCAAGTGTACATTAAGCATTTAGGTTGTTCATGGCATGACATCTACTTTTTGTGGGGGGGGAAAAAAACCCTGCTTTTGAGTTTGTTGAGACAGGCATACTGTTATGTGGTTAAACTTAATTGTTCTTTCCATAATGAGTAAGAGTGTTCACATTATCTTAGTACAGTTTGTAGGTAACAAAACTTTAGATTTCTTATCCCAGAAGAAGAAGTTCCATTTTTATGAGTTAATTTGACAGTGGTTTCACTACTCTTCAATACAGTGCTACTAATCCAGCTGTGCCTGCATAAGCTTTGGGTTGTTTTTATTACTGGGAAGGTAACTTTCAACAAAATATGTGTGTTGAGCTTAATTCTAACCTCAGCAGCTTCTGAATTTTCTTGTTGAGTCAGTTTACCAGGAGGTTGCTTAGGAGGATATATTTTATATGGAATATGAAGTTGTTTTAAAACAAGATTGATTCAAACTCCTGTTACAGTGATGCGGGAAACAATGACCGTGTAGTTATTCAGGAACTCTTGAAGACAGTAGCACAGTCCCAACAGCTTGAGACAAGTACTCAGCGAGATTTTAAAGGTGAGTAGAACAGTTAAAACCAGTCAAGGGCTTTTTAAATGTGGGATTTTTTTTCAGAAATTTGATCCCGTTGTTTCATGTGTGTACCTTTGTGCATTATGCAGATACAAACAAACCTATTCCCATTTAGAAGATTTTTATCCATAGTGTACAGAGGGACACTGGGTAAGAAAATGAAGGAGACTTTCATTGAATTTTCCAAGACACATGTTGGTATAATTGGCTTATTTTTCCTCCCTGTGACTAACTTGAAAGCAAAATCAGAGCTATATAATGGGATTTTAGGAGAGAGGAAATCTTGATTGATAGTAGAGGAGAAAGAAATTAGCTGAAAATGTTCATGGATTTAGTACTTTGTTGCATTTTCCTACTGTTCTGTGTCTTGCTGTTCCCAGAAAGCACTGTGTTTCACCTGAGCTGCTAGACCCTGATTGTCTCTACCAGTTATTGATGTATATATATCTCCTTACAGCTGCAGTTGTATTGTGCACCTCAAAGTATCTTGTAAGCTGTCTGATATTGCTAGGCTGTGTGTATAACCAGAAGTGGAAGAAGAATACTGGGATGACTTGTTCCTCCAGGCTCTGGACAATACTTGAAGTGAGCCATCTATCAGTTGCCTGTGGAGGAACCTGCAGACGGTCACTGGTTAGGTTGGCTGCTTTGTATTAGGTGTCTCCTGATTGTTGTGAAGCATTTTTTAAATACATTTTTCTTTTTTTCTTTAAAAGACCATGGAAAGGTGCTGCAGCTACAATAATAAGGCAGCTTTTTACTATTCTTTTGTCAGGTCAAGACATTGGCTTTTAGATATAAAATGTATTGAGGAGAGTTTTAAAAAAATTTTGCTTTTTGGTATAGCCTTATGCCCTAACTTCTGCTTCATGTCTTACTTCAAAACTCCTCTAAAGAAGTTACTGTACTAGTTATCAGGGTGAAAGCTGCTACACCTGTCTGGATTATTTCTTGGCACTGAAGCATTGCAGGCCGTGCTCTGAAGAAATTGACATTCCAAGACATGAATGTAGTGTGTGAAGGAGCAGATTGTACAGTCAAAAAGGCACACAGGTTATCTTAATCTTTATTTTCCTGCCTATGTAACCATGCTGCCTTATTCATATTATTGTTTATTCTGGTATTATCGCTTGTATGTCAGAAGTATTTGTTTTCTTAGAAAGATTTTATATTAATACAAAACCCCACTGTTTTTAATCCTTTTTTCAGTGGTGCTGCTAACAGAAGTTGACAAACTCACTAAAGATGCTCAGCATGCTTTGCGAAGAACAATGGAGAAGTACATGGCGACCTGCAGGTTGATCCTGTGCTGCAACTCCATGTCAAAAATTATAGGACCTATTCAAAGCAGATGCCTGGCTATACGAGTGCCTGCTCCCAGCATTGAAGACGTATGTTAAAATAGAAGCAAAAATAAATTATTTTAAATTACCTACCAGATAAGTTCTTGCTGTGGACTTACGAGATATTTTACTTTCACATAGTGACCTAGCTTTTCTTTGTGGTGGGTGACTTGTCGAGCATGTCTTATGAAAGACTGGTCCGTCTCTGGTCCAGGAATCTTTTATCAGGAGAATCTGTAGCTGCTGAACGTTTTGTTAAATGTTGTACTCCCTGATACCTGTTTTCCATCTAGATCTGCCATGTCTTGTCCAGTGTGTGTAAGAAAGAAGGCCTGACTCTTCCTCAGGAACTGGCTCAAAGGATTGCCGAGAAATCTGGCAGGAATCTTCGGAAAGCACTACTTATGTGTGAGTGCTGCAGAGTACAACAGTAAGTCACTACAAAAATTAATGTAAATTACGCTGTCAGACATACGAATTACCTTAATTCTAAGACCATGTTAGAATCGGTGACAATTTGGTCTGATACTAATTTTTAAAAAATTTTATTATGTAGGTATCCTTTTACTGCTGATCAAGACATTCCTGAAATGGACTGGGAAGTTTATTTGAGAGAAACTGCAAATGCCATTGTTGGTCAACAGACACCACAAAGGTAGGTGATGGACTTGTTTAGAGTTATAAATTTTGGATTTGGTGTGTTCTGGAACCTAAGAAAAAGTTGAATATAAAAACGTGGCATCTTTAGTTATTTGTAACTTTCTGTTAATTCTCCTGGAGGTGGTACTTTGCAGCTGGAGGAAGTAGAGCTTTAAAATTGCCAGAGGACACTGAATGAGTATCAGGAAACAAAAAGCTATTGCTTTTCCCTGTTGAAGCTTAGTAATCAAACGTGAACATAGGCTTAGTTGTATGTTGTGTTTTCTGTCTTTTTTTTTTTTTTTTTGTTGGGGGGCATGAGATGTCACTTAATTTAAATGCTTGTAGTGTCTGACCTCCTGATAACCAAAAGTTGAGCATTGGTAACTGCCACTTTTGCCACCTAATTATCCTACCCCTTTTTATAAACAATGAAACAGAAAAACAGCATAAAGGAATCCTGTGGTGGTAATCAATTTTTGTTTGTCTCCTCAGTAATCTTAAGCATGAATAATAACTTAGATATGAAGAGGAATTAAAGGAAGACAAGCCTGAGACATTCTAATAGCCTTGTGGCTTCTAGATTAACTGAGACCATTGTAACTAGAGTGTATGTAACTTATCTTTTGAATAAAAGGTGGTATGCAGCATTTGAATTGAAAATGACTTGAGCAATGCTTTTGGGTTTAAAATAACAAGGAAAACCAAAAGCAGAAAAAAACTTTGCTTGGTTGATTTTTATTTCCCCCCCCCCCCTGAAATGTATTTCATAAATAGTGAAAATACCTTAGAATGATTTGGGGTCATATTTCTGATATTTTGTGGTGTCTTTCCCACAGGCTTTTAGAGGTCCGTGGACGGCTTTATGAGCTCTTGACACATTGCATTCCTCCTGAGATTATAATGAAGGTAATTCAGCTATCTAGCTCTTAAAGTGTTGTAAATATTAATGCTATGACAGTCCCAGCTAGAGTTAAAAAAACCAACAAGACGACACCAAAACATCACAAATTACCAAAATATTGATGGAAAGCTGTGTCCTTTCCAAATAAAATCACCATCCCTGGAGGTGTTGAAAGAACTAGTAGACTTGGCACTTCGTGATATGGATTAGTGGGCATGGTGCTATTCAGTCAAAGGCTGTACTTCATCATTTTGGTCGTCTTTTACAGCCTTAATGACCGTATGATTCTGTAGGCTATATGTTTTCATATCAAATCAAATATGATTTGTTTTCTCTTCTAAAAGTTTTGTTGTTAGAAATGCAGTATTTGCTATGTCCTAGTGGGGAGGTGTGCTGAAGGATGCTGCAGCACCAGGCCTTTTCAAAGACAGAAGTCATATTGAGAGGAAAAAAGCAAGTGGGATGTGTGTGTTCTTATTTTTAGCATGATGAAAGGATGCTGAAGACATCTAGAGCAGAACAAAGATTAAAGATAATGTTTGCATCTTAACCTTGGTGGACTCTGCCTTCAGATACAATTTTTTTTTCACATTAACTGATTTCTGTTTTCTGACATTTTTGGTAGTTAGAGGTTTCTTTAACCTTCATTTCTTATGGTACGTTAGTGGATCCTGCATTGCTGTGTTGGGGAGGCAAAAGGTGCATATTCTCTACCCTCTCCTTCTTCATAAACTTGAAATGGTCTAGAGATACTTCTCACTTAATCCTGACTGTTTAAATATAGATGTATTTGCAATGATTTTATTGTTGAGATCTAAAATAATGCATTTTGGGGTTTTGGAATGACCAGAGTATTGTGGTCAAGTTGTATTGTGTGTGTCTGCACATAAATATGTACATAAATATAAACAGATATGCTTAAATTCTAAATAAGCCCTTTCCTTGTATTTTTTATAAATGCTGTTTCTTTTTGTGCTCAGTGCTGTCAAAATAGAAGTAAGTGATTTTAATACTCTTGCTATCTTGGTAAGAATTCTCCCCAGGGCCATGTGCCTCCATGTGGTAGAGGTTATAGTATTTGGAGATGAGATTAATTTATTTTCTTTATTAAGGCATAAATAGTTCCAGTAAATGATTCTTGAATGTCTCTTCTGTTGGATTAATGAGTGAACTATTGCTCATATCTTGGATATTTTCAGAGAAACAAGGTTATCCTCTTAACAAAAAATTCCTAATTTTTCAAATACTGTCCTGTTTCTTTCCCATTTTAGGGCCTCCTGACAGAACTTCTAAATAACTGTGATGGACAACTGAAAGGAGAAGTTGCACAGATGGCGGCCTTCTATGAACACCGCCTGCAACTGGGCAGCAAAGCCATTTATCACCTGGAGGCATTTGTTGCAAAGTTTATGGCCATTTACAAGAAGTTCATGGAGGACGGGCTAGATGACATGATGTTCTAACAACCGAAAGTTGTACACAGAATGTTGTCAAGATACCAGTAATGTAGCAAGTGCCTACTTGCTGGTGCTTGATTACATGTGGGTCTAGTTCTAAGTGAAATATTTTTATTTTGCTATTTAATAAAGCAACGTTTGCTCAGCTGTAGAAACCAGATGGAGTGTTTGACAGCCACAAATCCATCTTTATATCCATACAAAATACGTTGGCCTTTCAGAAAAACAACACGTTGCCTTGGAAGATGTATTTGTAAGCTGACATTAAGAAGAGAGAACACAGATGCTGCGTGCTTGGTTTTTGTTTGTTAATCACAGATGGGCAGGGCTGTAAGAAAAAAAAAAAAGCTTTTTTCCATGCTGTGGTAAGTTCCAGCTTGAACACGTATTTTTCTGCCTGCTGATCTATATATCTTAACTGTTTGTCTGGTTGTTTTTTTTTGGTTGGTTGGTTTGGTTTTGTATTTTGTTTTGTTTGGTTGGTTGGTTTGGTTTTTTTTAGCCACATTGCTTTCTGTGGTGTGCTCACATAGAATGTGTTCTGACATTTTTTTCTTTGTAAGCAGTTGTGTTGAATTTGTGGATGAATAAACTTCTGTGTTGCTTGCAAGTTATACTGACCACATGGAACATCTTATTTAGAAGAATTATAGCTATAGAAAGCAAGTCCACTTCCTGTGGACTTTCACTTCAACATACATAATGCTGTTCAGGTAAAGGTTATTCTTTTAACTATTTTTTTAATGAAGGATAAAGTTTTAGCTTTTAACAAATACAAGCAACAAGAAAAAGGGGAAAAAAAACCAATCTCCCAAAATAGTAATAATAATAATAGAAAGCCAACAACACCTGTCTGCAAGTCTTTCAGATGTTTATATACTATGGTAACCTAAAAATTACTGAATTCATGATGTTTATTGCTTCACTGTGCTAATTTAGGCTATTAGTAGATAATATTTAAAGCTAAAGTGAATTAAATACTGTTTCCTCTTCCCTTCCCCCTACTCTTTTTCTCCAGGAAAGGGTTTAATATTTGAGGGGTTTTGTGTTAGAGGTAGTTACACATAATGGCAGTTGCTTTGGAAGCTAGGGCCTCCCCGCTGGAAAGTGATAAAAAATCTCATTAGTAACTCTTTCATCCCCTTTAATATGTACAAAAGGCAGCATTAATCCCACAAGAGGCATTGTTGCTGCTGTTCTTGGAAATTTGACTGTTCCATGTGTGATGTTAATGCACAGCTTGCCTTTGGGTTCAAACTGTGCTGGCCTGCTTTATGTTCAACTGTTCTGAAGAAGTAGAAGAGGGAATGTTTTCTTCCATATGCTCTTCACCCAAAAACCAGCACTGGTAACTTGTCAGATTGTGAGTGTCTTGAGTGTCAGAGATCCTGGAAAAACATCAGTCAGTGCTAGTGGCAATGAATACTTGAATGCATTACAGAGAAGAGCACAAAGGTGGAGGGAGCATAATTATTGCATGTACAAACTGCCCCACTTTCAGGAGCCTCATCTTACTACTAATTTCTAAAAGCTGAACAACCTTTACAAGTATAGCATGTGATGAAGCAAAAGTGAGGCCAAAAGATAATGAAATGCTAAAACCAATGCCAAAAGCTAATGTGGGAGAACAGGAATGTATGTAGTGGGTTGTGAAACATGGTTGAAATGCAGAGGGACAGTGTAGCTGTGGAGGAGGGGGAGGCAGGAGCTGCACTGTAGGTTTATCAGGGGGCAGAGGCAGAGGAGCAACTTCCTGTTTCAAAAGGCCTCAGCAGCTTTGTTAAGGAGTTTGAAACCCCAACATGGATCTCTCTCTAGGTGTTCTTGCTCCCTCTTGTTGAAGTTTCATTTTTATCCTCTTCTAACTGGAATAAAGAAGTACCCAAGGATGGAAAAAAGCAATAATGACCGTGGTTTTTGGATAGAGAAAATAGCTGTTGTTCTCCTGAGAGCCAGCGTTTTCCCCTGGTGATCCTACTCCTGCCTCTTTGTCTTCCACAGTCTAGAACACAAATTTAAACACATGGGCACATGTGTTTCCTGCCTTGTAATTTTTCAGCAAATTTTGCACTAGTATCCACTGCAGGCTCCCTGCAAAGTGGTCATGAATCCAAGCCTGTCAGAGTTCAAGATGTGTCTGGATGATGTTTTGCATCATGTGTTTAGTTTTAGTTAGTCCTGTGAGGAGCAGGGAATTGAATTTGATGATCCTTAGGGGTCACTTACCTTGAGTGAGTCTGTGATAATGATCAGTGCTTTTGGGGAACATTTTTAGACGCTCACTGCCTTGGATGCTGCTTCCCCTCCCTTGTTGGTAGCTGCAGTTCTTCCTCAGAGACAGTGTGACTGAGAACAGGTCCTGAACTGTGCTGGAGGAATCAAGGGCCAGTAACCTCCCACCCCCTTGTGCTGTGCCATTGGCAAATGGGGCTGATGGGAATGTATGAGTAGGGGACTGTCAGAAATTAGGAGTCATTTTTTCCCCTTGTGGTACTCCCTTTTACCAAAAGTGCAGAACCTTAGGCTGGCAAGCGAGGGTCTCCTGGGGTGGGCACAGCTGTCTCTGCAGCCTAGAGCAGAATCATTTAGGTTTGAAAAGACCTCTAAGGTCATCTAATCCAATTGAGCCTGCACACACAGAGCCTAGTGATAGTGCTGTGCTGGACCTACACTGAGCGCTGCACACCTTCACAGATCAAGTAGAAGCGGCAGTGCAGATGGACTTTTAAACACTGAATAGCACAGGACCAACCTCTAGATGATCTGTTTCTTCAGCTGATTTCATCTTTTGAGACCTGCTTAGAATTGTTTCTGAATTGCGTGCTGAGAGGATTACCTTTGCTTTCATCCAGTGACACCTCCTGCTAGTTCCAAATGAAAACTCCAAGTTGCTCCCTCCTGGGTGGGACTTAAGCACTGAACAAGTTTGAGAGGTTGCAGAGGAGTCGGCTTTGTGCTAGCACAGAAAGCCAGAGGTGAAACTGATTTAAAAAAAAAAAAATGATAAAGAAACTAAAGGCAACAGCTATTTCTGTTGAAACTGTCTCTGCTCTGCAAAGATTGGCTGTGTAAAGGGCAAATGGTACACTCGCATTTTATTCTCCATTTCTGAAGTCCAAGCATTAACTCCTGTGACGAACGTTATTTTAAAAATCGTATTATTTTTAGACATCCCTGGTAAACAACTCTCCTTGAGCATTAATCGCAATAAATGTATTATCTGATTGGGAGACTGATTTAAAAAATGTATTTTGTTGAATAAATTCATATGAACAAAGCTGGCATGAGCAATGTCCCCTTCTCTACCAACGAAGTACCCTGATTATCAGAATCACAATTTTTCCTTCCAGTGCAGGGTATTCCAGATTATTACAATTCATTGATATAAAGTAATAGCTGTAATTTGTCTTGTTGGAAAGAGACGTGGTATGCCTGAGCAGCCTTTGGTCCTCTTGCTTAACTTTTTTTTTCCCTCATTCATGAACAATTAATGCTGGATGCTCCAAACCCTGGAGTAGCAGTCTGCTGAATGAACATTGGCGACAGTCAAATGTGCTTCTAGTTCTTGAAGGCCCAAATACTTCTCTTGATCATTACATTCCCTAAGGAGGGAAGGAATGTGAATGTTTAGGCATGCAAAAGAAATTTACCTCTCTTGTTGAATGTGCCCTGAAGGCTAATCAATAGTATTTCATGCAAGTTGCATGTCAGGAATTAGTTGCATATCAAGAAATGACCAAGATTAAAATAGTTTGCCATTAACTTCAAGACACTGGGCAATTGACTCAGAATTTTCTCTGTTACCAAAACTAAAATTATTTTCTGTCCAAATTAACTTGGACAACTGGTGCCTACCCCAGGGTTTTTGTTCATTTGGTTTTGTTTGTTTTTTGTTTTGTTTGTCTTTATTCTCACTTTAAAGTGGCAGATGCTTTGCTTGTCTAAAAATTGATCCTATTAAATAGTTAAACATTCCTATAATAAATTCTCTTCTGCAATTGTGTACAGTGTGTGTGCTAAATTTCTGGAAGAAATTGTATAGTCTGTTTCAGAAATTCTGGAGTTCGTAGATATTGTCCCAATCATTTGAGTGTTAGGTGTTATTTCAGTGGAGATGAGTTTGGCATCTCTGAAGTAGGAGGAAGGCACCAGATAATACAGACCTTTAACTTCACCATTGGTCCATCTGTGTTTATCCTAGTAGCCACTACCTCTGTTCTGGCACCTTCTTGGAGCTGATCTCCAGTCCTGTCCCAAGACATGGAGTAGTGTTGGTCTTTCTTGGGTGTTTTTGACCTCTTTTCAAGCACTGTATACAGTTACAAAGAACAAATTTTGGTTAGGGGGCAATTGAAGACTGAGAGCTGGAGACCTACTGTGTTGTTCCCTCTCTTGGGTGTTTCCCCAAATAATTTTTCTTGGTTTAACTTGGGACAATTTACTTTGCTGTTTTAGATGTGTGGCTTTTAGTTGGCAGTCTGTGACAGCCAGTGAATGGCACAGTTTCACTGTAGCTAAATGTTGCCAATGTGGGCTTCCACTGCAAGCAAGCTGGTCTTTTTTAAGCTAGTGATAATATGTTCATGTCAAATGACTTGTAGTGCCAAATTATCAAGGCAACTCTTAACACACTCCTGGTCACAATGAAATCTGAAAGGCATGCTAGTAAAGCATGTGTTTCAAGAAATCCAGGGAATATTTTCTGTGCTTTTCTTGGAATTCTGCAAAAAGTTTCAGTCTTGAGTGAGAAGGAAGTAAAGAAAATCAGAAGCCCTATTGAAGAGAAGAAAGAAAGAAGTCTGCGTGATGAAGCAGGCAAGGATAGATCCTGGGGAAAGACAGGTATACTCATTAATAGTATTTACATTTCAAAGTCGAATTACCTGCGGTGTTCTCAATCATATCCTACACTTATATTGCCTGCCACACACCATGAATAATAAACACACTTTGAAGGATAGAGTAAGTGACCAAATAGGCTTCTTCCTCTTTTAATTTTGTGGATCTTAATTTGAGAGGTCAGTACAAATGCCCATGGTATGTGACAATTTTAGGTCAGTAATTACCAATTAAGACAGAAAGCCAGATGCTGGCTAAGGCATTTTCAAATATATCACAGATAAACTTGCAGGAGCTGATTAACTCAAACGGAATGTCTCCTTAGGTGATAGCTACCAATTATACTTAGAACAATTTTTAAAATTAAAAAGGATGAGGGAAAAGGATTTATGAAACTCCTGGCTGAGTTTTCTCTGGAGAAAGAATTTTGATAATAAGTGGGGTTAGCTGTTTGACAATTAGCAGACAATTAGAAGAAAGACATTTACTCAGTGGGCAAAAATCTTTTATGATAGGCTCACACTCATCAAACCTGTTTATGCTGAAGGAGGATAAACAGTGTTTTGCTTACAGGGTCTCAGCCCTAGTGATGTGAGCAGCATTGGCTGCTGCTGCTGCACCAACTTCATGTGGGCTGTGTGGGACTCAGTGTGACAGTGCTTCATGTGGCAAGCACAGAACAGAGGACCCCAAGCTATGTTCATGGATCCTGGGGTGGCTATGGACAATTTTTGCAGAACTCCACAAAAGGAGTTAGGAACAACACAGCAACTGCCTGTGCAGAAAACTGAGAAATCTCAAACACGGGGGAATTTTTGGGATCTCCAAATCAGAAAAAAAAAAAAAAGTGGGAAAACTGGATTTTTTATATTAGTATCTGTAAAGAAAAACATCACTGGTAGACCAGAAACAGTGTCAGACATTGAACGCTTTTCTGAAAGTGTGCTTTGGATAGGTGAGGCCTTAAATGGCTGTAAATTCAGAGCGACAGATGCTGTAAGGAGGAGCTGAGACAGGCTGCTGCTTTTTGTCTTTTCTACCAGTTTAGCATGGAATTGTTCTGCATGGTTTCTACAAAATAGGGATATGTAGTCAGCAGTTTGGCCAAAAGGTGGAGAACAGGGTGAGTCTATCTGATTTTAATGTTGTTCATGCTTCTTTTTCCCATCCTTAAAACTTAAAGGATGCCTAGGTAGGATCCATCTCTCCTAACTGAAATATCAGTGTTTAAGGCTGAGATCCTCTCTAAGTTCTTTCCACAAGCAATACAAAAAGATGAGCAGGTGCTGAACACAAGATCACTAGTCCCAATAGCTCTTCAAGGTGTATTTCACCCTTCAAAATGTGCTAATTTCACCCTTCAAAATGTGCTATTCCTTGCCATTAACTCCACAGGCAATATGGAGCACAAAGCCAGACTTACATACAGACTAGATGCCTAAATGAAGCCAGAAAAATTGTACCTTTCTGTTCTAGAATCCATCTCAGAACACCAAAGAGCGCAAGAGGAAAACAAATTAGAATCAAGTGCTGCTCAGGAGTGCAGAGCATTTCTCTGCTATATTCCTTGGTGCAAGGTAGTGCCTACCCTGAGGACTGCAAATACAGGCTGTGATGTAGAAATGTAGGAATGCATTCAGTCCTGATTTTGCTGCTGGCATCCTGTTCAAAATGAGAATTTCAAATAGAGCTTATGGCTTTATAACATTTCTGACATGCATAAATGTGAAGATTTATTAATACAATATATTTCAAACAAATCCATGTTTTTACCTGCATAGTCAGGGCCCTGTCCTGGAGCAGTTTCATTTGCAAGAGTCTAAATTCACTCTGATCCCAGGAAGCCCAGAGGCAGCCATCATGAGTGGAAGCCAACCCATGTGGAAGCAGGTCTAACCTATGCCCTAGGCAGAATTTCTGTACAGAAGAAGTGGTCCTTTGCAGTTTGTTTCATTCAAAATAAGGACATTAACTCCTTGTTGAAGGTTAGAGTTGCTTTTAGAGCCATTAACAGTTGTCCAGAGATTAAAGTTCCTTCCAGTTAGCGAGTATTGTCTCTGTGACACAGATCTTGTTTGGAAATAGCTGGCCTGGAGCAGGTAGATGGGGATATCATTAGGAAAAATCCAGTGCTGACTCACTGCACCGGAGGGAAGAACTGGCGATGGTGAGCACCTTTCGTTTAGGGAATTCTGGAGCAGGCTAAAACCTTCCAAAAGGACTAGTCAGGTTCAGTTAAAATACCGGTATTCTTCCAAGAAAACTAGATGTCAGGTGTGCTTGAGAGCAAGGACTGGCAGCTATCATCAGAGGCATTTTTCTTGTGCACAGTGTGGGTTAACAGGCTGTTGAACCCTTGGAGCAGACGTGATGGAGAGGCTCAGAGCTGCAAGGTGCTGTCGCTGATGCTTTGGGCAACCTGAAGATGCACTGAAAACCGGGGAGATGTGTGTGAAGTGAAGGGAGTGGTGTCATCAGAACTGAACAGCAGCAATATTTTGTGGTTGAAAATGATTTTTTTCTCTCACGATGATGGTAACATTTAAGGCGATAAAAAGGAGCACTACAAAGGCAGTCATTACAGATGGAGGACACTGATTAACCTATCTAGCTTTTCCACCTGAAAATACAAGATGTACTATGATACTGCTGATGTGAACTCCATGGAAGGAAGTAAAGAAAATGTGATTACAGATATTGCATCCAAATCAAATTGAAGCTGCATTAAAAACCTGAGATTACCACACTGTTCCATGCTACATCTGAAGAAAAGGTCTACATCCGCTACTGACAGGCATTTAAAGAACGTGCAGGGGCTTATTTCTCAGAAAACAAATTTGATCTCTGACTTGCTGCTTCTCAAATCCACAGAAAAAAAGGCATGAAGTAAAAAAATTATGGACAGACAATAAATAATCATCTGCAAAGCAGCCGTGTTGTTTGGGATTATTGTTTGTTTTTCTTCCAAATATTTGCTTTACATTACAACCTTTAGCAATAAATTGTTTCAGTTTCTTTATCTATAAAGATCGGGTAATTACTCTGATCTTTGCAAAAGGTAGATGTGCAGATAAAAGCGTTAGTATTGCATGCTTCTGTTAATAAGTATTTTCTCAGTTGACTTGTGGTCGCTGGAACACTTTTCTTTGCTACGCTCACTCACCATACAGATATAAATGAGTTGTTTAATCCTGAGTTCTAGTTTTATTGACAAGGAGAAAAAGCAACCCTTAAACTTGTATCGTATTTATATATGCTATATGCTTAAACATGCATGTTAAGCTCACTTTTAAAACTATGTTTTTGGGGGTCATGTTGTGACATATAGGAAGGCAAATATCTCTTTTCTTTCTTGGCTGTGACTGCTACAAGGCAATGAAAAAGATCTCTGGACTATGAGAGTGTCATGAGTTACTGCCTCTACCGTGAGGGCTCTGTCCATCCAGTAATCCTCATAAAAGACAGTCTATCTCATATGACTGGAAGATCATACAGGCTGACAAAGTGGAACTGTAATAAAATAGTGCATCTTTCAATTCCTTTCCTTGTTATGTTACCTCAAGTGGGAGGGTACAATAAATTTTAAAATAAAAAGTTGACATGAATGATTATATAGTAATAAATGAATAACAAAGAATTTTAATGCACACATAAAAAATAATCCAGCAATCACCTTCCAACTGTATTTTATTTATATTCAAGCAACAAAACACAGCTGGCAGCTGTTTATGAAAAGGGATCAGTGTGCTAAAATGTGCTCAGCCTGAAATAATAAGTCTCAGAAAAAAATTTCAATAGAGATGTACTTTAAGAATAAAATCAAAGAAAACAAACTTGCAGAACCTGAGAGTTTCAAGGCAGTCTCTCATACATATCCCTCTCCCCAAAACAAACCCAAGGCTATAAAAATTTCAGGAAAGATTTCAAAGGCTCTGATCTTTCAAAAGAAAGAAATCCTTTAAGTATTTCCTGTGCATTTCATTAAGGGAATTTTCCCTAGGTCTTCCACACTTAAGTCTTTTCTGTGATCACACACCAGTTGGTGTGGTCAAAGTATGAATGAGTAATACATACCTCCAAAATATGACATTCTATCAGCTCTGCCATTTTCTTTTCTATGAAAATGTGGCAGTACTCCAGTCAGGCCCACCAGGACCTGTCTACTGTTGGCTATGCATGGTCAGGACACACTCACTGACTGTTTTCTGCATAGAAGAACCTACTCTGCTTTTGCTCTGAGATTGGCAGAATGCTCCTTGGTTGGGGTGATGGTCTATTTTAAGTTGTTGTCTGACAGCTAATTCTTTCTGATGTGAAATTAGGTCAGGTAAATACACTCTGCTGTAACCACGAAGTGTACCTTCAGCCGTAGGGAGCTGTATAGTTGCTTGCCCTAATTCTGAAAGTCTTTGAGCATCATGGTGACATGGGCAGCACAGGTTTAACAGCCACTTCAAAAGCTGTTGTATTTTCAAAACTTAGTTTGCAATGTAAAAAAAGTCAGAAGCACTTTTCAGAAAGCCACGCTTTCTGTTTCTTTCTTCAACTTCCCCCCACCCCCTTTTTAATTCAGTCAGCTGAACACTGTAATCGTAGTACCTAACGAGCCCTTCTTGGTGCCATTGATGGCCTGAATCTAATACTGACTCAAGTGATCTTGCTAACAGAGACCATCTCAGAGATTTCTCTGACACTGTGCACAATGCTTTTTTCTACCCTCTGCAGGATGAGCTCCTTGCTGTCCTGAATACCTCTGAAGTCCCATCCAACTTATGACAGGGCTGGTTCAAAGCCAGCTTTGTCCTTGTGAAGAATTGATTTTTGTACTCCATGTGAGCAAGGCTCACCTGAGGAGCAGGAAGGAGGTGAAGGTTTCTAAGGAACAAAGATGTCTTGCTTTTCAAATCTTCTCCATTTTTGCTCTATTGCCCACACATATATCATTATCTGGCCTCCTACTCTGAAGATTCGAGCCATCTCTTTTATCACTCGCGTGTGCCTCTCTTCCCTTGAAAAATGGTGTATCAGTAGAACAGAACAGATAAGGTGAATAAGTATCCCTCGAGGCGCTAATGAATACAGAGTATAAGGACAGGGACCGGCTCTGACACACTAGCAGCTGGTGGTTTGCACCACAGGAGTACATCATTTATCCTCCATTGTGCTACATATTGTTGTAATACCTTTATTATATCTAACATTGTACTATCTCTAATTCTAAAGAGTCCCTACCACACTGACACATTTTCAAAACACAGCAGAATTTAGAAATGTTGAAACAAGTGACATCTTTCAGACTAGCAATAAACAACACAACAGTCTTTTTTTCTCAATGAACTGCTACCGCTTGGTCAGTGTCAAACAACCTGGAATGTTTTTACCCTCATCTAATGCTCATCTGCAACCCTGAAAGAAACACTTCTTAAAGACCAACATGGCACATACATGGTCCTTACAACAGCCATGCTAGCGACCCTGCTGACCATAAAAAAGGAATAGGATGAAACTGCCTGCCCATTTCTCCTACTTTATAGACAGATATTAGCAACAGAGTAGAAAAAATGAACAGTCACCATCAGCCTGAAATACATTTAAATTGTCAACGTATGGGTGAAAGACACTTAGTCAACTAGCATTTGTCTATTTCTTGCATTAACAAACATATATCCTGAAAACGCATAAGTAGATAATCCTATTCCTGTTTCAAACACCTACCCAGCAGACAAACGTGTGATGCAGAGAACACCTCATCATGATGATGGTGAAACTCAAGCAGCCCAGTTTTGCTTGAGTCAGAACCCAGTTCAAATTTCACTCTTAGTTCAATAAAAATTTTTGCCTGGGCAAACTGGTCTCAGACTTTGGCAGGAATTTACCAAATGGCAGTGCTGCAGGTTGGCTCCTGCCCTCAGACTGAGCAGTTCAGTCTGGAGTGATTCACAATAAACGTCGAGGTCGATCAGCACAGCACAGCACAGCAGGAACTTCAGCAAAGTTTCAGCTACCTCAAATGAATGATAAATGAGAAATAAGAATATGAAACAATCCTGTAATAGTACTGGAATAAAAGGGGCACATATTAAAGCACTGAATATGAAAAGCAATAAAATTAGTGATATTTATCCAACCTTATATTTTCCTCAGTGAAAACATCTGTGCTAGTTTGGGCAGATTTTTCTACAGACGCCCCTTCAGGTTACGGTGGCAAACCTGCTTTTGGTTAAGCATAAAATAAAAAATATAAAATAAAAAAAGTGCAGGCTTGATTCTTTCAAGAAACATAAGTATAGAAAATGCTAGCAGAATTTCTGTACATCTTGCCTCTCCCTGCCTGTCAGGGTGGCCACTCACCATCAAATCCATTTTGCCTCAGAAAAAGAGACATTTTACAATTCAAAGAATAATATCATTCAGTGCAGCTGAGATAGGAAAACACTCTCCATGCATTGAATGATGTAATCAGAGTCTCAGTGTGAAGATCAAAAGGCAAGCTTTGAAGAAATAGGGTCTTTTAACAGTCAAGTTTGTTATAGTCAAAAGACCAGAAATCTTTTGAAAATATAAAATAGAAATTTATTAAAGGCAAAGAAGCAAATCAGCG
>JAYRBT010000001.1:49076055-49090265 GCA_036023395.1 Myiotriccus ornatus
ATCCAAACCAACTACTAACATTACAAATATAATTTGATTAGCAAATTATCCACCTTTGCTTTTATTACCTATTACAAGTTATTTGGCTGCTCTGCCTGTAGGTTTCACTTGTTTGAGACAAACAGAAATCAATTCCGAAAGCTCAGGTAGCAGTAGTTGAGATGTTGACATTGAAATATTATGGCCTTTTTAATTAAAAAGGCATAAAGTATCATATAAGAAATTACAGCTTATTAATACAATCTCACACTGAACAAAACTTTATTGCTGTGAAGATAAATTTGTAGATAATTTTAAAAGCTATGAGTGATGTATTCTGTTTAAAAGAGCATAATTCTAGGAAAAAGAGCGTCTGCATTGGGCAATATCACACTCTCCAGAAATCACAAATTATCATGTGAATTATTGCATATGACTGTATTTAACCTAAGTAAATCCTACCTGTCAGGCTGCAAGACCACCATGAAGCCACACTCACCTAAAGCAGGCAGCTCACAAAAAAATAGTTTATTTATTTTCCGTGACATTAAGGTCCTTGTCTGCTGTAACTGTTTAAACTGACTGTGCAGTATAGGTGATGTTTCAGAGATGGCATGTTAGTTGGCAATGCACCAAGGGCCTGACTACAGCCCAGCAGTGACACTGAGCCTGCTTCCCTTCCTTCCAGTGGAAACAGTTCAGATCTGCTTCTCCTGCAACTCCTCTCATACTTACAAGTTGATGGTACTGGAGACAACGTTTCGTAGAATCATAGGATGGTTTGGGTTGGAAGGATCCTTAAGACCACCTTTTTCCAACCCCCCACCATTGGCAGAGATACCTTCCACTAGACCAGGTTGCTTAAAGCCCTGTCAAACTTGGCCTTGAACTCTTTCAAGGGTCTGACATCCACAACTTTTCTGAGCAACCTGTTCCAGAGCCTCACCACTATCATCATAAAACATTTCTTCCTATTATCTAATAAAAATCTACCCTATTTTGTTTTAAAAAGTCCCTCTCCACCTTTCTTACAAGCCCCCTTTAGTCATTGAAGGAGCACAATAAGGTCTTCCTGGTCCTTCAGTGTTGCACTCCTAGAACAATCTTTCACCAGCAGTTCAACATATAATTTAAGGTGATTTCCCACCATCCAGACACTATAAAAAAAGGATTCAGATAACTGAAAGTGCATTTGTCGTAATGACTGAATTATGGAATTTTAAATGATAATTAGCTTTGTCCCAGATTGCAATAAATACAGAAGACTGAAGGTGATGAAAACAATATTAGGGCAGAGGAAACTCATCCTGGGTCAGAGCAAATATCGCTCCAGCATGGGGTTGCAGCAGCAGTCAGAACCAGATGTTCAGGAAAGAAAGAAGAAGGGAAGAATAGTGATGGTTTCTCCCTTTGCCTCCTGCAGCTGGCAGCCTAAGAGATGTATCTGTTAGCCAGTGATGGATCTGTTCTCCATGGATACCTTCTTGGACTCACTTGTACTTCTGATTACACAAATTCACGTGTCAAACGAACTTGCCAATTAATTATATATATATTTTTTAAGATGGTTCTCTCTGTTTTAAATCTCTCCCTGTGATTGTCCTTTTGAAAGAAAGCACTGAAATTTACTCTCTATTCAATAATTTAATATAATTTGTGGATTCCAGGATGTTATCTCCTTCAGGAGCAGTATGAAGTATACACTTCCTTTAAGACAGTTTTATGATGACACTCTATTTAATTAGGTAAAGAGCTGTAGTCCATTAATCTATCCTCATACATAATCAGTTTGCAACTGATATAAGGACCTTTACTGGTTCATCTAGATCTTTCCAGAGATGAGGAAACCCTGAATTTCACGAAATATTCAAGATATGGGTGCACCAGATACTTATCTTCCAACATTCTTCTTCATTTTTATTTTTGCCCTTAATATTTGAATAATTTTTAGACCAGTTTTAAACATTGACCTAGTGCTTTTCAAGGCAATGAAGATGTGTCTGATATTGACTTTAATATCTTTTTCCTGAACAAGAACAGAGGGTACCACTGTGCCTGTACCCTTAGTTATTTTGTTCTGTGCACATCACCTGACATTTATCTACAAGTACTTCTCTGCAATTTTGCACCCAGCCATTAGTTTGATATGAGACTTTTTCTTGCAACTCTTTGCATTCAGTAATCCTGAATAACTCTTTGTCACCAGCAAGCTTTATCACTGGCCTAATAATTTCCTTTGTAATTATAAATTGCATAGATGTCTGTTGAACAGCATCCTTTTTATAGGTTCCATCCAAATCCTCTAAGCACTCAGCATTGAGTCCTTGAGTGCTTTCACACTTGGCTGCTAACATTTTGCCCTTCTGTCTTTCCCTTCCAATTTTCCTAAAGTTTGTCGCTTTCTGGTAGTAAACTTTTATGCTGTGAAATTTTTAAAGCGTATTTGTTCGTCGCAGGTGGTTCGATTACAGTCACATTAAACTTAGTGAGAGAATGTGGTTCTTGCACAATTACTTATTGATGTGGGCCTGACGTACCGTTTCAAACTAATAAGAGTTGTTTCCCTTTTGGGGGTTCTCAGATTAATCTTTCCAAGAGGCTTCATGCCCTTGTGTACCATTTACACAACCTACATATGGAAAATTGCAGTTTCTCAATATTGTCTTTTCTGCCCCCACTGCCCCTGCAGTCTCTCTTAATAATCTGTGGTCATTTTCTCCAAGTTTATCAAAGAGTTGATGATACATCCTTATTATTACACTGCTGTCCTCTGTAGCTATTTACCTAGTCTTGTTTCTTCCAGAAGTTTATCCTCATGCCTTTTTTTCCAAAGAGAAATATTCAGAGCTTTTTAGCTGTTATGCAACCCTTGTAACAAAAGCTAGAAAAACCCCTTAAGGGCTTTAATGACTATTATATCATTATCATACTAACCAAAACCTTGCCATGGTGATGAGGACAAGTAGGACCACATTCAATTTTTCAAACATCCAAAAAAAAATTTTATTTGGGTTGAGCACAGGTTTTTGACCAAAACCCCTGACAGCTCTTTGCAGCAGCAAAGCCTTGCTTCACGGATTAACAGTTGTTATAGATCAAGCAGCCTTTGCTTTTCGGTAATACATTCCCCTAGTGTTTCAGAAAGTCAATCCAAATTAATTTTGTGTCATGTACTGCTCATTCCCACTGCTTTTGTTTAAATTGAAGACTGAAAGTTTTTCCATAACTGAAAAATACATAACACAATTTTATGTTTCAAATGGAGAAGGTGAGGAGGAAAGAACATTTCAGGTATTCTTTTCTTTATTTCATAAGAATGTAATTAATTGCTCCTTCTCTTAATTGAATACTGTGACTAATCCTACTAAAAGGGATTATTTAGAACAAGCAAACAATGCTAGATACATTTTTGTGTCATTCAGCTGTCTTCAGAGAACAAAACTGAAAGTAGCAACAACTTTTTCCGAATATTTTTTACAATTAATTTTCAAAATTAATATTTTAGGTCAGTGATTCAATTTAAACCCTGCTAAATGGCAAAAAGAGGTCTGTGTAATCAGAAATTGCTTTTCTGTGTCCTAGTTCCTTTTTGAAGTCAAATCCCTTTGGAGACATTGGGAAAGTAATTAAGGATCACAGAATTTTATCTCAGAGACTCTTTTGTATACATTGTATATACAATTCAGATGTCACTTTATCTCTGTCAGCTGTAATAATAGGAACAATTGGAACATATATAAAGGCATGGCTCTAAGCTAAATATTATTTTATTCTCTCCATTATGGTGATATAAAAATAGAAAGGGGAGGAAAAATATTAATATACCAAAGAATTTTTTAAAAGCATTACTGAGTAAAATTCAAACAGTGGTTCCATAAAAAACTTGTTTCTATTAAAAACATAGCTCATAATTGCTTAGGTTGGAAAATTTGTTCCCTATTTTATTTTTGCACTTTTATGGTTAACATTAGCAAATAAAGATGCTGCCATTATAAAACCCATCATAATTATGGAATTTAAATAACTTATTAAAGCCTTGATTCAGGAATCATATGCTTTGTTTTAAGCATTTGAGTAGCTAGGGTTTCAGCAGGATTACTTCTTCATTTATAAAGACAATTCTGAAATGCTTGTCAGAGCAGCACAGAAGTGGGGACATCTATTGCTAAAACAAGCAAAAAAGGGTAGTAAAATAATTCCCACCAAGTCCCCCCTCTCCTTTGGTTTGTGCTGTTCTCAAGCTGCCTAGCTCGAATTACTTCTCCCCACAAGAGCAGTGTGGCTTTGCCTGGAGCTGCTGCCCCAGTCTCACCGGCTGCAGTACCTCTGGGGTTCACCCGGTGGGCTCTCAGAGGTGACTCTTCTGCTCTCAAGCACCATTTAATCTTGATTTTACACTTTATATTAGTCAGTCATTGCACTGAGAGAGAATAAGGAAGTCCGCTGCTGCCTCTTCTTCCCTCACAAATATGCTTTTAAGTGCTGGGCTACAGGGTTAGGCTCCCACCTCCTTTGGGCTGTTTGGCTGCAGGTTTCAAGGGACAGTGGTGTTGGTTTTCTCCTCCCAGTATAGATGAGTGTTGAAAGAGTGGTGCACATCCCTGAGTAATGGAAACAGGGGCTTGAAACCCCTTCAGCTGAGAAAAGAGGTGAACTGAGCTCTCCTGCCTTCTGGGTGAGCACCCTGAGGACTTGACTGTACTGGAAAGGGAAAAAAAGCAAAATCTCTGAAATAGTCTGTTAGACACCAACCCTAAAACAGACCTTGACACAATGGATCTTTGTTTAAATGTGCACTCAGGAGAGGTGCCTGAACACTATTCTGGACCCACTCTGAATCTCAGTGTCTTACTCGGCAAGACAATAAGCTTTTGGTAAGTACAGTGTGAAACACCCATGCTTGGGAGTCTGCTCTCAGGTAATGGCACAAGCCTGCCAAAACCATCGTGTCGAAGCTGCTTAGCCATCCCTCCTTCCCCACCCACAGCAGTGTTGTTCTGTACCTTGAGAGAGAGGAGGAAACGAGCCTTATATGAGCAGCTTGTACTGCTGGTGAGAAGCTGTCACCTCTTTTATAGGCACCCAGCAGCTGGTCAAGACCTTGCAACCAGCTAATATGTTGTTAAGACAGACAGACTGTCAACACGACAACAGTGATAAGACCACAGCTTGTGGTATAAATTAATTATTACATTTAAAAGTGATAAGCAGGCTGCTGGCTGTTACTGTGAAAATTAAACTAAATGTAAGGGTAAATTTGGAGTTTGCACCAGTTCTGTGCTCCAGTAACTTAGAGCAGCAGAGGGGGACCATAAGGGACAGAGTTCCTTCTGCTGAGATGTATGATTTTTTAAGCAAAAAAAACAAACCAGTAGTCGTCTAGTTTTCTTACCTCACCCCATCCTGAGATAACAGTATCATCCACTGGAAATAAACTTAGAGTATTTTTTTGATAAATCAGTTATAACTCACATGAACACATCAATATAAGGAACACAAAGCTCCTGATTTAGTTGAGTGAGATAGAAATCCTTGTTGTTGGTGATAATAGCCCCAACAGAGAACACTGTCATCTGATGAGTCCAGAGAAAGCAACTGCAGGAATGACAGATAAAGCCTGCAGGTCCTACGGAGCTTCTTTGCATGTATAAGAATTAGTGATTACTAGCTTAGAAATAAGTGTATTATTCACTTCCAAAAAATACTAACAGTGGTGAGGCCAAAGCTGAAATCGGGGCTTGCAGATGTCTCAGAAGAAGCAGAGGTACTCTGTGGGTCACCTCATCAAAAGCAGAAAATCCCACAGTGGGTGGTATCTCTCCTCTGTCATTAAGACCCCTTATGATATTCAGATTTTGTTAACATTTTGGACCTCTAACTTCCACCAGGGAGGAGAGCTCACTACTGTGAGAGGAGCTCTATTAACAGGAAACAGCAACTGGTTATAGGAGAGTCAATGGATCTTTCTTAACAGATGCAGAAAAATAGAGGTTATTCATTTACCATGTCCATGGAAGAATTAAACACTTGGCCCAGATGTGACCCAAATTCCTCTAACCTGCTCCTTAAAGCTTCTTAATATCTGAGGTAAATAACCTTTGTTGCAGAGTAAGATGATTATTTTTACTTCTCATGTCAAATAAAGAACAGCTTTCTCTAAAAGTCATTTATATATTTGAAGGCTATTATGTTTCCTTCAGTATTTTATTTTTTCTCTTTCTTGAATAACCAAATCAAATTCCTTCAGCTTCTTCTAATAATTTAGATTTTCTAAACATCAGTTATTTAAAATGTCTCCATATATATTGCAAACTTTCTAAGGCATGGTCCGCAAAAGCAAATATGATATTCCACCTAGTATCTCAAAAGTACCAAGCACAAGATTGTAACTCATTCTTCTGACTTCCATGAAACTGCTCTGTCACCGTGCCCAGATAGTTTGCCTGATTTGGTAATGACATGACACTACTTGCACATTTTTGGCCTATGGTCCTTATTTCTCAATTTGTTCACTGAATGTTTCCTTGCAGAGCATGGTACTTCCCTCTCAGTGGTCTCTGTATCTCTTCTTGTTGATTTCAGAGAACTCTCCATCATATGCATGTCAAATACCATCCTTCGAAAGAATTCCAACTCTTCCTACATAGGAACCATTCACAAATTATGCAGTATGCTCTCTAGCAGCCATCAAATGATTAATTAAAATTTTGCCCAGAAACAGAAGTAGGGTGGATCCCAAAAGTATCTCCTTCGAAATGTGTCCTGTTTGGTGAGTGAACTGAACCCGTGATTTATTCTGAGAATGATTTTTTTTCCATATTCTTAACTCCATTTACTTATTTTACTTGCAACACTGACATGAGAGTCAAATATATCATGTCTTCTCATGCTACCCTGTCTATTGGGATGATTACTCTGAAAAAACCAGAAAACAGATTTGGTTGCTCCTGACGAATACATGTTGGCTGTTTCCCTTTACACTGGTATTCTGTAGGTCTAAACAGTGTAGTTTTAAATAATTTATTCTATTTAAATTAGATTATTTAAATTACTTGTTCTACTGTACTTGCATAAATCTAAGTTAAGCTGGCTTCTTTTTGATGTCCTTTTCCTCCTTCAGAAACAAGTATTATTTTTGCTTCTCTTCCTTGCTGGAGATCTTACCTATAATCTGCTAGTTCACAAGAGTTTAAAATTAATTTAATGATGCCTTAAGTATTTGTGTAACCTAATTTATCTAAATATTCTTTAAGATGTTATTTTGCTTTTATAGTCCAAACTCCTGTCCTCTGGTTAAAACTCTACTAACTTGTTGATGACTACTATTAACCTTTTGTAAAGACCAAAGAAAGATGCAGCTTTTCCTCTCATCTGTTATTTGCTCTTCTTTTTCATTTTTCTCTTGCTTTGTATACAGTTATAAAACTTCACCTTAATTCTAATTCTTGTTATGCCATAGATATTCTGACTTTGGTTCTTCACATTATGCCATTATTGATAGTCATGATTTTTGATCATTCTTTTAAATTACTATATCATTAAAGAGTTCCTTTCATACCAGACCTTGTTATACTCTGCTTTCCACTGGGGCATATTGCTTGTTGTGCCTAACACTGCTTCTTTGAGGAAATGTGTTTTCTGACAACAGAGCCTTTTTGTCAGAAAAAGTCAGAAAACTGTTAGAGTATAATCCTGATTAATCCTTAGGAAAAATGGAATATAGGAGAACTGCCAGGTAGTAATGCTATACTTAAACCTTGTGTTATGCAGAAATAACCGAGGTTGCATGGAAATATGAAGTTTCTTTACAGTATAAAGAAAATACGTCATTATGGCAGGGCACTGTTGTGCCCATATTAATTGGCACAGCAGTGCGATGTAACTACACTGATATCATCTGATACTAACACTTGGTTTCTTCTCATTCAGTGTCTCATTGAATTTTACCATAAAGGCAGAACCTTATAGAGTAAAGAAACTCTTCCAAAGCTTTCATTTTGGACTTCTTTTTTTCTCCCAAGAGATTCTTCTGCTTTGTAAAGTTTAAGAATTATACTATTTGCAATTACACAGACTGTTTTCTCAGACACTGTAAATTAGAGGACTATTCATGTTTATGATTTCCTTCACTTTTTCTGTTGAATTATCACATGACTAAAAGATCACAGATTAAAGCAAAGTTAATTTTCAGGTATTGGTATTAACATCAAGGAAAGACTGACGCTCTTCACTCCCATTTTTCCCACTGGGCTGAAGAGTCTGATCAGATATTTCAGTAATATAAAATAATTTCACTGACTTGAGTCTTAATACAAGAGGAAAATACGATGTCTTCACCCTTGCATTTGAAGGAAAGAAATTAAATATCTAATGTAACAGAAAAAGCTGCTCCTTATCCCTTGCCCATCTCAGAGTGCAAGAGCTCAGTATATACAAGGCTCTAAAGAACAACTTTTCCATACAAAGGAAAAAGCCACCTTGACAGAGGTAAAGCCATGATAAAAAACCCCCAGTCCTCCATTATGATTCGGAACAATTCCTTAGTCAAAATGAAAATATGAGTGCCAGTCCTCTTTCCATTACTGCAAGTGGCAGAAATCCTACTTATTTCAGTAACACAACAATGGCTTCATCATGCTCTCAATAAAAAATCCATCAGTATATGGCAAAGGGGATGAATTCTGTTGTTCAGTGATATTAAATCTAAAATAAAATTATGCTATGAATACACTGGAAAAGCGAGTATGATTTCTCTCTTTAGGCAGTGTAAATGTTGTGGAATGAATTGAATACTCACAGTGCAAATTTGTTCCCTTAAACGGAAAGTCAAGCATTTGAAAGCAGCACATTTTAAACTTTTGCTGATGTGTCTAGATTTGTTTCCTGTCAGCATAGGTTATTCTAGTCATGGAACTGGCGAAAAACAAACACTTCATAATATATCCATACACAATAGGTGTTAAGTATACATTAAAATAATCACATTGGGCTTGATGCTCCTCTTCTGTAGCATTTCCTGCTACAGACATGGCTTTAGAACACCTGCAGAAATTTCTTGCCTCCTTTGACAGACTCCTGAAGCACATGCTTACCTACACTGTAGCATATATGTGCTATACCAGTATTATACTATATATTAATATATTTCAACATATTATTTGAAGCTTTGTATGTGAACCAGAATTTCAGCAATAATAAGGAAACATGATCATTACTATGGTTCATGCACAATCTGTGACAGTAAAGACTTTAACAGAAATAACTTTGTAATTTGCAGCCATATTACACAGCTGAAAGGGCTGCAGTCAATAACCACACAGTTCTATCCCAGTGTCCTTCTGGATTCCTCAGTGATTATAGCTTCTCACATAGCAGCCATGCAAAAAGGGCTTTCAGCTTGCTGTAGATGGGGAGGTCTCTAGTTCTGCATCTCCAGCAATAACCTCAGCACAACTATTCTGCTTTTCTTTAGACAGTTCACAAGTACTTGTGGGGCACAGACTCTTAAACTGGACAACTTCTGAACATTTCTGCCTACTGTTATCAACAAATCTGGCTTGTCCTTCAGTCATTTACCCTGGATTTCCAGAAAATCACGAAAGACCTTTGGGCTCACAATGATTGTTACTCCATCTGGGAAAAGGATGTGAAAACCCAATAATAAGGACTGTTAGCTATTGGTGATGTTTCTTAAAACATAACTGAAGAATTTTCAGATGGTGTAGTTGGTTCCCAGCCCCATGCAATGATGTAGAAATGAAAATAATGCAAACTCAAATTTCCATCAAATGCCAAAAGGAATTGGACTTGAAAAGTAAAGTCCTTCAGGGCTTAAAAGAGACAGGGGAAAGAGAATGTGGCAAGAAACTCACTGACTTCAAGAGATATGAGTTATTAACATTTCACTTTGATTTAACAAGGCTTAGAGATCTTCATATTCCTTTGGTTGAGAAAAGGAAAATCAAGTTTGTTGAGCACTGTAATTTGTTTCATTTACAGTGCTGTCCAACTTGAAATCAATATAAGCTTAATATCAAACTTTTAAAAGGTGGTTGAGTGATTTCAAGAGTTCCCCAAAAAATGAACCCTTAAAATTTAAAAGAGAAAAAAGCAAAGGCTAAAGATACCATTCAGCATTTGCTTTAAAAGTGGTCAAAGACAGGTAGTTCCTCAATTGTTAAGTTGATATGAAAAAGGAAACTAAACAAAAAGGAAAAATCTTACAAGAAATGAAATCTAATGTTATTTAATGAACATTTTATGGAGGCAATTCCACTAAAATGATCACTTCTGCTTGCTTTGTCACCAGCTCCTTATTCTTCCTCCTCCCTGCCTTTGCCGAAACATGTCCCTGTGCAGTGAAGCAACAGGTAACTGATTCAGCTGAAAGGAACCTTTCTTTTTTTTGGTGTGTTACTCTCCAACTGGATCAGTGCCATGGTCATCCTTATTCATAAACACAAAAATGATTGTGGTGGCTGACAAACCATGGAACGTAGGAGTAAATGCAGTGTTTGCGAAAAAGCAGGATTTAATACTGAGCTTTGAATAAGCCCAGTGTTCCCAAGCAAGCTTTGTTATATCCTCTTCCTGACAGAGCCAACATTTCAAATTTCTGCCATGTAATAAGGCACAAACAAGTCTCTCCTCTTCTGTTTTTCACATTCTAGTTGAGCTGTGCTTGGACTAGAAAAAAACTTGGCTTACATCTCTGCTACTTACTCATTTTGGAGTTTTTCACTGAGTTTGCCATTATACAAATCTCTGGTGCTAATACAGATTTACTTGGTCTACAGAACCCCAAATATTCTCTTGGCCACTAAAAAAATATGAAATTTGGAAGAGTCTGCAATGCCAGTTGAAGTGATTTAGACTCTCTAAAGGTCTGACCTGTAGATGCGGCAGCACATAGAACTTACCAACAAGCGTTGAAGCACTCACTTCTGTAAGGCAGACACAAGTTACGGCATACCACTGCTTCATGGCCTCCATTTCATGCTGATTCCACCAATGGGAAACAGTAGTCTCAACCCCAGCTATAGACATAAGAATTGATGGGAAGGTATTTGCCTTTTCCTCAGCCTGAAGAAATAAGGAGAAATGAAAGACATTCGGTGTTTGTACAAAAGAAAATGTATTCCTGACATATGCCATGATGTATATCCTTGACTGGCCTAATATCTTGAAATTCTCCACCCATGTTAAAGGAGATACATTTGCACTGAAATCCAGGCTATTTTTTATCATCACAGTACAATGAGCACAGACTGCTCTCTTCTGTCTAGCAGGCTCTCTGCTGCATGACAGGAGGTGTTCAAGTGAGATTGCTAGAGAACATTTACCTTGGCCTTCCCACCACATATTGAATCAAAAATATTTATGGTAATGATGCTACTGCAATTCTGCTTGTAATAGACTCAAAATGGTAAGTGAAGGCACCATGTAGTGGGAGCACAGCACTGAATTATTCCCGTGTATTGAAATGCTCATAGACAAACTAGACTGCTAAGTAATTAAGTCACTATTAGACCAAACCATTAAATCTACTGTTTGCTGTTCTAACTGCTGCTAATTGCTGTCACCATGACAACAGTGGACTTTCTTTTTCTGATACCTCCATGTAGCTTCCTTTTCATAATGAAGCCTGCCACAAAATTCATATCTTCTCAACTTGAAATACTTGTGTTGAAATAAAGGCAGACATTTTTAGGTAAGAACAACTTTAATGTCAGCAGTAAAATGGATCTTATTTAAATTTTTGATATTTTCTCTGTAAAATTATCTGATTTTAACACAAAGTGCATTTTTAAAGTAAATTATTAATTTTAAAAAGCTTGCCTTCTCACTTGCATCATAAAATTCATAGTTCAGTTTAGTCAGGGAGGTAAATGCATCAGGCTAGAGTAATACCCTATGCCTCATGCAGACTTTTATTCACATTCTGTTTATGGCTATGCGTACATCAATATTAGCCTTGGTCAGAGCCCAGATTTTATCTCTAAATAATTTTTTTCTTTAAAGGAAAATAGTTATTTTGGAGCCTTTTAAATATTTAAGTCTTATATTTAGGTTACAGCCATCCTATAGCAACGATTGTGAAACCCTATGTGGGTCCCCATGTTTAGTAAAGAGTCTCCCAGTCCCGTCAATCTGTTATACCATTTGAATGGGAGATTAATCCCTGCTGAGCTGCAAATAGAAGTCTGATCCGAACTGCTTGTCTAATATTAACTGCTGATGCCATCTCCCAGGAATGAAGGAAAGATATCCAGAGAAAAACTGGAGCTGTCTCAGTCCTTCTCATGTCTTACTTCAGCACCAACTGAGAAGAGGTTCTGTGAAACAGTGCCAGCATTTGGCTAATATTAGACTCTGTTTTCCAGGGAGAAAACACAGGAAGAGGACTACCTGGGAGCTCTGTCTGGAGAAGAACTCCAGGACTTTTTCTGGGTTTGACTTTTGGAGGAAGAACTCCAGTACAAACAGAGCAGCAGCTACCAAACAGATTTTCTCTAATCCGGCACCAGAGGCTGTTTCCCAAGGAAGAAGGGGCAGAGGAGACCCCTGCGGGCAGACTCCTGTCTAGCGCCGTGGCACCACACTTGCCAATTGTGTTTCACACGACAATCGTGTCTGGCCACGGACACCACAACAGATTGCCAGCAGCCTCTGCAGGCCAAAGCCCACGAGCCAAGGCTGAGCTTAAATTACAATGATCATGAAGTCCAAAGTCTGTCCGATTGGCAAAAATTCAATGTGCTGGTTCTTTGTGTGCGCTTTATTTGTTCATATTGTAAACACTGTGAAATCTGCCAAGACCTGCTAGGAATATATTTCCCAGCATTGAGACTGTGATAAACTGGGAAAAGTATATGGTAAAGTTAGTGTGATTAGTCCAACCTTTAGTATTTTTTCTTTTTCCCAAATGTTCCTATGGTGTAGTGGGGAGACTACACATATGTGTTGCTTGAAATGATTGCAGGTCCTCAAAGATATTTACAAGTCTAGCCTAAACATATAGAAACGATGGGTTAATGTCCAAACCTACCAGCGTGTATCCACTTGTTGGTGCAGGTGATGAAGCCAGTTCAGAGGCTTCCCTCCCACTATTTAGATATTCTCAAGCCTTTGAGGAATTAAAAACTGCCACACATAGTTCCCTAAGCACTCAGGACTGTGTCATGATACTAGCTTCAAACTGGCCACACACAATACAGGTTGTAAGAGTTTAATGAGACTTCAAATTTCAGAATTATCATACCAATACACAACATTAGCATCCACTCATGACATCCTAATAAATTTAGCTTCAATGTAGTGCTTTATTTTATTATTCAGTTTGACCTACTGGATACTGGGAAAAGTCAAATTGTCATCATATAGCTATGAATGGCAGACCGAAGTAGGAAGCGAATTTGATGACCAGACTGGCCATTTTGATGCTCAGATATTTATCTGCCACAGATATTATTTGATAGAAAGAGAGAACATACTTAGACCGTCATTAGAAATGTGATAAACAACACCTCTCACCAAAATGAGCTACCTAGTTCCTGCTCTGAAATGAACTGCTGGACCTTTGGCCATGTCTTGTACTGTGCATCATTGAGGTAAGGAGCAATTTTCTCCTATACACTATAAACGTGGCCCCTCTCGAGTTAGCTTGCCTCATCGTCCATCATAACCAAGACTAGGCTAATTCACTGAAGGCAGTGCAAGCATCCTAGAGAACATGAAGGGAGAAAAACAGACACTGAAACTACTGTTAACAAAGCATATTTCCATAAGTTAAGCAGTATGACACTGTTTATTTAGGAGATTGTATTTCCAAATACTATGTTGCCATTAAAGAGGAATTGCTGAGGCTTTTAAAGGAAGAAAGGTCATCTGTTCTATGTTTTTATATAATTCATTATTTTCTTATATAAATCTGAAAGGAATTTTATGACCTATCCCTCAAGGTTTATTAACTTGCTTGTATCATACTTCAGAAGCTTTTAACTTTTGCTTCATAAAGTCTTGCAGACTTTTTCAGTCCACCCTTGAAAAAGATATTTTATAACAAGTCCTTTGTTTACAGATACATCTTTCAAAATGCCAGCTGAAAATGATGATGAATACCAAAAGATGCTCAGAGTCTGAAAAAACCTCCAAGATTGAGTCCATCATTAGCAAATTTGCAGATGACACCAAGTTGGGAGGGAGTGTCGACCTGCCGGAAGGCAGGAGGG
>JAYRBT010000001.1:49090365-49115618 GCA_036023395.1 Myiotriccus ornatus
GGGTTGGACTTGATGATCTTGGAGGTCTTTTCCAACCCAATCTATTCTATGATTCTATGATTCTATGATTCTATGATGTATCATTTATCCTCTATTTCATCTAGTACCCAGAAAGTTCCATATCTACAGACTTCCCACTGGACAATTCATAGACACAGTATGCTACTGAGAACAAAAATCTTAGAAGCTTTGCAAGCACCCATTTTTAAAGTTGTTCTGGACTGGCATGGTACACAGATATTAGCAATACCCCCAGGAAAACCCTGTGATATTGAGAATAGCTTATTGCGTCCTAAGTAATTTTCAATTTAATGTAAAGTTTTGTGCAGAAAAGCTGTACAAACTGTGAATTTTGAACTGAACATATACTGGCCATGCCAGGATTTCCATTAATTTATTGATTATTTGGGCCACCAAGATAGACTGATCTCACTCCACTTGCACGATGCAAACAGCTCTATGCAGAATAAGTTCTCCTCTGAGGCAAAGGTATTGATGACAGAACCTCACCCAAGATCTCTGTATTGTAGGCTGGCCATTAATCTGACTTCTGATACAGTCCTTATTTGGTGCTTGTTTTCAAACCCATGCACACTTTAAATTATATCAACTCAGAAGACTACTGTTCTGCATTCTCCTAGGCAATTATATCACAGAGGAACACTAGGGCAGACTA
The DNA here is from genome assembly GCA_036023395.1 of Myiotriccus ornatus. NCBI lineage: Eukaryota > Metazoa > Chordata > Aves > Passeriformes > Tyrannidae > Myiotriccus > Myiotriccus ornatus. The sequence continues at coordinate 49,091,042 of JAYRBT010000001.1, forward strand.
AACCCAAATTCAGTTCTGCAGTAGCTGCGAGAAACTAACTCTGGAGGGGGTTTAATTACGTCATTTATTAATTGGAAAAGCTGTAGCCCTTGGTGTCTTTTGTCATATCAGATATTCACTCAGCATCACTGGGAAATTGCTTAAATCAAAGTGATGACAAGTATTGGAGTGAGATGAAGAAATTCCTTGGAAGATCATCACTGTCCTCTACACTATATGTGTTGCTAAATAACAACCGTTTTAGAAATATGATGTATTTGAGTTGCCCTGGTTTAGTCTCTCCTGCGTGGCAATGCATATATTTTTAGCTTTTAGTGAGGTTTAAAGCCATCACCTTGCAAGCACTTACACAGGTGCTTAACTCTGTGTGCTCAAACAATATCGCTGACTGACTCCAGTGGGGATATTCCAGGCACAGAGCTCACCACATGCATTAGTGAGTACAAGACTGACTCTCCAAGGCAGAAGGATTTTTTTTTTATTGTTCTTCATTATAACCCAGCTCTGCTGCAGAAGCTAGTTTTTAAAAAATGCCTTCAGAAAGACCCTGGTTGAAATAGCTGAAGTGCTCTACTGGGGATCTTTTCAAGAGGAAGCTTATGTACTATCAAATATACCGGGAAAGGGAGAAGGAGGCTAGAGAAGGAAAAGGTAATTGCTCTTTGGAAAAGCTGCAACACCATTTCAAAGCGTTGCTATTGCTTCATTTGACAAGAGGAAATAATAAGTGGTGAATTGATGCAAGATCACAGGAGTGAAGAGCACAGAACTGTTTCTGTTTAGGCCTACACTTGGGATAGCTCACTTAGACAGATGGACAGCCTGGGATTTACTATTTATTAGCTTGAGATATACTTAACTACCAGGAAAAGAAAGAAGATGCATATGAAAGCGCAAGAGAAACCACATGGTAAGACACCCTTTCAAATTAAGGCACAAAAACGTTTAAATGAGTAGTGTGTAAAGCAGTGTCTCCTCTGCAAAGGGAGCCAAACAGGTAATGCAGGAGCTATGATTAAATCCCACTTAGAATTACAAATGATACAGTATCTTTTGTTTAAAAGGGTAGCTCCAAGACTGGGGTCAGTGGTCTGGACTCTGAAATTTAATAGTTCAACTCTGCAAGGCATTATTAAAATGAATTTTCCATAAGGTTCTTTTAAGAAAGTAACCTTCTCTGTGAGAGGCTGGAGGGTGAGTTTGCAGTAACCACCAGCAGTGATGCTACGAACATGTCTGCCTAGAGGAGTCTAATGAACATCCACCTCCCATGCTTCCCAAACCATAAACCACAAAATGCTGAACAGCGCTCCATTCAGTGCTTCAAGTACAACAGACTGAAACCCACATAAAATAGAGTGCACCAGAGGAAGAGACAATAAGGTTAGTAAGTAAAAAATGTTCTGACAATCCTAGGAAGCTGGTTATGACCCACATCACAAAAGCAAACAAAAACCCCAAGACTAAGATTAAAAAGCCAACAGGGATGCCCACCAATCTTTCCTGGGGGAAAATAATTTCTGGGTGATTGACTTCGGTTCAAACATATGATTTATACACGCCAGTCTGAACCTCAAAGACTTTCTCTATCATCCCCAGCATCCTTTCTCTAGTCACAGGGAAAGACATAAAACAACCTGGAAAGCAAGCTATGCTCTGGACAAAGAACATTTTCTGCCCAACAGAAAATTGGTTATTTGCTGTTGCAAATGTCACACAGTGGCATTTTACATTGCTGTTGTTTGTTTACTTGAATAAAAAAGTCTTTGGGGAATGCAGATTTTTTTTTTTTTTTTTAGCACACTCACCCCTACCTTTATGCATATTTAAAAAAGGAAAACCAAATCTTTTCATCCAGGGCTGGCTGGAAAGTGAAGCGAACAGGTATAGAGCTGCAGTTCAGTCTGAGTGCCTGTCACCTAATTTAAGCTAAATTTGACACAACTTGACTGAAAGTGAAATTAAATTAGAGTTTAAAAGCCATTAAAACTTCCGAGTTCATAAATGATTAACTTCCTGAACACTGTGAAGGCTCTGACTGTTTGTGTGGGATGTGAGCCTTGTGCAGGCTGTGCCTGACACTTCAGGAAGCCCTGACACCCCCAGCATCACTCCCCAGGGATGGTCAGAGGCAGCTGGTGGAGGAAGCTTTGGCTCCTACATCCAGAACAGGAGCTCATCTGGCTGTGGTGTGATGTGTTAATAGTGCCTTAAATCTATCTCTGAATTTAAAAATAAATTGTTTGGGACTGTTCTCTTTTCAGCTGGGATAGAATTAATTTTCTTCCTAGTAGCTGGTTCCATGCTGTGTTTTAGATTTAGTATGACAATAATGTTGATAACATGCAGATTTTTAATTGTTTCTAAGCCGTACTCACTCTAGGTCAAGGAATTTTCAGTTTCCCATGCTCTGCCAGAGAGCAGGTGAACAAGAAGCTGTGAGGGAACATGTCCAGCACAGCAGACCTGAAGGGTTAAAGGGATATTCCATACCATAGAATGTCATGCCCAGTATGTAAAGGGGACTGAGCTGGTGAGTAGGGGCTGGGCATCAGTCACCAGGTCGTTCATCACCTGTGTTTCTTGGATTTTATTTCTTCCTCTCTTTTTATCTGTTTATCTCTCTACCTATCTAATTACCTCCACCACTACTATTATTACTATTACTAATTATTAATAAAATTATTATTTTAAAAATTTCAAACATTAAACTGCTGTTATATCAACCTATGAGTTTTCTTGCTTTTACCCTTCCAGTTCTCTTCCCTTCATGCTGCTGGTGGAGTGGCTGTGGGCCAGTTAGTTGCTAGCTGGGATTAAATCAAAACAGGGAGAAGAATAGGCTTTCTACTTCTACATAATGACATTCTTTGGGTAACACCCAGTGATGTTAATTTAACTCAGCTGCTTTGTGGTTCAGCCTAATAGGAGGGAATTGGTAATAAGCTTGAATTGGTAATAAGCTTGAATTGGTAATAAGCTTGCTTTAGACAGTCTTCTAGAAGGATGTGTTACCAGAGAGCTCCCAGATGGAATGAGTAATTCCTGCTTTAAAAAAAAAAAAAAAAAAAAAGTCTATTCTTTTCCTCTGCCCCTGGGCACTTGCAGCTGTGGAGGCAGCTGCAGGGCCAGGCTGCCCAGGGCTGCACAGTGGCTCTTGCTGAACTCTTGCCAGCTCTGCCAAGGCCCTTCTGGCCCCTCCAGAGCCCTGTGCACATGGGACAAACCATGGAAGGGATGACAGGAGCACAGTGGAAATGGGGTTGACTCAGAGTCGTGTCCCAGAACCACTGAGCCCTCCCTGGTGGCAGCTGGAGAGACACAATTGGAGATGCCAGGCTGAGTTGGGCTTCCTCAGGAATAAGATTAGTTCAGGTCTTACAGTAATTAGTGCCAGCAAATGACATAGCAGCTGCCCTGTCACAGATGAAAATCCAAACCAGCAACACGTTATTTCCAATACCTATCAAAGAGAAGGTGGTGCTTTCCTCCCCTCAGTTAAATGAATATTTTTGTGATGACACATTTGGAAAACCCACTTAATCCTTCTCTGTGCCCCCTACAACATCATCATTCCCATCTTATACACAGACATCACATTGTGACTGCACTGAAATATGTTGCCTGTGCAGTGCCAAATCTTTGCATGAAACACAGCAAATATTCTGCTGGACTTCCTTAAGGTCCCTTCAGAGACCTTCACCAAGTTTGTTCTTCCACTAGCAGCAGCAGCCACCACAGGAATACTCTGCCAGTCAGACTATCAGCCACTACCCCTGCCAAGCAGATAAGAAGAGAACAAGAGAAAAAAAACCTTAAAACCCTTGAAGGACACTTCCCATGAGGTGTCAGGGTCTGAGTAAGGACTGATTACCAGAAAGGGAAATGCAATATGGGGCACAGAGGGACTATGAGAAAAGGAGAAATAAAGGAAGATAGATGGGAAGAAAATGATAAAAGCTTATTTTATAAATAATAAAGAAGGAAAAGGAAAGAGCAAGGAAGTAAATGAAAAAGAAGTGAGCAAAACTGAGAAAAAGAAGAGAGGATAAAAAAGCAAAGTCATGTGGAGAAACTCCAGGTTAGCATTTTAATTAATTTGCCTTGGTGCATTTTTCCTTGATACCATCACTCACAGGCACAACATCACAATTTGACAGTTAATCAGCTGTTTATGGATTCCTCATAATGCTGTGTTAATATTACCACAAAGTGGTGAAACCTTCCCACAGCCTCCTACTGGCCTTGTCCTCACCCTTTTACAGGGCTGAGAGGCAGCAGAGCTGCATCTCTTCAAAATTGCTAAACCCACTGTTTGGTACATACCTTTCCAAATTCCCCCAGTCTGCATGTGCTGCTAGGGAGGTGGTTACATGCAGAAGAGAAGTGGTAAGGAAGAACTAGTAGGAAAGGATGGTATTTGTAAGACCAGATCAGCAATCAATCAGAAAAAGCCACAATTTTAGAAAATCTGACCTAATCCAGGTATTTAAACTTGAAGGGCAGCCTCACTAACAGCCATTAACCAATACAGCTCCCAAAAACACTGCAGGACTGGGCAGGGAGAGAAGCCCACCTGAAAACACCCAACATATTTTGAAGAGAAAATGAAGGCAAAGCTGACTCCAGAGGGGAGATGGTGCTGTTGTCTGGGTAACATCACAGAAAGCTGCAGTGTGAATCCTGATCCATAGTCCTGGATTCTGAAGTGCAACCTGTAAGCAGGGTTAGATGCAATGAAGAACTTTCTGGTCCTTCAGATTAGAGAAAGTGCTGAACCATGAGCACATTGATGCCCTTCATGACTTTCAAGATTTGAACTTTGGCCCCAGTATAAAAACTAATTTTGCTGGTACTTCTGTAGAGAAGGAAAAACCTGTTTAAGAAATTTGGGATGCTAGATACCCGAGTGTTAAACTAAATTTTAATTTACTCTGTTCAAACTGATACAATCACCTCCATCCCTGGAGGTGATTCATGAAAGACATGTAGATGTGACATTTAGAAACATTGTCTACTGATGGTCTTGGTAGTGCTGGGTTGATGGTTGGACTCAATGATCTTGAGGGTTCTTTTCCAATCTAAGAGATTCTATAATTCTATAAGTACCAGTGCTAGATTCTTGGACTATTGTTTTGTTTTCACAGTGTCTGCACTACCCTGGCCTCAGTCATAACCAGTCATAAGATTCCCCTCTACCTGTTCCTGTTGCCATCACGGACAGAGAGATCTCTTCCTACTCACTATCCCAGACCACAGGGATACAGTCCATTGATCACATCCCTTTGGAGGTGTAGCACTACAAGACATGTTTTCCTAAGAACCCCTTGCAAGTCTCTAAGTAGATAAAATATATGGAAGCAATGACATCCACTTCACAAAGGAGAAAAAGAGGTAAATTTAGAGCCTGAAAATAACAAAAGCAGACACATTTTACTAGTCCTAATGTGGAAAGAAAATTGACTCCACAGCATTTGAAAAACTACTGGTGAAGTGGAGGTGTCACCTCCAGAAGCTGTGCTGCTGTGCTGGTTACAGCTTACCCTCCTCAGCTGCATTTGTGATACAAAACTCATGTCTTGTCCAATTCATCTGACGTCTGAGGAGAATTTTTATAAACACATGTTGGCAACAGCTATGAGTAATAAACCAAGCTTGCATCACCATCACAACTCACTCTTCCTGACATGGAGCTGTCACTGGAAGCGGGGGTTTAAGTAATAATACTTCCCTTGGAGACGTATCTGTGCATCCCTGAGAATGCCGATGCTGCTCAGATGGCATCACCTTAAAGGGGGCAGAAGAAAATTCGCCCAGTGAAGAAGACTGCCTCTACTAACTCTCTTTTTTAGACACTGTACAATTTGCTTGTAACAAGTGCACGTAGTTTATGAAATAACCTTTTAAAACTACTTCCATCACAGCACTGAGATAGCCTCTCAATAACAGCTACATGGGAAAACAAAGGCAAATATTATCATATAGCTTATTTATGGTACCAAGTGTACAAGTGAATCCATAAAATCATCACACTTGGTGATCTTCTCCTATCTAAGACATGCTTGAGAGAGCAAAATAGTAATTGGATTAAACTGGATTGAATGCCTTAGTGTTACTTTATGCCATTACAAAATTGTCGTGATTATACAAATGGAAAGTATAAAATTGGAAGCATTAACCTGAAGTTCTTGTAAATTTAGTCCTTTCCTCTTCCTGCTCCAGAGATCTTGAAAAAACCACATATTTCTGTAAGTTGCATTGTGGTTTAATCCTCCCCAGCAAGCCTGAGGTACTAAGAAGGGACTGAATCTGGGAACAAAGAGGAGGGAAGATTTCCAACACTGTGCTTAAGGTTTTATGCATACAATTTCCATTAATCAAGCTAATATTTACATTCAGAATTCCAACCTTAGAGTTATTGAAGGGGAATAAAATAATAAGATATGCCTCTGGCCACTGAAGACCTGAATAATTTTATAGATGTAGATACAGTTAGTCAGCTGAACAAAACAATACATGACACCATTTTTCAGTTCAGGGACTGCTGGAAACAGAGACATCATATGAAATAATTTTCAATATATAATTTTCTGTTTAATAGCAAAGAAACAAACAAAAAACCCCGACAAAGGCAAATAACCAGGCAGTCAAAAAAATCGCACACTGACCACAGTTCAGTGAGCTGACTGTTGCAATTAGAATTCCTAAAAAAAATTCAGTTGCCTCTGGCATTTTTAGAGAAAAATGTAATTTCAACACTTCTTTTTGCAAAAACTCAGATAATTTCCTGAGTGCAAATGAGTACCAGGCTTCTTGAATGCAAAGTGGTAGCATGCAAAGGAAAGAGATGAAACAACCTGAACATGCATCTGTAACACACTGGACATAACCAGTCACCAGGTATTTTGCTGTAGCAGAGCATCAGGCATGCAATCTTGATGTAAGCAAGTATCTTGATATAAGCAAGTCAGAATAAATTGCTTATGTATTGTAAATCTGAAAGTCTGATAGTCTTTTCAAAGTGGCTAATTATGTGCTTGAAAATACATGTGTTTGTACTACCTTAATCCTCACAGTTTCCAGTTTGGGTTAATAAGCATGGAAAGTTCTTCACTCTGTTCTTTTCCATCCTCACAGACCCTATAGTAAGAGTAAGGATCTTAGATAAATACAGATTTTATAGAAGAGTCTGATGAGGGTATCAATAGACTTGCTTAGGTTTTACTGGAATTTATATTCCTTTTCAGTGTTAGGTGACTGGTTGGACTTGAGGATCTTAGAGGTTTTTTCCAGCCTAAATGATTCTATGATTCTATTTAATAGGGAATCCAACATGGATACATACCCTGTGGGGAAGTTTTTTCAAGACATCACTGAAGCATCACATCTCCATAATTTTACCTGTTGCTTTGGAGTAAAGGAGATGACAGTGTGGAAGAGTGAGACTGGCAGCCTGTTTAGCTCTTAGGAATCTCTGTGAAATGCTTTGATCTTCAGGTAGACTCTGCTGCACGAGATTATGGTAGAGTGTGGGCAATGGAAATAGACTTGTGAGATTCCCTACTGACATAATGTTCTCCTCTCTTATTCTTCCTTTTCCTCCCCATCTTGGGCTCAAGACAGTGCCAAAGTTGGATTAAAATGCTAGTTCACAGTGGAATAGCTCAAACATCTTCACTAATGCGGATGACAATGAACTAGGCAGGAAAATATTGCCAGTTGCTCATATCAGTGACTTTTCCACATCTCTCTATGACAGGTTTCACTTTTTTTGTGTACAGAATCAGACCCTTCACTTCCTGATACTAATAAATCCTTGATCTCCAGCTATAAATGAGCGCTGCCATCTGTGCCTAGTAATCCTTTCTTGCATGTGTCCGTCATCCCCTTACAAATCTGTGTTTTTCAGATAGAAGCAATCTATAGTAGCACTGGTCATCTGCACTCTAACACATGCCATCTGATCCCTGTTCATTTAATAAAGTTTGTTTTTGGAAACCACTTGCAGTAATTCAACAGTGAAGGACTGTGGATTTAAGTATTACGGATTTATGCAAGAGGAGAGAAAACCAGTTTGGTTCATGCTTAAATGATTATGTTGAGTCCTGCCAATTGATCTGGGGGGGAACTCTGCTTTTTGGCTTCCCTGCTTAGCCTGTGGGACATATGCCACAGAGGGTAAATGGGAGCTCCTTGTATCATATTGCCTCCTGAGGATAAAAGAGTAGAAGAGATGAAATGGAAATAAAACTATTTTCAATAAAACTTCAGTATTATAAACAAGGCATCTGAATAATAAACTGGATGAAGGCGCACAATTTTAGTCAAATGGAATGGTGTACTTATTTTTGTTACTTACAGCTGCAGTTTTGGGCACTGTAATAGTTACTTTTTTAGCCTTCAGTTTAAGATAATTTTAACAAGCTTCTCCTTTCCCAACTCTATTATTAATTTCTTCTAACTGCAGAGCCTGAAAAAAACCTGAGAGAAAATAAAACATCAAAGCAGGTATGGAAGCATCATCAGGTCCTGAAACAAAAGCCAATAACCTGATAATAAGCAGAAATGACACAGCTGCCCAGCTTGGAGGAGGCATTCTGAACTGCCAGAAGCATCTCTTTCTAACCCCGCATCTTCTGCGCTACTGCATGTGCTTGCACAATGCATGCTGAAAGTACCTCTCTGAAAAGGCACTCAAAACCACAAAATGACAGAATGGCTATGAGGGAGCAGGTGAGAGAGTGAGAGAAAATAAAGTTCCACGCATAAATGCAGCAACAACATCCACAGAAAAAGTCTGAGAAGAGATGGCTAATCTAATCTGTGTAAGGGCAGGGGAAAAAAAAAGGCAGTTGTCCAGCATATTTGGGCCTCCATGAAATTAAAAAAAAAAAAAAAAGGTGCTAAATTCAGATGCTACAGAAATCCTGAAGAAGATACATGTGTGTGAGTGGATGCAGTGTGGGGAGAGCTGTGCAGCAACTCAGCCGTGGGATGTACAGGTATGTGCCACAACAAGCAGGGCTAGTAAGCTGGCCACTGCCCCTCCAGCTGTAGCTCTGCTAAATGTGTTCAGACTTGTTAGTACTCTAAGAGGGCCTACAAGAAAGATGGGGATAGATGTTTTAGTAGGGTCTGTTGTGATAGGACAAGAGGCAATGGTTCTAAATTAAGGAAGGTCAACTCAGAGTAGATATAAAGATGTTTTTTACAATGAGGGTGGTAAAACACAGGTTGCCCAGAGAGGTGATTAATGCTCCATCCCTAGGAAAAAAGAAAAAGCTCAGGCTGTTTGGTGCTCTTGAGCAATCTGATCTAGTTGAAGATGTCCCTGCTCATTGCACAGGGGTTAAAATGGATGACCTTTAAAAGTCTCTTCCAACCCACACCATTCTATGATTCAGTGATAGGCACTCAGAGACACAGCACTGTTGAGGTTAGAAGGCACCTCTTCAATTTGTCTGGTTCAACCCCCTGCTTAGAGCAGAGTCAGCCAGAGCTGGCTGCCTAGGACTGTGGTCAGGCAGGTTTTGAATATCTCTAAAGATGGAGACTCCAAAACCTCTCTGGGCAACCTCTTCAAGTATTCATCACCCTTGCAGTAAAAAGATGTTTATTATCATCAAGAAGACTTTTTCAGAAGAGTCTGACTCTGTCTTCTTTACGCTCTCCCATCTTGTATTTATATACATATTATTAAGATCCCCCTCTGAACTGAAAAAACACACAGAAATATCATCACAGTGGGTGGTCACAGAAGCATCGCCCAAGAACCAGAAAAGAGCTAAAGCTACGTGCTATGTAGTGTGCATGTGGCCAACCTGCTTCAAGAGTAGCCTAGCCAAAGTAGCATGGACGCAAGCCAGACTGTGCCACTACCTATGGTCCAGGGGCTACTCCCTTGACCTCTTCACTTCTGCAGGACAGGCACAAACCTCAGGTACACCACACTGTGTGGTTGTTAGCTCATTCCCTGGCTCCTTGTTTCAGTGGTCTGACTACTTTTCTCTAAGTTTTACTGTTATAAAGAGGAGGCCCATAATGGAGGGGGTACAAAATATGATTGTTCTAGGGGCTCGGGGTCAGTCCCTCACCTTTAAATTAACAATATGGAAAAAGTGAATTTTCAGAAGGCCTGGTGTTTTTTCCCCAAGATATCCTACTGTCTTGTCATTAGACAGTGAAGAGCAGAGAGGCTGAGTAAAACCACTGTCTCTGATGAAGTGCTCTGAGAAGTGCTGTAACTGATCTGCTAAAATTGGGAACTGACATTTCATGTTGCCTGAAGTCTTCTCAGGAGGAGGGTTCACAGTGTGGATCCCAGGGAGGTGGAGGCACCTCACATTTCCTTCTGACTCTGCCTTCTTTCCACTCAGACAGCCAAATACTGCATTTAAGCAGCATGGAGGTGCCCATTAGAGAAGAGTATCAAGCAATGCAGTATTAACATGGAAGGAGTCCACAGACTCTGTACAGTCGGTAGAAAGGCGAAGGTATTGAATTTAAATAGCACATATCTCCACATGAAGGCTTCTAGGGGATTCCATTTTTCTCCACTAACACTCTAACGGTGCAATTCTGTTGAGTAGCCTGACCCACTCCCCTTCCTCCTGCTCTCCTGACCTCAGAGCAGTAACGTGGAAGGCTGGTTGTTGCAGCAGTGCCCCAGCTAAGCAGGAAGGATTTCACTGTAAACAACTGCAGCCCACTGAAATATGTACGTCAAACCTCACCAAAGATGGCAAGAGTTTCTGCAATGAATTCCAGCTGCAGCTTCCCCTTCGTGGTTTTACAATGCTCAACTTGTCAAATTTACAGTATATACAGCCTGTTCTGTTTTCACAGGTAGCTGTGGGATTGGAGTGAGACATCTGATAATGCTCATTTTTTGTCCTGGATTTAATTATTGAGGGATAGATGGGGTAGAAAAGGTAGGAGACAAAATGCAAAATAGTTTCCTGTCTCACAGAAAGGATCATGAGAATTTAAACCAAAATGTTCTGAGCAGGATTTGCTAAACAACCCCTGGCTACAGGACTTCCTCTCCTGCAGCTGCTTTCAATAATAAAGCATCAATGCCTATTGTTTGTTCCTTACTTACAAACATTTCCAAATGGTTGATTTAATTATGCTGAATATAAAGCTGCGCTATCTCTGGCCACAATTACTTCTGACAACCACAGCAGTTGCAAGGCCCTAGTCTCACAGACCTCGAGAATTTAACCTGTCTGCAAAGAGCAGTTTGCACAGGTTCTTCTTGCTGTGATGAAAACTGACAAAATGATGCTCACTTTGCAATACCATTAATCTTAAAGAAGATAATATTTTAAAAACCCTTCATAAATCCAAAGCATGGCAGCTCTTTTCTGCTACTTCAACAGAAAGAATGGCAGCTTGTTTGCTTTTACCTTTTAATTGCTTTTATCTTTTAATTTCAGAACAAAACAAACCCCTCTACAACTGACTTAAGACCAATAGAAAATAAAAATAGAAAGGGTTTTGGCTAAATCCTGAATTATTATCTTAAGCCAAACCAAACAAATATGATATAGAGAGAAGAAGCAAGATAAAAGGGGATCCATAAAAATTTCAAAGCAGTATGGAGCCACTTGTAAGCTAAGATTTGATCTGTGTCATGATAATATAGTGCCAAAGTAACTCCAATGACATCAACAGAATTATTCTGGCTTTATGCCAACATGACTGGATTCATAATCTGGCACTGAATGCATATGTACTGAAGCCACCACTGCAGTTGCCATACTCTTCATGTTTATAGATGTTCTAAAACTGTTCAGTGAGTGGTAGTTATATCCAGGATATGGAGATAATAAAAGATATTTGCCAAAATGCTGTAGGCCAAATCTTAAACTGATGTAACTCTGCCAATTACTGACTGAAGTGATCTGTGCATCCAGTTCTCTGTGCTACCTTCTACAAAACATGGACTACTTCAATTCTATTTTATGACATACTTTTTGTTCTTGTTTCTAGCTGTTCTATATGACTTTTGATTGCATAGCATCCTCTGTATCTTGCTGTTCTATTCTTTCCGGGAATATAAATGCCAGCTTTATTAAATCTGCTGTGACACCAATCCTACACAGAAGTATTTGGGGCCCTAGTCAGATCTCATTGATGCCAAGGGGAAAATAATTGTCCTCTAAATGAATCGATGTTGGTCAGGCAATAGGCTTGTCATGTCAATAAGGAGAAAGCTATTGTCCAGCTGTTAGATTTAGAATATTTATACAGGAAGAATTCTAGCCATTTTCCAGATAACTTATTTCTCTCCCACTCCCATCTCCTGCCCTGTGCTCCTGCAGTTTGACACTTCTCATCACAAGTTCTTGTGTGCCTCTGAAGAGGGCTAAACAGGTTGCCTACATGTGGACAGATCCAAACCCTTGCAAAACAAACCAACCAGACAAATCTTGCTGTCTTGAGAGATTATAGGAAGACCAGGCCCACAATGACTCAGTCTTGGCAGCCAAAAACCCATCAGCCCATTTACTCTCGTGTCCTGCTTTCTGAGGACTTGGCTGAGGTACAAACATAAACTAAAGAAGAGGCACTTCAAACTGTTCAACTATTTAAAATATAGGGCAAAATTTGAATGGGCATGCTTAGTTTGCCTTGTCATCCAATTACTTACCTGACAGGTTGCATTTATGTCTATAAATGTCATTAGCCTATTTGCCTACTGATTATTTAACCTATGAACACATTTACCATTGTTTCAGCTCACAGGACAACGTGCCATGAGCATCTGCAGCCTAGTATGGACAGCTTATTACTGCAACCATTTTTTTCTATGTATTAGTCTGTTTTTAATTCCACAACAAGACTTCACGTATCACTTCGTGTTTCTAAGTTTACTGAAACTCCTCCAAAAAACTTTTATTAAACCTTTACAGAAGAGTAGAACTATGTCCATTTGTTCTTCTTTCCACGCTAATTTGAAGATACTTTCAAAGAACACTAATACACTAGAGAAACATGATTTTTAGCAGCTGGCTGTATTCTAAATTTCATTTCACCACCCACACTACTCAGCTAAGTTTTTGTGAGCTGTACTTTCCCCAGATAGAAAGCAGATGCTGTGGATTCCAGGCAGATGATGGTGCAGGAGGACCTGAGAGCATACATCAAATCAAGCTTACCTGTTGATCAGAGAAAGTTGTTTTGCACTGCCTCCTAGGCTTAGTAGAATCCCTCCACAGAGCAGAGGTGAAATGAGAACTTTCTGGACTTCAGCTCAGACACTTGATTAAAATTATTGCAACTATGTATCTTTTTTTTGTTTGTTTGTTTGTTTTGTTTTGTTTTTTGTTTAGGCGAAATTTCCCATTTTCCTACTGCAGAACATAGACATTGCTATGAAGGAATCCTTTCCAAGCAGACTTAAGCACATAGTTTTCCACATCCTCCTCCCTTTGATGCTTGCCTTGGGCCCCTCTGCTTGAACAGGCTGATGAACAAAGACACTGAATCAAAAGGAGGCAGCAGGCAACTGAAGAGAGTATGGATTGACTTCCCAGCCTTATCCCTGTCTCCCTGACATGCAATATGCCAAGTGAGGACTGGGAAATGAGTACAGAATCCATCTTGACATCACAAAATACGAGGCAGTGTTTAGGCCACTGTCTGAGACTGCTGCTTACCCAGAATTTTCTCCCCATTTCCTTTACTACCCTGTCTGCCAGAAACCCTGTGCTGTTTCCTGAATCGCAGCCCAGGCCACCTTTGTGGTAGACACGAGCACACTGATCTCTGCTGATGTGAGTTATAAAGTATTTGTTCTGACGCAGTTACACAACGGTAATACAATTGTACTGGAAATTGAATAACTGAATTAGCTGAGCTAGTACCGTTTTCCTTCCTTGGGCACAGCACCATGCCAAGGAAAAACCCAGTCCCTGGAGCATGGCCATTCACGTTTGCATGCAAAAGACCACTGAGATTGTAATTGTAAGCTTTTTTTGTTCGCAGCTTACCACTGCTTTGCACGACAGGGACCCAGTCTCCGGCCCAGCATCCTAAGCATCTTAAAAGTGCTGGTGTAACTATGCAACAACTACTAATGCTAGCAGGCCAAGTAAAATTAATTTTAAGCTCTGATTTTATACAGTGTTCTGCTACATCTATTTTAAACAGGATTAAAAAAACAGGATTAAAAAAAGCCTAAATTCATACCATTCAACCAAAATCAGTCAAACAGTGCTCAACTCTCTTTGGAACACACAGGCAGGAGTCTGTGTAGACAGGAAGCAACAACTAAAAACTCTCCCATTATAGAAGAGAGCTCCCCATGTCAAGGGTGAACAGTGCCAATGTTCAAAAAAGTACAGGCACTTCACCTCTGAAATCCTGCCGAGCCACTCACTCAGTGCGTGAACACAGTGAGGTTTTATCTTGACAAACTGACTGCATGACAGCCTCTTCACAGAAGTCTAAATTTCATCTGAATACTAATGCTGGCATTGTATTTGCTTTACAATGCAGAGTTCTCTTACTCCCACTATCAGCTCAACCACCATACAAATTTCCTTCATTACTGCTGTAGCCTCACATTCTGAAACTCTCCCTTGCAGGAAATTACATGCATTTCAACACTGGCAACAAACAGGGTATGACAAATATTCTGCTGCAATGGGATTTTGAAATCTGGATTTTGAACGTTTTCATCTCCAGATGACATCCTATCATAGGCTTTTTCACAGGAAGCTTTAAAAATGTGTGTCCCCTTTGCAAAGACACAAAAAGAATCACTGAAGAGTGTGAAATTTTGATTAATACTGGCTCCAAAAAGTTAAGCCAATTGGAGAAAGAAATATATATACACACCTTTTCAAAAGAATGAAGATAGGAAAAATCTTTTTAAAAGTGTTTTGAAAGAGTAAGAAAATCTTCCTGTCTTCTCAATTACACAAATGAAAATCCAAGTGTTACAGTTGCTACTTCAAGTTGTAGAGGTAATATGAAAAGAAAATTACAAAGAATCAATATGAGCCCTGTCTTTATCATGCAATGATGAGAATTTATCTCACATAACCAAATCCAAACTCTAATTTAAGAAATAATCCTTCTTGTGACAGATTATCTTTGTTGGTGCTTCATGAATAACAAAAGCCCTTCTAGGGGGAACTGTTGTTTACCAAAGTGGGGAAGGAACGCAGATGGAATGTGCTCGTGTTTTGCCAATCCAAGCTGAGAAGAATTTCTTTTAGGAACACAGGGCAGGTTTCAGCAGTTTTCAGACCATGATATACTGCAAAACTACTACAGTTTAGCAGAAGGGAGATCCTGACCCTCTGTTCTGCTGTTCCTGCAATTCAGAACCAATTTTAGATTAAAAAAAAAAAAAATTGGTCTATGATATAAGTAGGAATGATTTCAATCCTTTAGGTTCTTTCTGCAATTACTCAGTACCATTATACCTATAAAGCCTCAAGGTCACTTCATCAGGAAGTAAGCTGTATCTGACCTGTCCTACAGGCACCAGTGTTGAACCACACTTACCTTATGCCCCCCTTTTTTTACTTCAGCTATTATCTGTGTGTGTAATAACCAGTTTTCCTCTTTCTATTTCATATGAACCTCATAATTACAGTGTTCTACTTGTCCCTCTGCATCACACACATCTGTATCCAGGCCCTGGTGAGCAGAAAAGACATGCACGTGCCAAATAGTAAAAGGCTCTGTTATAACTGCCTGTCCTATGGTGGGTCTGGATTTCTTTCCTCTAACCACACTGAGTTTCACATGCATATTGGAACATGGTACCTGTGAACTTGTTACCTGTCTGCCCTTTTGGTTAAAATCAGCCAGCATTTTAAGAAATTACTGGGGAAAGGAGTGAGAAAAAGACAAGGCAGCACAGTTGCATGAGCCATGTCTCCTTTGGAAACCAGGACATGAAATCAGTAATTGGATTCTGTAATGACAGACTTCGTGGAAATGTGTCTGAATTAACCCAAAGGATTAATTTTGTGAAAACAGAGAAGGAAAAAATCATGATCCCATTTATTTTTCTTTCCCAACTCTTCTCTCTTTACTGCAGTTCATTTAATCTTCAGACGGGCATATATTTTAATCTAAGCTATTCCAGGAAATTCTATAGATGTTTTGGAGTTGCAGATTTTCACCAAGGGAACTAAACTCAGAAGATATATAAATATATATTTTGTCTGCTTATTTTGCTTGTTTTTCAGTTCTATGCCCAGCCCTTCAGTTCTTTATGTCTGCATTCCTGCATCAAGTCTCCACTTCAGAGGCATATTCCCAAAAGTCCCGGTTCCTTGAAATACAGTATTTTCTTTAAAAGGCAAAAATGACTTTGTGATCTGACGCTCGAATACCTGAGGGATTTCTACTGAACTTACTGTGAGAATGTTGACAGAATCAGCAGGAGACAAATAGAAGCTTTACTCTTCTAAACAGGGTCATGGAAATGCCACTGTATTTATAACAGAATTTATAAATCCCCAAATCCCTTTGTTCACTGTTCTGCAAGAACTTGCTTAAGCAAAACTCAGCAAAAACCACTTGTGCAGCAGTTCTGTTAGACTGCACCAACAACAGAGTTAAAAATTACTATGGAAGTCACAGTCTTTTACCAGAATCCCTTGTTTTCCACAACACCGATTTATGCCTAAAGCAGAATAAGACTTACCATACAATGGCATATCATTAATGTTACGTTAGAGGTAATATGTGGCAAGGTCTGCAATAATTAGTCTCTGGATTTTGGTGTACATAATAGAAAAAATCACTAATTGTGAATACCTCCTATGTTTGACTTCTCATTGGTAGAGAACCTAACAGTGAGACTATCACTGTGTGACCATGCTCCACTTTACTAAAATACTCTAGTCTCATCTTCATTTGGAGTGCACATGGACAGAAGAGGTAAAACAGCCACATCCAACTCTATTCATTCTCAAGTAAAAAAAAAAGCAGAAGATGAAAGACTCCAGAAAACTTCACACTAAGGATGGTGAGAGATAATAGAACAGGAACAAGTGACTAAACAACTAAGATTAGATTAAGGTAGATTTGTACCTCATTCTGACCCACTTCTCCTTACAAAATAGGATAAATTACTTCAGACATGTTTTAAGTTATATCTGTGCTCTCTCTGCTCTGCTGCATGCTTTCCTCAATCTTTCTTAGAGAGAAAAAAGGCACAGAAATTGAAAAGAAATGTATGTGATTCCCCTCTTTCTCAGAAAAAGACCACAGGACACAGCAAGGTATGCAAGACCTTTACCATTTCTTTTCAGCTGATAACAGGACAAAATTTGCATTTGACATCTATGAACACAATCAAACCCAGGGCACAGAGGGCAAAAATTCAGCTGCACACACACACACACAAACGTACACACACACTAAAATAGGGGTAATATACAAAAGCCAAGAGTCCTACAGTTCTGAGGACCATATTAAGGAAGGGTAACATGACGTCTCTCCCATCCCTTTCTGGGCTGCATGTACAAAAATATCTCTAGCCTGCTTCTGTTCCTTTGATGCAAAGAAGCTTGCATCAGTGTAATTGAGAGTATGTCAACACAGTATTCAAAGGCATAATTTTGGATTGTATGGATATACCCAACTTTTAAAATAGTTGTTTACTCAAAGCAATGTAGCCATGGATATACATACATTTTCTGACAATGCTGATAGAAAACATAACTACTGGAATTTTGTCCAGACTGGGTTTCATTATAAAATCCATTCAACTTAATTTTCTTCCCAAACCTGGGGTAAATGAGCCACAGAAACTTTTTTAAAAAATTGGATACAACTCCCTTTTTGGGCTTTTCTAACCATAGTACTGCGACAATATGCCTAGTGGCATTAGTATTGCAGCCAACAGCAGTAAATTACATGTACTTGGGACCATGCTGGCACTGAGGCCAATGGGGACGTGACAGCCAATGGAGACAGAACAGCCACGCAAAAACCTCTTCGCCTCTGTACTGGATGGCTGCACACATACTTCCACTGAGACAGTCCCTGGCCCATGCCTCCTTCTGATCAATGACCAGGATTTGTATATGAGTACAAGCATGCTCAATCTGTACCAGCAAAGCTCTGAAGTGAACCAGAGACAAAGCTAAAGGATTGGATCTCTGCTCGCTCATGTTACTTGACTCTTAGAGCTTGTTTGGGGCTACTCTGGATCTCTCAAAGACATACAGGGACAGCTTAGGGGAGACCTCACTCCAGGGACAGTCTGTAACAGGCAGCAGAGGTATAACTGCACTAGGAGTGGCTTACAACAATCCCAGCTTCAGGTCCTCAGACTCTCCTCACATATATCAGGGTATGCCACGCACCTTGTTTCATACTGTGCAAACAAAACTGCAAAGAGCTGCAACAGAGGTAGCCAGTTATTTCAGGCAATTCATGCTAAAACGGAAAAGAGCCACAAAATAACAATTACTTCTTTGGACCTCGAAAGCACCACTTGAGAAGTCAGTGTACAAGATAAAGAACTCGTCCTGAGTGATCTGGGCCTGCGCCAGCTTGCCCCAAATTGCTCTGTAGAACCTGTCTATTAAGCACTACAGGAAAAACCTATGAGGTGCTGCAGAGATGCAGAATAGCCAACTGATTCTTTAATTTCCTTTTCTATATTCATTGAGTACATCTTGAGACTTCCCGTCCTCACCCTAAAAATTCCTCTTTGTCACTTTCATAGCAGGGACAATATGAACTTCGGTTAAGTGGTCCCTCCAAATACTTCACAGACCCTCCTGTATACTGGACATTCATAGAAGGGAGGCCCTTTGAACTGTCTGGTACTTTGGGTCAGTTTTAAAGTGGCCCTGAAATCCAGACCTGCAGGTCTATTTATACCATAAACCTCTATATTTGCCCTAAAGCACTCCAGTTTGAAGCTACCATGCTTCCAACACACCCTGATTCACTTCTTCACTGTCTCATACTTCATTTTGTTCTGCTTAGGTTGAAGGTTTGAGAATGGCAGGTCAGTAAGTGACTGAACCACAAACTCTGTCATATTCCTCACTTCTGACCCCCAGTAGCTCTCTTTGCTGTCCGTATCCCTGAAGAGACCATCTGGAAAAAGAGCCAAGAAATTCACACACAGCTTCCGAGGAGGCCTCTATTTGTCAGCTAAGAAGCACAAAATGTGGGCTGCTCTGCTGTGCATTATGAAGAGAGATACAGATGGTGTAAGACAGCTCACGTGGTTCAGAATAATTGAGAGGGAACCTCAGGATAGGTTTGACATATCAATGTAGACATATTATACTTCCTTTGCAGATAGTGCACACCATGGTATATAGATGCAACAGAAGCTCTTTACCCCGCAAAAGTTGTGTGCCATCTAAATAAAAAAAACCACCAACACTGACACACAGCTAAAATGAAGCAATCCATAATTTTGGCACGAGGTCTATTCCTTGACTTCCACAACGTGCCTGACTGATCAAAAATAAAAAGAAACATTGTCTCTTTCTTAAATTATGGACACAAAGTGATTTCAGTTTTCTGTGTACATGCAGAAAGAAGAATATTGTCTCCCTCCTTTTGAGTGACACTAGGAATATTTTGTTTTAATTGACTAAAGTCTGATGCTGCTACACTGCAATGGGGAGTTCTGACTATATGATACTTTTTTCCCTTTCCTAAGCTGTTTTTATTTTCTTGCTGCAAAATGCTTCTATCTGCAAATTATTTCTGCATTTCAGATTTACACAGAAATATGTATAAACCAAAAGAAGAAAAAGGAAAATACATTCATGCAGCTGTTTCTGCCTATCACCTTTAATCTTTCATGTACTTTAAAATATGTGCTTCCCACAAAGAGAGAGATCTATTTTTGCTTTATGTGAATATAAAAGTAATTTGTTGCCATAGCAATATTTTTCCAGCCAAATGCTCTGAACACCACAGTTGCTTCAGGTTTTGAGCAAACTGTAACTATCCCCAAAAAACATGTAAAGTCTTATGCTTCAATAACCTTTTCAGTTCCATTACAATCATATCTTTCTGCTAGACATTATTAACAAAAAATAATTCAATAAAGATGTTTATGTCTATGCAAGCTTACTCACAGAGATAATTTTCAAAATCATTTGCTCTTATCTTTTTAATTCAATTTACACTAAATTTCTGTAGAACACACTGAAAAAAAACCCCAGTCTTTATCCAGTGGGCCAAATTCTGAAGCCCACAGGAACAGCGAACAGATTTAGAGAAAGATGTTAATCCCCTACACGCTCTACTTTCTTAAATTCCCCTCCCTCCCCCTGGCATAGTGCTCTTAGTAGGGTTCTCAGAGATGTTAGCCCTGTTCATTTCCATAGCAACCCTCTGCTCAG
This sequence comes from Myiotriccus ornatus, assembly GCA_036023395.1. Taxonomy (NCBI): domain Eukaryota; kingdom Metazoa; phylum Chordata; class Aves; order Passeriformes; family Tyrannidae; genus Myiotriccus; species Myiotriccus ornatus. The sequence goes on from JAYRBT010000001.1 coordinate 49,111,399, forward strand.
AGTGGAACAATTTGTTAAAATTGTTGCGGTTCAGCCTTTGAAAGCATCAATACCACGAAGACTGGTATGGGAAGCCTTCCATAGCTCGGGCTGTGAAACACCATCGGAACACCATTTTTTTTCACCTTAATTTTGACCCTGTAGTGGAAGCAGCAACTGCCATGGCTCTGGGAGGACATTTCATGCAAGTTGGAACTATGGATTGTGATATGGAAAACAGCACCTGGTGCAAGCTTATTACACATTCTTATTGCAGTGTTGCATAATATTTAAATGAAAGTAAAAAGGAAAACAAATGGAACACATAATCTTCGAGAACTTACTAAAAAACTCAAATGCAGAACACATGCATTTGGCAGCTTTCCACTCTCTTCCACCTACACTGTAAGAGCAATTTCACAACATGGGGGATTTGTGTAAATTGAGGTCGACTGTCCCAGCCCACTGATGGTGCTCCCAGGCATGATGCCACATTAAACTCCATCAAAACCTTCACACTGGCCAGGTGGTGCTCAAACTTCCAGTAAAGTTCTCCCAAGGTGACCAAAGCTGAATCTCTGTGTGGTTCATTTGTAAAGAAAGCACTGTATGTGTGCATGTCTGTTTTTCACTGGTTCTAACTGGATGAGATTTGGGCATATCTAACTGTCTGCTACCTTACACATGCTTTCACCATCCCTTGGCTGCTTGCTTGTCTGTTTTACTGCACAGTCCTGAGTCTGTCAACCCTTTGGGGATATTTATGAACTATCTCACAGGGCCCCAGACTGGTAAGCTTTTCTGTAAGACTACAATATAAATACTAAATAAACATGCTTGTTACAGCCCAGACACGCTAACACCGTATCCTATTTCTTAAAAAAATTATAATATGCTTTCTTAATCCAAATGTAAATCATGATTTACTGTTGTATTTAAACTGTCACCATCTGTTTAACGTGGATATGAAACGCAAACCAGTCTTTTTTCCTACCCTCCCACAGCCAACCTGAAATGCAACATGCATTTTATGCTTCTGAATCTGTTGCAGATACCTGTCCTTCTGTGCAGTCATCTGCACTGATAGTGCCTGCACATGCGTTTTATGCAGTACCACAGAGGGAAAGGAGGCAGCAGAAAACACCAATGTAATTGCAAGCCCAAGAAAAATGATCAGGGAATCTTCAAATAGATATTTGCAGTATATAAACTTCCATAACATATTTTCATTAAGGTGTTTCATAGTCAGCTTAAGACAGACTAAATACACATACCATTGCAAAAACATGAGTATTCTTTCCTTCTCTTTTGTTCCAGTCTGCAAGTTTCTGTCTACTCCCTTCCACAAGCTTTAAAGCAAGACTGGGTAAGTGATTTAGCCAAAAGCATTTTTCTGCTTTTGAGTTTGGCCATGTTACTTTTAAATAAGGTCACCTTCCAGACCTGGCTGATCATGCAACCAGCCATGTAAACCCCACTGCAGGAGTGAGATTACCCCTTTCAAGGGCATCACGCATAGTGCAAATGGAGGTCAGTTAATCTCTGTTGTGAAAGAACACTCTTAACTGACTCGATTTCATATTGATAATGTTCTCTAAGGGTAATAAACAAAATAACTATCAATCAGTACGTGTCAGGCAGTTTACTGCCAGAGGAAACAACTTACCCCAAACAATGTTTCTGCAAGACGGGAGCATATTTAAATCACTATTTTATAGATACGGAAAGAAACTGAACCACATTGAGTTTTATCCCTATGGTCAAAGACAAAATACATAAAGCAGGAGGGATCTCTTGACTCTGAAGACCTGAACCTTAGCTACGAGGCTACCTTTCTTTGCACATGTACCTTTTTTTCGTGTATGAGTACATACATATACACAGAGATTTATGTTATGTAAAGAAATGTTCTAGAACCATTAAAAATTGATTTTTGTTGTCAAAAACAAAATAAAAATTAATTTTGTAAACTCTACTAAATTTGAGGAACAATAGCAAAAAATAACCAGCTGTGCACAAAGGGATGTTGTACAACCTCATACATAGTTGACTTAGTAGCAAAGTTGTTAATTGGTTTTTTTACCTTTTATTAAGCAATAAAGACCCATTCCATATTTTACACTGCTGACTTCCAAATGTGTTGTGAGTTGCTTTTTCTTTTTTAATTGTGAAATTCAAGTAATTCTGCATTACCAAGAAATAACAGGTGATAATATTATTGCAACAAGACATAGTGCTTATTATTATTATTATTTTATAGTTAAGTTCAACTAAATACCATTTGATAGGGGTTGAACATTAAATATTATAAAAACAATGGCAGATGAGTTCTGGTTTTGTTTGTATCAATGTCATAGTTTTAGAAACACCAGCTAACAATGAACTTTATTGTACCAAATGAGACCGGTGATCAGGCACTGAACCATTTCCTTTCTGGCTTCCTACTTTCTCTCCACAGTCAGGCAGTTCCACGACTGGCGGTGCTCCAAAAGGCATGAAGATTCATATATGCAAATATGTATTAAATATTCAAACATTATGGATCAGTGTGCCCTGAAATATTCATGTTCTTACAACATAACAACATAGTTTCCTGATAATACCTAATGACATCTGACAGCTCATATTATAAACAGATTTCCTTCTGGAAGAAGAATTAGTGGGGAATACAAATAGAGGGATACAAGAAAATAAAATAAGTACGTTTACAGGAAGAAAACAAAAGCAAGGGCGAGTATAAAACTCCCCTGTGTCGATTATGCTACAGAAACTCCTGACATATTGCAGCACATGATACAGAAGGTCTGTTTCCCCAAATCACCCTGCAGAGGGTTTAGGATACTCTGAGAAAGGAAAGAGATGAACTTGGGAACAGAGGTATGATGATGAATCGGCAAGCACACAGGCTTCCCAGTCAGACTCCTCTGGAAAAAAGGATGAAGTGAGTTGTGAAGGTACTTGAGGGGCAGATACCCAACCCTGACAGACCTCTCCAACCCACGACTCATTTATCATGTGTTAGGTCAGGGCTTTATACTTTGTGGGGTCAGGGATTTGTTCCTCCTTTCACACAGTGAAACATCCATCAAAGTTGTGCAGTAAGCAGCTTCACCAGCTGGAAATAATGTGCCAGAGGAAGATTTTTTTAAACAGGCAAAATACTGGGAGAGCCACTCTCAAGGTTGCCTAAAGGCCCTTCATGCCACCCTGACAGCCAAAGCCAGGCATGCAGAATTAAGATCCCATGCAGAGGAGGGAGCTCGGTGTTGAACTGACACAAAAATCCTTGATTGTTGCCTGTGTCCTTGAGAAGCCCGACCAAGTGAAGCCATGGGCTGGGCGGTGTGCGGTTGGCCGGTCACTTGCCTGAGACACCTATGTCAGAGAAGGAGCAAATCCTCCCTGACTGATGGGCCCCCACTGCCCTGTGCTGGCTGGACACCTATGTCCCTTCTTCCCCCGCAGCTGGTTCTACCCTAGGAAAACCAACTCATTTGTGGGCCTGGCTTATGCTGGTTTTCAGGAGAGTGGTTGTGAGCCCTGGGAGTCGCATTGCTGCAGAAGGGTGTGGGACTGATCTGAGGCAGACCTCAGTGGCATCCAAATCTCCCTGACGAGTGAGAACCACTGCCCAGCCCATCTCTAGATTGTTCAGTATAGTATAAAGAAGGATGCAGGTCCCTGAACTGTATATGAAAGAAAAGAATCTGGGGACATGTGGAATACTGCCATATTAAAAAAAAAAAGCCCTCAGACCAGATGCATCTCATGAGCTTATAGAAATGGAAAATCATACATAGCTTTATCCAGCTCTGGCCTCTAAGCACTGTTTCACCACTGACTTGCTGCACAAAGTTGTTCTGATTCATTGAATATCTACTTAGGTTTTGTTCCTTTCCCAATAGAAATAATATGATTTGCCTTCCTGTGAGGTGCTTCGTCTTCCACAGAGGAATGTGTGTATGAATCTTCTTGCTACTTAATGTGTTAAATCTACCAGGCAAATTTTATCCTTTGTATTTTTACAGCACCTGGCATATTGGGACTCCTTTTTTAAATGAGTGTTTTGTCTGTGTTTTCCTTCCTTCCTTCCTTCCTTCCTTCGAGCCAATTTTTTGTCACCACCAGACCACTGAGACTAATATTTAAAAGTGGCAAACTAGTTCTAAACATCCCAGTTCTTTTTTGAGTCAACTGCAGCTTGGAGAGCCTCCAAAGTTGTCCCAGTCCAGCGAAGTTAG
>JAYRBT010000001.1:49131441-49170789 GCA_036023395.1 Myiotriccus ornatus
GTAGCCATAGGTAAAATGGAAGCTTTAATCCAGGCTAATATTAATATATGTAGGACTATATGTTTTTGTTTTGTTTTACTTGGGGGTTTATTTTGGTTTATGTTTTCTTTAGTTATGTAAAAAGGATGAAAATACCCATCAGAACTTGGTCTTGAACAGTTTGCTAAACAGGCACTTTTATCTGTACAGAGATAGGCTTATTGAGAAAATCACAAAAGGCTTATTTCTCACTACATGAGGCTCTTCCTTCGGTTATCCTTATTGTTGCTTAATGCCTTCCATTTAAAAAGTATAGACAGCTCTCAGTAAATTGACCTGCACTTTAACATATGGGTCCTCCTTGGGATCAGATAAATGCAATAAACTGTGTATGAGCATGTACCTGAGGGACAGGGGGAGTATAAATGGTACTTATTACATGTGGTCCTTAATTTGTTCTGGCCCCTTTATAATAAATTTATATAGAGGAAATGCTGTCTTAATATCCATATTTTGGTCATCAAGCACTTTTTAAATGATACTTTTGTGTTACTTTATCAGTAGTCAAGGACAATTTTGATATGATCAAATGACAGCTGCACTGACCGTATTTTGTCTCCTTTCTAGTATGGTTGTGCAAAACAGCTTTAATACAGAGCACACCGATGAACCGTTATTGAGGGTTTGGCATAGCTTACACTAATTTAAAGCAATGTTTTATTAACTGTAGGCTCCATATACAGAGGAAAAATATGTCCTGTGTAAAAATCAAAACAGATGAGCCACCTCTGAAGTTGTGGGGAAGTTACTCCTCTGCTAAAAATTTTCCAAGGCTTACAATATCGAGAGATGCAGCTATCCCCTTGTCTGTCTCTGTCCTTGCCCCGACCAGGTGGCAGGTATCCCTCTGCAGAGTTGCCAGGGCTGGAGATGCTTCTTCCCACCCAAGCCCAGCACGTGAGGAGAGAAAGGCAAGGAAGACTCAAGGAGAGCACAGAAGTGCTCCGGGGGCCACAGAACAGCTGCTCATGCCCCTTGGTACCCATAAAGATGCAATTGCTGAAACTGCTGAGTGTAATTTACAGCACGTAGAAAAATCTTCAGTGGGATTTTGTAGGCACGTGAGGCTTGTTTCAGCCATTTCCTAATGGTTGCTGCCTCTGATCTGCACCCACACTGGATTCAGCAAGGACACAGGGGGAGTGGGGGTGCGAGGACTAGAAAAGGAAGAAAATGGTTATTTTGAAAACAGCTTATTTCAAGTCTATAATATCTGTGTAATCATTTCGTCATTAAGAGGAGACAATAAACCTTTTACTGAAACTAGAATCCTAAAACTAATCACAGACAGTAAACAAAGGGCAGTGAGAAGAAGAGGGTAAAAAAATAAAAAGAGCAAGTATTTACCTATTACTACCATCTAGTGGTAAATAAAGAAATAAAGGCCGTTTTCGCAAAAACAGTCTGTGGGAGGGAGGAGGAGGCTGGTGAATAGAATTAAGAAATCAGAGAATTGTTATCTGGCAGCCAATTGCTCCCCTCAGCTGCAAACATTATCTGTGGCACCCACTCCCTTCTGCTGTCGTGAAAAGTAAGCACAAAGCCAGAGCCATGAATAGAAAGGATCAGTTAGGGAAACATAGTTATCTTGACCTCAGAATTCACATCTTTGTTTGATATAAATATATGATTTAAGATCTTTCACCCACGGTCATATTTGCATTCATACATGTACAACAGCTAGCAGAACAGGACTTGAGTCTTCTCAGTTAACTACAAGAAAAGACAAGGTCATGTGCATAAACAGAGTGTTGCTTCTCTCCTGAGGGCTGTGTGTGGTGGAGGTAGCGAGTTTAGTGGGATGACCCCAGCCCCTGGCTATCCGCATACTCCCTGCTGCCTGCCGAGGGCAGCGCTGCCACCCCGCCCGTGGAACTCTCTCCCCTTCTGGCCCAGTTGTCCTCTGGCCTTGCTGCTCAGGGGAGGAGAGCCTCGGTGCTTTGCTGGTACTCCTAGGCAGAGGCTAGATGCTTCCTCATGGGAGAGAACTGGGGCTCCACTGGCACCTGCACCTTCAAAGGACCGTCTTTGAAACTGCCGGTCTGCTGGGCAAACTTCTACCTCCCGCGAAAACAAGTTTATCTGTCTGAAATGCAGAGCTGAGAAATCATTTAGGACAAGTACAGGAGCGGGAAATTAACAGCAGACTTTACAGCGGTCTGCATACCCTTTTGTCTCCGAGCTGTGTTCCCTTCAGCTCACAGATGAGCTGCTTCTCAAGGTGATTCACATCTCTTCACAAGCCAATGGCAAGGTCTTTCAGTTTTCCCAAACTGGCTGTGTCCCCATGGCAGCCTGCTTTCTCTCCTTCAGTGAAAACCCTAATGCTTTTTAGATGGTGGGAATCTCAATAGAAAACTCAGTAGTAGACTTTTGTCTACAGATGTATAATGCAAAGGAGTTTTACAAATATAGTATACAAAAAAAGAACACTATAGGCTATCAAATTTTAAGACAATAATTAGTGGACAGGAATAATTATTTTTCATATATTGGAAGACAGAAAAAATTGTCATTGTCCACCAATGACTTGGACTGAAGTTAGCTGCTGCTCTGCCATATTTCAATAGGGTTCCTGATGCATATGTATGAATCTTCGCAGCTTCCTACAACCTTCAGTAATTACTTCATCAAAGCATCAGCTTCACTGTCAGGTGGAATTGGACTCATGCATACCGTACCTACAGCTGCTGGTGTGTTATTTGTCCTCAGATTGCCTCTTCCTCCTACCTAAACCAGAACAGCTTTCATATATAGTTGACTGCAATAAATGCATCTATAAAATGTAGCTTTTTCTGCTAGACATCCCCAAGTGCAATCAAAAGTTTAGGCACCTAAGTTCAGAGCATACCGTCAGTTTGGGCAAAACTAATTTCAACCTTAAATTCAATGCCTAAAACAAATAAGAGGAATCAAGCGCCAAAAGTACAACCCCTAGCACTCTAAGTGAAAAAAACAAACAAAAAGGAAACAAACAAGAAACAACCTTGAAAGACTTGCTTTGTTTTCAACTTACTGTTTCAAACTTAAAGTCGATGCCTAAAATAGGTCAAGAGACCACTATAAGTGCTTCTTTCCACTGACTGTAGCAGAAAGTGAGGGTGAGGAACTCCTGTGTAAGACATAAAACTAAAGATGCTGAAGTTTAGCCTCCGCATTAGGTGAATGTGAGCTTTCACTTCTGATGGGACACTGAAAACAGGGAGAACTGGATAGAGGAAAGGTTCCCTATAGACCATTTCTCAGCAAAGAAAGCAGCAGTTGCCCAAAAACTGATTCTAGAAGGAAAACTTAAGGTATAAAACCATGCCCTGAAAACAGCACCATAGCCAGGTTGGATCTCCTTTTACACGCAGATATGAGATCACTAGAAGGCTCATCAGTGGTTTATCACCATCACTGAAAGAGGTTCTGGCTCTTCTGTCTGTAGCATCAAGTTAGGGGGACAAGCTCTGTCCCATGTCCCAGGTGGCACTCAAGCACTATTCTTTTGCAAAGCAGCTGTAGCAGTGACAGTGATAAATAATTAATGATCCATCTCCTTTACACCTCTTGGGCTGCATGTCCTACAGTCATTTATTAGTGATGCTGTCTCATATTTATTCAAGTATCTATTGCTGAGAGATTTGAGAAAATAGAAAAATAATTATTCTTCATCAGGATGCAGTTGCATTTATAGAAACATTTGTTATATTTATAGAAGTGTTATCTACTTAAACACTTACTCATGTAAGTGTGTATGATAAGAGATTCTGTGGTATTTATAGTCAAAGGAAATAAGGAACTTGAAATAAAAATGACATATTTGTGTGATAATCATTTAGTTCTGAGAGAAGTTGCTTTTGACATTGCATTTATTTAATTAATCTATTTATACATTTATTAATTTCAAGTCTTTATTTGGATATTCTTTTACTGTCTAGGTGGGTACATTTTGTATCACCCACTGTACTGGTAACTGTATGTTTTTCATCTCATGAAACACCTGAATTTTGTTCCTCCTTCATGAGAGACCCACAAGGACCTTTTTTCTGACCAAAAGGTGTAGATTTAATTTTCAACCTCCCCGATATGATTAAAGCAAAAGGTAATGAATACTACTGAGATCACCTAATTATTCTGATTAGACAGTTGGCATCCTGATGACTCAGTTAAAAGACACTTTTGCACTTTATTTGCTAAAATATTATGCCTGCATGTCAGGATTTAGTCCTAGGAAGACAGCATGTTTTTTTCTCTGTTTTCCCCTAATGAATACATTACAATTTTTTTTTTTTAGCTTGTTTTCATGAGAATTAAAGTCGATAAGATTGTGTTATCTCACTATTCTCCTCTTCCTCTTCTCCTCTTTTGTCTGTCTTTAGCCAGTTTAGGCAGATGCCTCGAAGATTTCAAAGCCTTAAAAATTTGGAGATAATCAGGGTCTGAGCAGAGGACGCTGACTTTATTGATTCTGATTTTGAGTGAAAAGAACAGAGGACTTGATCAGGACTTAGTTCCGGTTATCAGCATCCACCCAGTCAGCCAGCGTGGGCAGTCAGTGGGCCTGCAGCCTTCTCTCTTGCTTGAGTTGTCTCTTGTCCATCCTGCGAGCCCCAAGAGGTAGATGGAGAAGGGATATGTGGGAAGGTGGGGGTAGTGTGCTGTGGGAGCCTGGGGAGCATAGCAGTACTGGGAGTAGTATGGGGCAACCGTGGGGTACTGTAGGGACTGTGTGTAGTACAGTGGGAGTGGTTGTAGGTATATGGAGAAGCCCTTTTTCTTGAGGTGAGTATCTGTGTTGTGCCACTTGCAAGACAAATACGTGGCAAGCAAGATTTCTTTAGGTCCAGTGTTCATGTACCAACTTGCTTTCTTTTATGCTTAACTTCTGCTGTTATTTTATCCAATTTTCCTGCTCTGGCATAAGTCACAGAGAACTAACCTGCTACCCAGTCTGTAATCTTTTCTGCAAAGGACACGCTTTTGTTTTTTTCCAGAACTCCTTTCGTCCTTTCAGATGCTCTCCATGTACCCTAGGTTATTTGTATGATTTCTCTCTCATGATCATCATTTTCTAATGTGAAAAGCTATTGAAGGTAAATATACGCTGCAGCTTTTTTATTACTTTCCAGGTACCAAGAGGATTTTTTCTTGTGCATAAATGCTTTATGTCACCTTTAGTTTTCTTCATGTTTAACTCCCTGTTTCTTTCTTGCTGCATAAAACTAATTTATTATCCTCTTTTTTGTAGCTGTTAAATACTCAAGAAGTGCAATGTTATATGCAAACTGCATAGGTGCTTCTCATTTATTCTCTGTAATCTTACTGTTGTACAGCTTTCTGAAAACTTCTACCAAGCATGCATAGAAAAAGGAGGTGGATAGAGTTGCACTAGCAAATTTGCTGCTTTTCTTTCTCTTGCTCTTAAAAAATAGTTACCTCATGCTATATGATAATTGTTACTATGAGGTGATAAGTGCTACTTTAGCCACAGATTGATGAGCTTCATGTGGCAATTACTTGCTGGAATTTGATTGCCTATGGTATGCAGGTCAGATTAGATGATTCTACTGGCATTAAAATTTATGAACCTATAAATTTCTGTTTCTCACTTATTCTTGTAACACTTCCTAACATTTCCAGTGAGTAACTGCCTTCTCATCTATCAAATACCCAAAGCTGAGGTAAATTATCCTCCATGACCTTCAATACTTTTCTGCCATTTCTCGTCCTGTTTTCCAGATGTTGCATCCCTAAAGCTCCAAGTAGGTTAGGAATTATAAGTGCCTAGGGATCCCAGGATGAGCATTTGATATACTGCTTTAATGTGAAAAATCAGGTGTCTTGTCCTAGCCATAGATTGCTTGCCATGTAAAATCCTTTTTTAGCTAACTAACTCACAGGAGTAAGGTATTTATAACTCACAGCAAACTTTTCTTTTTTTTGAGGGGGTGTGCTTGGATACCTTATGTTGATAGAAACTTAAACTGATGTGTGTAGGAATTTTTTACATTTGTTTTTAACTCAGCCTTTCACTATAGCCCCAGCCGTAAGCGTTATCCTGCCACCCAGGGTTCCTCTGACCATGTATTTAGACCCAAGCCTCAGTTCTGATGCAGCATAGCTGCATAACCTCCTCCCAGACACCTCAGAAAAAGATGTGAGAAAGTCTATATGGAAAAGAAAAAAAAAAGAAAAACAAAATTACAGGCAGAAGTAGAATTGTTTAGATAAGATCGGAAGTAGCTGGTGGATTCCACATCAGTGTGGAAAGATATGAAAAGGAAAAAACTGGGAGGCTGATCATGCTAGTCGGGGCTGCTAGTTGCAATGCTTCAGCTCACCAGGTAAAATGGTCAGTGCCATCAGGAGCAGGTGGACATGAATGACCCTGTGATAAGGAGACCTTCTCTGTGGCACTGCAGAGGCCAGTCCTGCCCCTCCCTGCTCATGTCTGCTGGGCCAGCCAAAGTGCTTGGGCTACTTCCTTAGGGGTGGGGAGCACATCTATGCTTAGCTTTACTGCTGGTTAAATACTGCCTACCTTCTTCCCTCTGCTTGCCATTGAATAATTATGCTATGCTTTGAAGTTGTTTCTTTTCACCTTGTTTCCATAATCCCTTGTATCAGGGTAAGGATGCTGGAACATATGAACTCAGGAGAGGATCAGTACAAAGTTCCTTAAACACCAAGTTCAAAACCCCTAAGTATTTTGCAAAATTTACATTTCTTTTAATGTTAATTACCATTTTTAAGTCTTCATTCTAATTTTACCTTTTGTTGTGATCTTAATAAATGTTCCTGTCCCTGCTTTCTTCTGCTTCTATTGTGTGTGTTGTATCACTCACTAATTTGAAACTGTTTATAATTATATGTCTTTTTTTCTAGGGGAATTCCTGCAATGTCCTATAGTGAAAGCTTTAAGTTAGAAGCTGGTTTAACATATAGGTTTGCTACATGCTGATACAGCATTAGCTGAAATCTTTAAGAAAACCTCTGTATAGTCACTAGAAAAGGTGTTTGGACTACAAGGCTAGGTCCTGGAAGATGATAGATGTGTTTTTAAGTTCGCGGCAAGCACAAGTCCACAAGGCTGAAGATTCCCCAGAAGGGAGGATGGAGAGTATCTGCCGGCAAAACAAATCTATCAGAAATCATATATGCACCCTTTGCAGCCTGCCCAACAGTTGTAGGTGCTCCTAAAGGACCTTTTATTATGGGCTGGAGGAAATTAAAGCTGTACAATGACAAAGAAAGCCTGTGTGAGAGGGCTGAAGGAGGGAGTTTTGGGTTCATTCTGAGTGGCACTGAGGAACACAGCACTTGGAGAGACCAAGCTATGGCTGCCATTAGAGTAAGAGTCTGTAACTGGTTGCTTGGCAGGAGAGCAACCTCAGGATCAGAACTGGCTTATCAAAAGGCATTTTCTAATGAATGATCTGTATAGAAATTTCAAAGGGTGGAAACACACTGAGGGAAACAACAAAACGTAAGAGGCAGATCCCAAAATAAACCTGTAAGTCAGAAAACACTTTTTCTTCCAAATTTGTGGGAGACAAAATTGGAAAACACCTTCAGGACATATTTAATACATAATAGGATAAATCAGCTTTATTTAGTGAAAATCATATGGTGTCTGATGGATGAGGGCTGTTGTAATAATTTACAAAGACAGACCTTCACAACCATCAGCAGAAAGACAAGGCAGGCAAAGAGAGCCAAGTTTTTCTCATAATACTGGGAGGAAAATTGCAACCAGAGAAATAAGACATAGTTGTGTGGACACATGAGTTATTAGTTTTTTATTAAGTTTCACTGTTGAATTAGTTTGCTAATAAAAGACAATTTTTAGCAAACATTATTATTATTATATATGTGTATTATTGCAGCATTTTTGCTAATGTTGAGAACTAAAAAGTCATGAAAGGATTTAAAATCTTACTATTTTAGAAATATTGGATTCTGTACTTGCTTTAATGTTCAAGTTTTTAAAAAATTTCTTCTTCTAAACCCGAATGCTAAGAACTCACCTCCCTCAAGCTCTTATCTAATTGTCAAAGAGTTTAGAAACTTTACGAAAACCGCAAAATATCGCAAAAAAAAACCGCAAAAAAAGAGCCAAATAAAAATGGCACAACTGACAACAGTGATCATCTCCTTAAACCATGTACAATGAAAGATCTCACTGTACATTTGAAGAGCAAAATACCCTGAAGGATTTAGGCTTTAAGTAAGTGGAACAACCAAATGGTTGAAGAAAGCAAGATATTTTCACAGTGTCTCAGCTGTAGATTCCTGACAGACTCCTCCGGGGAGACTTTATCAAATAAAACACAGAAATCAGTTGTTTTGTAGTTTGGAGGAAGACAGTTTACAGCAGACATCAGTTGAGATATAAACCAAATAACTCTCACTCTGATAAACTTTGCTTTCTGGGCAAAACTAAATCTCTTTCAGAATCTAGTAAGTAGGAATACATTTGCCATCTACTCCAGAATAAGAATGGAATCCTTAGATCATTAAAGCTAAGAGGAAGATTGTTGCAGGATTTTTTTTAAATCAACTATTTTCTGTGGGTGTTCTTATTATTGTGGGTCTTATATTAGCTACACATTTTATTAGTATATTCACCTACTCTACTGATGTCTGAGAAGAGGCAATAAATTCTATGTAAAAATATAGAAGTCCAGGTCGTAACTCAAAGAAAAAGTGAGGTTGAAAATAAAAAAAAGATTAAAAACATTACTTGTTGCAGGGTTTTTTAAGTAAACAAAAATAATAGAATTTTTTCCACCTCAACAGTTAAATCTATACCGGACTACAACATTCCTTCACTTGGAAAGCAAAAGGAACATGAACAGGTTTTGAGGATCGCTTTCTTTGAACTAGTCAGATGAAAATACTGCCCTTTTTTTGGAGGCTGACGTGGTATTTGCCTGATGAGCTAAAATGTTTCATTTTGTCCCTCAGGGAACTTCTGTCCCAACAGATTTCCTTTTACTTTTTTTTAAGTTCACTTTTTTTTTTTTTTTTTTGGACTAGGTATCTAGGCTTTTACTCCTTGGTAAAAATAGAACAGATGAATCAGAGTCCCTGGAAAATAAAAAGAAAAGGAAAGGTGTAGGTAGAAAATCAGATTTGTATATATATACCAACTAATTTGCAGAAGAAATAAAACTGTTACTTTAGAACCTGATCATTTTAACACATTTTTTCATGTACTTTCTACAGAATTACAGGGAGTGTTTTTTGACAGGTACAAAAAGGAAGCCTTTAGGTAAACCTTCTAAATGTTTATTCAGACTTTTTTTTTCCACATACAGTGTTGCTGGTTATTATATTCACCATCATCTGTCAAACACATGATAATGAATCCCCACTCTCTTCCTATGCCTATGAAGGTAGGACCTTTTCCTGCATTATTCTAAGTCAGTCAATTACATTGTATAACATTCTTATTCATTGCATTTTTCTATCTGTGTTTTTAAAGCAGGTTCAAAAAAAGAGCAATAATAGAATTAATATCTGCCCCAAAGATGATCTGTGGAAGTTTTCTTTCTGAATAAAATCTGATAGCTTTTAGTTACTACTGACTTTATAATGATTTCTACTACAATCTCTCCTAAGGTGTTTGTTTTTTTTTTATTTAGTTGATTGATTTGGATTTTACCCCTCCCTTAAAAATATCCTTATAACAGAGAATTCCTCATGGGTCAAATCCCATTGTCAGACATAAAGGGTGGGATATTCAACTGACTAAAATAAGAACAATTTGAAAGCATTGTTCATTGGTCTTCACCAGAGATCATTTTTAGATTTTACTTGTTGACCACATTGTTACTTCAGGGCCCCATAATAATCTATGCCAGGAGTTAAAACTATATTTTTCCATCTATTCTTCATTCTGCTAAAAAATGACTGGTCTTTCAATTGTAAACAAAGGGTGATTTATCATTGTGGATAAAAGGAATGGAATTAGCACATAGTAAATTCAAAGTAATCTGTTTTTCCATTACTAACTTTAGTTCAACAGCTAATGAAGGCAGAACCCAGTACATTAGAGAATTATTGTAAGGTGACATTTTAATGAGAACATAACTTTCGGGGAACTGAAAAAGGATATACAGCCACAAACCAACTAAGATGTTGAAGGCTGGCCTGACTTTCTTTCATCTGAGGCAAATAACTGCCAGAATGGTTTTACTTAAATGTGTCTCAGACTGGCTGTACTAGCTATGCATAAAGAGCAGGGCAGCTCAATTCATTAAACAGAAAGAAAGGGATGTCCTCATTCAGAGGCTACACAGCACTTCAAGTCTTCAGAAAAACACTCTTTACTTGAGGCTGGACCTCATGTATGATGTTTCTTATGACCAATTTACTGCAAATGGTTCATTAAGAACATTTCGGAACTATACTCTTAAATGAAAAAGAAATCTGATCTTCTTACACATACATCCAGACACAAGTGTAGATAGATACATCTTTCCTACTTATAAATGTGCTACACACGTAAACTTATGTCCTTAATCCACTTGTCATGTCTTATTCTACAGTTGGATATGCCTTCAGTTTGTGACAATAAGTGATAATACACTGCTTAAACAAAATGTCTATTTCTTTGTTTCTAGCCATTTATTTGGTAGTGTCCTTCTTCATCTTGGGTGCTTGTGAAACTATTCTACAATTCATACTATTTCTTTTTATAGTTACCTTTTCCTGCCAAAACTTTCAAGATTTCTGTAATTGATTTCTATTATAAAAGTACATGCACATGTCTGGGTGAATAGTAAAACAGAAGAGGGCTCAAAGAGAGGAGTTTTTGCTCCTCCAGAGCAGTGTAAAAGAGAATATGGGGCAGTACCCAAGGAGAAGGTGTGCCTCTGCCCCTTGGGTGCCAGGGGGATATTGCTGTGAGCCTGGAGGGTTCAGTGCTGTTTGCTGTCCGGTTTCTCCAGCCAGTGGTGGGCTGGGTCAGCAATGCCCTGCTGGAACTGGAAAGCATCACCATGTCCATTCTGAACAACGGGTAGAAATTTCCAATTCAAGGACTAAAAAGTAAGTTCCAAATATTGATCAAAACCTTAACCTTGCTATATTTATATGTGTGACGTTTATTGGCTAGTGAAATTTAGAAACCTGCCCAGGCTGGCACAGGAATGCTGTCATGCCAACCTCTGTCCTGTGAGATCTCTTATGCTGATACATGGTAATCCTGGTTAATCCAGGGTGCCAGATGTTTCTGACCAACAGAGAAGCAGCAAACAAAATGCTGTAGGGCCAAAGCTGAAATAAAGATCAGGCTCCAACAAAAGATTGTAGCTGCACTCAGAAGTGTTTAACAACCTGTTAAACCCAGGATGCAAAAGATCCAGGAGACATAAAAACATGGTCCACAGAACAAATGCATTAAAAAAATTCTCCAAATACACACATCCCTACATATGCAAATAAGTGGAAATGTGGAAAAAACAGGACTAATAGAGATGTGGAAAAATAGAATTAATAAATGGCTATTCAAAGCCTAGGTTAAATTATATTTGGCTCTTAGCGAAAAGCAGTGAAGTGATGTTTTGCAAAGACATTTTTTGCTTTAAAAAGTTGAGAAATAGTATCTAAAGCAGCACTTCTCCTTGGTGTGTCTCACTGTTCAGTTTTCAAGGAAAATTTATGAAGCTTAAAATGTCTTTTGACTTTTCTCTTTCCTGAGCAACATAATTCAGCATCTACCTACTATAAGGAATCATGAAGTAAGTTCTTCATGGATTGCAGTGACATGCTGGCTATAATAAAAGTGAAGAACTTCGTGACGAAGGAACATTCAGGAATAATCAGAAAAACAAGGCAAGGAACAGCAACTAGCTCTGTTACTCTTTTCACTTTGATCTGCACGCCTCTTACACGAATACGGCTAGTACTAATCTTGAATACTTCATGTAACAGCTGTGTTGGGATATTCATGCAGACCAGATGTTGCTGTGACATGAAGGAAAGATGTAGCCTTGCATTATTACTGCTTAGGTCATGGGAGATGCGAGAAGTCAGGGCCCAAGGGATGAACCTCCTAGACAGAGGGAATGTTCTGTGCCTGGGTGACAGTTGTTGCAACAAGGGTCATGAATTTCAAAGTTGAAAAATCAAAGCTAAAAAGAAAAGCTGCAAGGAAGGATTCTTTACCTTTAGCGTTGTTCAGTCTCTAGCTACTAGTACTGTATTTTTACTCCATTTCTGCATGCTTCAGACATCTGTCTGATGTTGGGAGGGCCTATTTTAAGCCAAGCCCCTATAGCTCTTACTCAGAAAGTCTCATGTGCTGATTTAAGCACTTTGCTCTGTTCTCATTATCTAAAAGGAAAGTTAACTGAGCTCGAAGTCCATTTTTTCCTCATGAAAAAAAGAGAAAATGAAGACTTTGAAAGAGAAGATGTTGCTACTTACATAATAGCTGGCGTCTTGGGCTAAAGTAACTCCACAAAATTTTCCCAAACAAAATGTAATGTCATTTCATATCAGTACTTACATCTCCTTGTGGCTTGAGGGGAGATATAAAAGAACTTTGACTATTTGCTTCATTCTCAGCCTTTCAGCTGATGCATAGCACTGTAAAACTATGTGACAAGACAAGTTATCCTGTCACTCAGTTTATGGCAAAGATATGATAACTTTATACCCATGCAGAATAGCATTTCTTACCTGAATAAAAAGATGAAAAGGTGGCAGGAGGTAATGCAACCAAAGATATCAATAAAATCTCACTGACAGAATCGATCCATGCAAGAAAATTTTCCGAAAAAAAGCTCTGTAGCAGAACCTGTACTAGTAACCAGAGAGGAATAGATCTGCAAAGACAAGGAATTGAGATTGTGGACCGGGTGTCTACCTGCATTTGAAGAGGCCTTTCCTGGCCTAGCTCTAACCTTTCTTCTTGAACTGAGCACCCAAGGGTGGCTGTTGTGCCTTAGGTGCTCCCCTAAAAGGTATCTGACAGTTTAGCTCCCCTGGGAGTGGCACAGCTCATGCAGAGTGACCGGACTCCTCTCTGTGATGTCAACCGAGGTACTGCAAGTGGGAACAACTGGGAGACTTTCGAAACTCCACACCTGCCATGGACTAAAATGCTACTATTGATGCAGCCCACATAGCGTGACTTGAAAAAAGATTTATAATTCCATTGATTTGACTCATGGGGCATGGGTAAACTTTTAATTGTGTTTGCTCTGTTGGTGAGTGGTTTGTTTTTGTGGATCCACCTTCCTCCATTTTTTTCTTTCCTTTAAAATTTTCTAGAATGAACAACTAAAGAAAGATAATTCTGTGAGATGAATTACTGTGCTATGAACAGGGAATTATTCTTCAGGCAAGAGATGTATTACTGTTTGCATATTTCCAGTGGAATGAGGAGAGATTTGTTTCACTGCATCTATTGATGATTGAGTGCTTTGGTTCACAGAATCTCTTTGTGCAAAAATGATGCCCAATGAACTGTGAGATGAGACTGGCTAAGGAATAAGTGCCTATGTTTTCTAGTTCACTTTCTTTCCTTATTGTTTTGAAAACTGAGGATAGGGTACCAGAGCCTACAATTGCATACATGGCTTATCTTTACTGGGCCAACCTTCTGGCATATTTTTATAAAATCAGAAATGAATCTAAGATACTTTTCAAATTGAAAGAGTCAGTGTTTGTTATACTGCTGTCCATTCTGATATTTTTGCCCATCACAATCATATAAACATAGATAGGATGGAAGGATCCAGACTGAAATTGCCATTGTAGAGGCAACAGATGGCTATGTGAACATTGAGTAAACACCTTTTTGTTGCTGATTGCAAAATGGAAGCCTTTCAATGACAGCATATTCTGATCATCTCTCCAAGTTTGAAGACCAATTGGACACTAAATTCATTCTGGACAGGTTAATTTGAAAAGGTGAGACATCCCTCAGTATATGAGTCTGAACAAAAATAGTAACTCTTCAAGATCCAAGTCATACATATTTGAAAGATTTGAGATAGTAAAATGATGTTACCCAACTAAGGCTCCATAACCTTTATGTATTTGTTCACAAGTCCAGGTCTAGAGGCACAGACACTGGTTGCCTTTAAGTTTCTTTTAAAGAAAGATTAATCACAAATCATGCTACTCTTGCACGTTGCATCTGGATTGTTCCTGATGAACATTTCTTCTGTAAAGTCTGGGCCAAGATCTGGAGGTGAGGGAGCGAATGTTGCTGCACAACAAAGCCTGGGGAATGGTGGGGTTTGGGACTCCTTCTGCTCCATGTGGGCTAGGTAGCTCTAAACAAAGGTTTGTATTCTGTATGGTCACTCAATTGCATTCATCAAAAAACTTCCCACTTCTTGAAAATCAAAATGCTACAAATTCCCAGCCACCACCACATACATATATAATTATAAAGTTAAATACATACTTTTATACACGTTTATGCCTCGGGTCATTTGTGATTGCTGACAAAAACCATCTGATTTTTAAAAATCCTTTGGAATCCACCCCCAAAATGACAGCTATTTACTCTCTATTATAAAAACTACTGTCTGGATTGTGTCAATTTAACAGTCTCGACAAATAAGCAGAATGCATTTTAAGCATGGATTGAGCAACAGTCAGCCTTAAGGTGTCTTTACAGGTCATGAACGAGGCAGCATGTGTAAATAAGGAGCCGGAAGTTCACAGAATTTGAATCTTGAAGTTAGGAAAGAAGTTATGGTATGATAGTAAAATGCAGTTTTTGACTCAAGCTTTTCTGAAACAAAATATATGCATATGTTGTTTGAAAATGAAGTTGCTATGGTAATTTGTTATTTACCAGAGAGGCATAATTGAACAATTTTTTTTCCTAACTGGTTTATGAACAAGTCACACCTGTTCCTGAGTGGGTTTAAATTACTCACCCTTCTTTTCTATGCCAAACTTTTCATGTTCAATTGCTTTGCTATTTCAGATTCCGTACACTCCTTCCACTGATGACTGATGCCACTTCTTGTTTGCAGAAGTCATTTTTTCTTGCTGACATCTTAAAAGATAAAATATTATCTCTTATTTAGAACCTCTGTCTATAAATCAACAAAATCTATCCATCAATCATGTCTTCATATGTTTATAAAACCTATATATCTAGGTATATGTATATGCACATCTTTATTTCACTGAAACTCAGGTAAGCACTACTCTTTAAGACTGCAGAGATTTAATATTGGTCAGTTTTTCCTCTGCTAATGCCAAAAGAATTCCCTGAAGAGATGAGAAACTGGATCCATCTGAGACAGTGTATAAAAAGAAATTGTTTCCAAAATTAATTGATTTTTAACTTTGCACACTTTACTAGTGTGCAGTAAGCCAGCTGCAGAAAACCACAGAGAAGTAAATGTCACACCTACTGGAAAGTTTCCTCTGCCATTTACTTCATATGGAAATTTCAGTTTGGGTGGGTTTTTTCTTGGGGGGGGAAAGGGGATGTGGGTTGTTAAGCTCACACACAACAGTAAGTTACAAAAATCAGCTTACTTTGTAAAATGTCTCTTAGTAGGTTATAAGTGTCCATTAGTATCCCTTGACAAATCCTTGTCAGAAGAGAAGAATAAGACCAGCAAATCATGGGCATATTATGATTTGATCTTACTACAAATTCAATTACATCAAAGCTTACCAGGTCCAAATGCCCATTTTTAATTTTATAGTAATACCTCAGGCCAAAGAAATGGGTGCCATGGCAGGCATATTCTGTGATGATAACGGAGACATTTAAAACTCAAAATATTCCTGATTTTTAGGCCTATAATGTCAGCTTTAAGAATTTTAATTAACACCTTCTGCATGAATTAAATATGCTCCTTTCAGCCAACAGAGATTTTTTTTTCCTCTTGAATTCTCTGAAAAGAGTTTTGCTTCAGGTCTTTTATCACTATCAAGAAATAATAGCAACCACCACATTAAAAAGAAATTAGCCGACAAAATGAAAGATTTGTTTGGTTGAGAAAATGAGAGAATGCATACAGTTGTGGGTTAGCTCTTTCTTACTATTAATTATATTGCTGTATTCTTTGGAGAAGGAAATGAGATGTTTTTGTCAAGATGATGGGGAATTGTAGGAGCTTTGGTGAGACTGTGGTGAAGGGGTGGACAAGCACAGAATTGTTTCCAGAGAGACTATGAGCAACTTCAGTCTTACGCATTTAAATGCCAACTACATTCAAGGCAGATGTTGTGTCTACATGCACAGAAATTGGTACTTCTGATTGGCATTGTCCTGGATTTTTCATGAACTGATGGGTGATCAAGATGTGGCTCCACTCCCAACCTGCTGCTCTGCCCTGCAGAGCCAACCATCGTGTAGAGCATCGGCATGTTACAGCAATGCTTCTCTTCCTGGTAAGGTGTGCTGGGGACCAGTTTTTCTACAACTGTCCTGGTTTTTTTATTAGTGGATTAGAGAAATGTGTAAACAAATCCATTGCTTGTTTGAATGCCAAACTGTTCTGTTACATAGGGCACCTCACTGACAAAAGGCTATCAGCCTACAGAGGACATATCAAGTTTTCCAAGGAAAGGCAGTATCTTCTCTAAACCATAAGAAGGATTCACTGATTGCCAAGAAAATAGATACCATTTCCTTCTTTTTTGTCACCAGCTCCACTGCCCCATCTTCCCTTACTCTTTCTTTCACAGATGCTACTTTCCTCTTTGGTCTGAATCCTGTTTTTACCTGCTTCTTTGCTTCTTAGTCCCAAAACATGGGAGAGCACACAGTGTCTCCTTATTCATGGTATTTGAATCTCTTTGTCCCTAACTCCTGCGGAACACAACCCTTCTCTTCCTGCTCTTCCTGATCACTCTGTAACCACAGAAAATGGCTTTCTCAGCCCCTCCTTTTTTCTCTCCTCACTCCTGCTCTTCCTTCTCCCTCTACCTCATCCCAGAAATCTCAGGTTTTATGTACCCTTTATGGGACTCGGAAGGGATGTGACATGAGTAAACAAGTCCAAAATTTGAGCCGCTCTTTGTACGTGTCACACATTTTGCTAATGACCTTCCCAAAATCCTCCTCCCTGCCCACAGCTGGAGAAGCTCCAGTATTTTGCCAGCATGACTTGGGGATGATTTGAGAGACTGGCTGTTAATGAGCATGTTGGCAGAATCAAAAAGCTGACAAAAAGCTTAACAATTCAGGACAAAACATTATTGATTGATCGTGTAGGTTACCTTGTATTACTTTGTGTGCTCTACTGAATTCTGCTGTGGCAATGCTTCTGTGTTGCAGGGGCATTACTTATTATTAATAATAAAGAAAATAAAAAAACCCTGTTTGGGAGTCCTGTTACAGTTTGCAGGATTCATATGTCTTTGGTACAAATCCTTTACACACTTCATTGGAAGATTAAGATTTTTCAGTCTTATCAACCTATTCCTACATCATGTGCCAGTGAAGAGACTCGTGATTTCTACCTCTATGGAGGATCAGGAAGAGTTAAGGCACACAGTTTATTTGTAGCTCTGGAGAATCTCTTACGGCTTATAACAAACAATATGATCTTGATGACTAGACAGAAATTAAAAAAAAAAATAAAAAAATCTTTGCTTCCAGCCAGGTGCTGGAATTTGCAAATTGAGATGGATAAATTATCATATCTCCTCCTGGGCACAGAAAGCACTCAGTGGGAGGAGGACAATGGAGCAATGGTAAAGGATTGTTATGTTTCACGCAATTCTGGATGCTCCACTTAGCCACTCTGAAATGCTTTCTTCATCAATATCAGCTCTCTCCAGACTTTAAAAGAAACAGTTTCCTCAGTCTTCCTCCATTTATTCACTATTTTAAAACAGCTGTTCTCCTCAGATGCTTTTAGCTTCATACAAAACACTTCTGAACTTTTAACCCCCCCGGACGTGTGCTTTGAGTGTCTGTCTTGTGGCCAATATCTCTTTCCACCCCAAATGCCCTTAACAGTGGGATTTGGTGAAGGCTTTGTCTAATGGCAGCCTTCTAGAAGCACCCAGAATCACCCAGGATCTTTCAGGTACCTTTCCCTCTGTTAATCTATTTATATCCTGAAAGGCTGGGCTTTGTACCTTTGTTTTGCATGTTACTCTTCAAGCTGACAAATATGAATTCTGAAATAACGTGAAATATTGGAGTTAAAAGAAATAAAAACCAGTCTGGCAAAGCAGATTCAACTACTCATGACTTTCAATAGCTGCAAGAGCTATTGTCTTCTTATCCTTTACCTGTACAATACAGCCTATGCCACAGACTTGTCTTCTGATTGAGCTGGAATGTTTTTCAAAGATGTCCACACTTTATTTAATGACTTCAGGTGATGGCAAATCTAGCACATCGCTTCATACATTATTCTCGTAGTTCTGTATTTACAGTTCTGCTCATCCTTGGGTGCAAATAGTGACAATATAAGAGGTGTCACTGTCAGAAATATTCTTCCCCTGCTACTGTTTACACACTGATGGAATCATTACATGAGGACTATGTTTCTGTATTTGAGCCCTCACTTAGTTACTGACTTACTGAAAAAACTATGGAGGGCTGTTTCTTCAAAGGAGTTTTCTGAGGGTGGAGAAGTGGGTTCCATCCCACCTCTGTAGTGGTACACATGTGTTAACTCAAAGCCTGAGGGCATTACCAAGCACAGCACTCCAGCCTGGGCTCCTCATCGTGCCTGCTGAGCTGGCACTGATGGCTGCTGAGGAAAGCTGGTGGCTCAGACAGATGATGACCTCTCCTATCTCTGTCATTGGTCCTCCACCTGCTCAGTTGCTAGCCAGCATGACTAATGTTTCGATTACACACCGGGATTTATCCTCACTCTGAACAGACAGCTGAGAATGTGAATTTTTCTCTCTAAAATCCTTTTTTTGATGGCATTTTGCAGACAATAGACTGCAATTTGTTTTTTCTGTCTGGGTGCTTAACCATGTACACTTTGGACAGTCTAAATCAAAATGTTAGCCACAGATGAAGACAACAAATTCTTCCTAGTTTTGCATCAATTTGCCAGATGTCAATATGAATCCATCTTGTCCAATAATGCTTTTAACATTTGCTTTGGTCCTCGAGATACCAGTTTCCAGCAGAGACATAAAACAGACTTGACCACTTCATTTAGCCTGTATAACTTTCAGCCTGAAGCTTCATTTCCATTCTATCTTCAGGAGCCCTTTTTTAAACCGCTGATTAGTGTTAATGGGTATTGATATACCGGCTGTCTTTTATTGATGGAAGAAATCAGGATTTTAAAAAAATGTGTGATTAGTAAAAAATGTAAAATCTTATCTGGAGAAAAGTATGTGGTTTATAACAAGTTATTATACTGAGTCATTGTGTAGCATACCTGGTGTAGTTAAAGGGCTTTCATTAGCACAGAAGTCAGCCGCTTCTGATGTGAATGGGAGTTTTACTATTGACTCCAGTGGAGACAGGTTTTCAACCATCATTTAAAGGTTTTTATTATAGAAAAAGGTTTATTGAGTGATTTTACAGTCTTGAGGGAAAAAAATTCTGTCCAGTTTCCTGCCTTATTTTTACACCAATGGCTCAGAAGAGAGACCTCAGCAAAATCTATAAAAAACAAATTTCTTTTATAGACTATAGAAAATATACCAGATCGAATTTATCTTGGTTGTGTTTGATCAGCTGTTCCTGTGACTCTGCATGCACTGTCTGTGCACAGTGAGTGCATGGCCAGCCTGCTGTAAATGAACTACGCCATCAGAAAATATAGAGGAGACTTTTTCTTGAAATAACACTACGCAGTGTCATATTGCAAAAAAAGCCAAACACATGTAACTTTACAGGCAACACACAGTTACAGCAAAGCGTTTGATTTCTTCTGGCTAATTTTTTGACTAACATGAACACAGCAGGAACAAGTTTCAGGTCATAGGGTTGATGTATTGCTTGGATAAAAGAGAGCACAAAGGAATAGGGAGTAAAATATTAAGTGAAATTGTTGTGTGCAAAAGGAAGGAAGAGGGCAGATGGAGAAAAAAGTACAGAATGAGCACAGCAGAAGAAAGGCATTCAGAAAAGGAACTAATTAAATATTAAATGCCCATAAATAGCCAGTGAAACCTGTGCTGTGGAGGGCAGCATTATTATTATGCTAACTCTTGAATAAAGACACATCTGCAAAGAATTCACCAAAAGCCTGGGTATAATTCTTATCTGTCATTAGATGACTTTTGAAATGACTGGTTTATGTCAGTCTTTGATGCAGCCACATGAAATGTAAAAAATGCTTTACAAGTGACAATATCTTGTGCCAACTATCCTGTTGTCTTTTCCCCTTGACACTGGGTTATGAAGTGTTTCATGATGACTGAGATATAATAGAGGCTGAATAAATACGTAAGATCAGTACTTTTTATCCTGTATATAGATCTAAGTGATGCAGGATAACTTGCTGAATCCTTCAAGTCCTTCCTAACAGTTTTTACTGTAGGTGCTGACACAATACAGCTATTGCTGGACTGCCTGTTTGCATGAAAAATAATTTTCTAGCTTTATATTTCTGACAGATTTCTGATGAATGTTTACATGAATTGCATTATTCACCTACATTTGATTAAAATTTTTTGTGTATAATCTATATTTTCAGCTCTAGGGCACAAACCCTGCTGGAATGGTGTGCAAAGTCCAAGTCTGAAAAATGAAGGGGGAAAAAAAGGGCTTCAAGTGGAGAAGAATTTTTTTTTTTCATTTCGAGCTTCCAGGATCTCTGTAAATTTGAAGAACGATACAAAGTTTTTATGATGATTTCTGTATTTGCACTTATAGAGGCAAATTTCCAGAGTCATAAACCAGTGCATCCAGGACAACTGATCTGAGCAAGGAAGAACTGAAGGCTCCTATAGCAGTGCCAGCACACTCGCTACCTGTGCAGGTTGGCAGCAGGTGCCAGTCCCCAGGATGTGCTGGAAGATGTGTGTGCATAAGAGGCCACAGAAAATCTGCCAGGAAAGCAGAGCTGAGCAGGGAACCAAAGGGGCCAAGAGACACAGCTTCACACAATTGCCCAGAGAGAACAGTGAGCTGCAGTGTGTTCTTTTGCCTCTTGCTCTGCAATAGTGCAGGTGCTCAGGTAACCCCTGCTTGCTGCGCAGGCAGAGTTTGTGGACTGCAGCCCATATGTCACCTTCGAAGAAACAAATGTTTTGGAAAATGCGTGACTCTGTAAGCATGGTATTGTGAGATTTACCCTGCCAGATGATCCCATGGAATGCCAGCTGGAATAGCTCCTCTTGACCATAAGACATGAAACAATGGCTGCCAGAGCCTCATAGTAGGCATTTAATTTTACCTGGCTTCCTTCAGGATGGGAGAAACCTTCTTTTCAAAAAATTACTTAGTAAGTCCATCTGAAATTATTTTCTTCTTGAGGAATTTCTCTGAGGACATTGTTTATAAGCTGCTGACCTTTAAATGGCCTGCTTGTTCCGTTACCATGGTTCTCAGTATTTAAAGCTCCAGGTCACTTTCACTTTTAATTGTGCTTTATTATTGTCCATTGTTGACGAATATTTCAGTCAATTTAACTAGAAGGGAGTCTTATACTTTTCCCTTAATGGATAGAATTTGGGTCATAACAAAATGAACAATTATCCTTGGCTATTTTATTAATCTTAATTTTGTTTCATTTATTTTTAAGTTTTGGTGGATCTCCTTTGAAGGCAGCTGTAAGCAGACATTATTGCAGGTTAGCAGGAGACTATTCTCTACTACTGGGGGTGAAGGTGAGGTGAGGGAGAAGTGTGAGATAGGAAGAGTTTAATGCTGGTAGGATTTGGAAATAATTGTATGGTTCATATATTTGTACCAGAGTAAAGTGAAAATTAATAAAGCGGTGGTTTTATCTGACATTTAATCGTGATGATAGTCTTCCACTGTACAAAGAAGCTTTTTGAGCAAAGCTTTAGCTTGCATTTCTTTCTTTCCAAGATTTACTAATTAAACTCTAGTGGTAAAGTACTAAAGCTTAGTATAGATGAAATCTTGTATCTTCCAATTAACAAACGTGATTATGAAACACATAAAACACACGATGGTAACTTTAAATGTTCTTTCTGCAATACTCTGGCAGAGCTATAAGATGTCAATCAGCTTACAACTCTGAGCTTTCAACATGAGAAGTGGCTCGGGTTTATTTTTAATTCTAATTCTTCTCATTTTCTCGTAATTCTGCCTTTCTCTTCTTACAACATTTTTTCTCAATTTCTTCTTCTACTCTATCGTTACTCAGATTCTATGTCCTTCTAGCATATTGTTCCCTATGTTAATTTTAAATATTATCTCATTTCAGTTGCAGGATAATTCCAGTTTCAAGCAATATGAAAACTGCACAAAGGGATTTGGTCCTAGGGGAAAAATTAGATGCCTGAAATTCCCTGAAGTCCGAAGTGTCGATCTAAAACCACTTATTTAGATGTCACTAAACTCTGGGGGTACCTGAGCCATCATTTGGAAGTTCCCCCTTATGAAAAAATTTTCTTCTGACTGAGCAGTTATGGTCAGTTGATGTCTTAACCAAATGACAGCCCAGAAACTGAGAATCCTTTTGTCTGCAAGCTTTGAGGTCCTGAATTCAATCAGCATTCCCCAAAAACATACAGTACATGCTGCAAAGATTTAATTCCTCACCAAATGCAGTTGTGTTTACTTCCCTTTCATACACAGTTAAAGGCTTAGTGCTTAAGCATACTAAGTTAAATGCCAGGGGGTGCCTATGAAGTGGGAGATCTGACTCCTTCCTTATCATTAGTAGTTGAACACCTTTCTCTTCTGTGTCCTAGAGGAGCATTTAAGCCAATAGAGGCAAAGGGTGAGGAGAAAAAATTGTATTCTCATATGTGTTTGTGCACTGTGTCTGAGGATTTGAATCTGGGAACCGGAGTCTCATCTTGTCTCCTTCCTATTCTTTTCCTTTTCCCTTCCTGAAGAGAAACTTTACCAAGTTCCTTTCCAATCTCATTCCTATGTCCAGGGAGGAGGAGTTCCTGCAGGACGTGGTCTCTCCTCCTCCATCTCTGCCATCAGCGGGTTTAGTTGAGGAAGTGAAGGAAAGCAGTGACTCCAGGTGTGTGTGTGAGGGTGTGTGTACCCAGACCTTACCCTGATATAGCCAAGGTTTCAGCAGATACTGAGCCCTGGGCACCAGCTCCCACAATTATGCCTGAGACAATCTTCCAGGTCTGGGATGTAGGGAGAGGAAGGCCCCTGTTCTTGGTTAAGTGTCTCAGCTGTAATCCAATACTCAGCTCATTTATGCCCCTTGTTTGGCCTTTGTGCTGCTGACCAATTCCCACACAAAGAAACGCTGATATAATGAGGGATTAATGGTAGTTTCCATGTCTGGCGGTGGCTTAAAAAAATGCCAAAGTTTGTTCACAGAAATAATATTTTCTTACCAAGTCAGCTAGCAGGTTTGGAAAAATGTGTTGTGCTTCTGTGTGCACAAGCATCCCTGCAACAACAGTAGCAAATTGCTACAATCACCATTGTTTATGGTGAGGATCATTCACAACATACCTGCACCACAGTCTAGTCCAACTGATGAAGTTATTGAATGGTACAAGTGGTGGTGGGATTCACCTCACTTAATGGAAGACACCTATTGCAGTTGTTTATGGCTGAGATAAATCTTTGTAGCTGTCCTTTAGAATTGATGGAACACCAGTTCTAGCCATTAGATTTAAATTAATTGCTCTGTAGAGCTTTCTATTCCCTTCATGGGACATGAAGAGAATGTAGACAACTAGGTCGTATTAGATCATAGTCTTAGAGACCTACCTTTGATCCAAAAAATCTCTGCCAATGCTTTTCACTTGCAAGAGGATCATGGGGTGGTTGGCAAGCTGAACTTTTGGTAGTTAGGCCAGAAAATATATTTCGCCAGGAATCAGGCAAGGACTGTGAGGCTCAAGTCTAATCCCGAAATGCTATATGTCTCCTACTCTCACCCGGAGGAGTTAAGAACACTCATTCCATTCAGAAAGCGCTTGTTCACAGCAAATGCATGCTCCATAGGAAGGTCTTGTGAACAATCTACCTATTTTAGTTTTATCATGTGGTATCTCATTCTCGAAACAGGCTAATGTTTTAAATTTGTAAACTTCAAAGAGACCAGTAGTGGCAAAGGAATTATTGACCACTGTGTGTTGAGGGATATATTAGCTGATCAGCAAGATGACTGGATGCCAATATTAGGATCACAGAACTTGCTAGACTCAGTCAAAATAGCACTGTGTGAAGATTTATACTAAGGAAGATGGAAACCATTGCAGGCAATTACATACTGTATAAACTTGTCTACAGCTGTAGTTTCTGTCACAGAAATTTCACTAATGCCCTGAAACATGAGGATTCACAGCTAAGGTAATATTTATTTTGTATTTAATTTAGCTATGTTTCTCATGTTGTCTTGTAAACATCAGATATGTTTTTGTCCTTGTAATTTATTGGTCTCATGGATTACATCTATGCTGGTAAATAAAACAGATGCATCCCCATTGTCTTTCTGAGGGTAAGTAATGTGGCACATCTTAAGTTGCAGGAAGGTCACAAAATTATCTGCATCCCCAGGACTGATGGCACCAGCTGGGTTGCATTCACATTGCTGCTCTGTATGGATTGCGTCCACCATGTGGTGTCTTGGCCCCAACGGGGTCCTAGGACATGGGAACAATTTTTAATGTGGGTTTGGGGTTTCTTTGTTTGCTTGTTTTTGAAAGGTTTTGTGGTTGATTTTTTTAAAGATTTTTTATTTTTTATTTTTTTTCTCTCTCAAGGTATCTGAAATAATGTCAGCAACATGTCAGATCTGTGAGAGTGATATTTTCAAAACATGCAACTAGGATTTATATCTCATGGCCTGGAGTGCATCTGGGAATACCTAATCCTTTGAGGATATCACTGGAAGGCAGTAAGAGATACACTGGTGTACTGTTGTCCATACAAGAACAGCTGCCGAAAGGGAACTACTCCCAAATATGACTTTGCAAGAAAGCAAGTTGGAGCTGCTGAGAAAGTAAAGCCATAATGTGTAAACAGAGGTAATGCCTGGATGTCCAGTGTATGAGTAAACATCATGCACCTCTTTTTCCTTAGCAGCATGGAGATTTTCAGAGGTACTTTGCAGCAGTGAATTCCAAAGCCAATTACATTTCACTAAAACCCATGTATCCTTGCAGCAGCTGGATACCTGTTCATTTCATTGAACGCTCTTTGCCTCTTGTGTAATGAGAGGAGATAAAGCAACACACGCATCTATGTTACTTATACCGCTTGTCGGTCTACAGACCTTTGCCATTTCCCCTCTTGATGAGAAACAGATGGTAGGATTTCAGGCTGCAAAACAATTTGAGAAGAAAATATCTCTCTCATTTATGTATACTGGTGTCCAACAAAGAGAAGTATCTGACTTCTAGGCATTACTGTACTAGAAATCATGAGTGGTGGTTTGTTTTTATTTAGTGACTTCCCCTATGTAGGGGTTTGAACCTCGCTGGATGCCAGGCAGCTACCAAAGCTGCTCTATCGCTTCCCTTCTTATCTGGACAGGGGAGAAAAAATATAACAAAGGTTCATCTCGCGGAGTGGCTACACAAACTAGATGTCTAGCCTCAGGGCAAAGCACGAAGTCCAGTTTTCATGGGTATGAACTCATGCATTCCTGTGTTATTTGGGATGTTTGGTGCTACTGGAAACCAGGCCACTGTGGTTTTTATGCTCCTTTAACATTCCAAATTGGGAAATACAGACCCAAAGGCTTTTAAGCCATTTCCAACTTTATTTTTTTTCTGACAAAGTAAACCCCACTATCATTGCTACATGCACCCTTTCCAATGACTTTTTAGTAAATCTTGTAAAACATCCACAGAAAAGTAATAGTAGCTGTTACAGTGCAATGCACTGATGAACTGTGATTGACCTGACAAAAACTTTAACATCATTTCAAGGGCATTTTTTCCTTTGATCTTCTTAGTTACTTAAATGAGTTTATCTCTTAAAATGTCTGCTTTTTATAAATCCCTTATCTATTGTCCCATTATTTGGTGTGGTTGCACGTGCTGCTCATAATAAATAAAGCACTGTTCTTTAGGAAATTTGGAAGAAACACCTGTTAAGGCTCTGTGAGTGATAAGATACCACAATGTAAAATACCAGATGCTGTGTGCTCCAGAAAACACAGTTAATTTGCAGTTCTGAATCATGTTTGTTAATAAAGGTGATCTATTTATGTATTCAGTGTAATTGATGGCACCATAGGTGCTACACAAAGTTGCTGTTGCTTGGGGGAACAGAAATATGTTTCCCCCCCCTCCTCCCTTACTGATTAATGGTTCTTGTATCTTAAGTCAAGATCGAATTGCAAGTGCCTCAGAACAGGGTCCAAGATCCAAGAACTGTTTTTGTGAAGCAGATAGGATACTTGTTTGTTAAAAAACAAGTTATTAATAAACTCCTAATCTATTTTTGAATATTAATTCTTCATTTGCATTAATTTTTGTTAACATTTGCATTTGCATAGTTGTTGTGCATTGAAAATCCTTTCTAAAAATACTTAAAAGGGGGGAAGTCAGAAGAATTGCAAGAATAATAGGAATAATCAAATTAAGCGTATCTTAAAATAAATGTAAATTAATAATTACTTTAAGAATTATAGATGATTAGGAAGTGAAAGGAGTGGGAAGTGTGTAAGCACAAAAGCCACAAATATTCTGTGATCTTGGACTTCCCACTCTACATTGTACTCTGTCCCATGAGGATAACAGAAAGCATTCAAAAAGTGAAAGGTAGTGATGGGAAGAATATAAAAATTCAGTGTAACTGCTGATCCCCACTGTACATTCTTCCAAGAAACATGATGAGATTCCATAAAGAGCTGGGCAAGTGCAGTCCAGTTTAAGACAAGAATGTAGGAACACATAGTAAAAACATCTCCTTTATTTTACATTAATTCTGTAATTTTGGTGATATCAAATAAGTGAAAACTTGAAAAAAACTGGGAAAGAGTTTTCAAGGAATACCTTTTCCAATGAAAAATGAAGTCTGTCAACACAGAAATATTTTACAATAGACAATCTTCTGGTTTTATCCTTGTTTTCTTCTCACTTAATTGCTTTTGTAGTTTTTAAAACGTAGCCCTATATAATGGACACGGAATCAACGCTGTCTTTTAGAGTTTCACCTGAAATTACTTGTTCACATTATTTTTCTTTTATTTTTATTTGTGAGATATATGTGTGATATATAAACATATATATGTTTATATGCGAGATGTTATTCGTTGCATAATTTGGTGACAGTGCATCAGTGCGGTGATTAGAATTTGTGAAGATCAGTATTTGGCTAATCTCAGCTAAAGACTTTCAACTCCCAGATAATAAAATGTTCACAGAATTTAATTGACCAGGGTCTGATCCCTTATTGAACTCATGGTGGTCCAGGGCTTGTAGCTAAGCTTAAGATACAATTATGTGTATTCAAACTATGTCCCTTTACAACCCACCTAAGCATCTTATTTCGGATGCAGCCATATGGAATGATGATGCCAAGGCTATATAACCTACTTACTGCAATTCTGAGAACTTGAATGGCATAGTAACTGTCCCAAAGCCCGCAAGAACCATGAATTATTTGCATCTCTTCAGAGAGTTGTTTTCCTGCAAGACAAATAGCAGTTGGCAGACGAGTAAGCCTCCAAGACTAATTTAATTCGAAAGCATACATTTGGATAAAAATAAACCCAGTTCAACATGAATCATAGCTGTGGATCTTTAGGTGTGATGGTACTAGGAAAACCTGTGTTTTCAGAAATTCTTTTGCTGTACACGTTAAGTACTAATGAGGGAAATAAAAGAGGATCACCTCATCTTTATAGTCTGAATGATATGACTGTTTTTGTCAATACCTCTTACTAGATAACATAATACTATAAAACAAGTATTCGTTACCCTCATGGGAATCAGAAATAAAAGATACAGAAGGCTATGTTTCAATGAGATATTGATTTCTTTACCTTTTGATGAATTAAATGATTTTTGAAGACATGCAGTGTAGTTTTGCTTATTTCCCAAACACTTTTTACAGCTAGTAGGGTCCCAAAGCTCTCATTGTTTTTTTCTTCAAAAATGTGATATATTTTGCATTGAAAATCCAATTTCTTGCTGAGAAACATCCACAAAACCAGACAGTGTTTTCCTCTAGATGTATTTGCTTGTTCTTTTGAGGTTATCTCAGGCACGTAATAAGCATTATCTGCCCACCCACTAATAAATGTCTCTGAAACCAAGGCAGCAGAAATGCTTTGCCCATCAGAGCATATTACAGTCCTGACTACAATGCCTTGTCTTTTCTGAAAGCTACATTAAAATTAAAAAAGATAAATCAGTGCTCGAAGCTTAGAAAGAAAAGCATTTTGATATGTAAAATACTATAGAAAATAGGTGGGCTTCTTGACCAAAATATCTGTCACTCTAGAAATTTCTGTTTAATTTAAGAGTCTTATGAGTTTTTTTGGTGGTTTTGTTTGCTTGTTGTTTTGGTTTGTTGTTGTTTTTGTTTTGGATTTGTTTTTGGGTTTGTGTTTGTGGTTTGTTTGTTTGTTTTGTTGGGTTTCTTTGTGGGATGAAGGAGGCTTTCGTAGGTATTTATTTCCAGCTTATAACTCTAATTACAGTGACATCATGCTGCTTCCACAATAATTTTCAGCATTCTTATGCACTGATCATTGTTGCTATATAGAGGCAATTCTGTCTTTGTTGTTTCAGTTTTGATTATAACAGGCTTGGTTGAACTCATGTTGCAGCGCAGGATAAATTCCAGGTTCTGATATAATCTTCCCTTTTTTGCCAGATCAGTTTTTTCAAATACATTGTTTGACTTAAAATTTAGCAGTTTTTTATTCTCAGCAATGATGTGTCTGAAAATCTTGAACCTTTGTTCTTCAGTTATCTCTGTACAAATTCATTAAAGTGTGACACTGGTGTATTGGTGTTTTCAGATTGACTTTCAAAATTTTGTCCCTAAAACATTTTGCAGAATGAAGTTCAGAGTTACATCCATATTCAGCAAGGCATATAAACCTTTTGCTGATATATGTTCATTTTAATGGTTAAAATGACGTGTTGACTTCTTGTGTTTAGTGATACTGAAATACTAGAGGTTGTAGTTGTGAAATAAGGAATGTATTGTCAGCACTGTATTTTGATGTGTTTCAACCAAAAATAAGTAAAATTCTTTTCTCCAGGTGTCTTTTCCCTCAATCCAGCAGTGAAAGAAATACCCTTGCACCTCTCCCTTAGCTTAGGTTGTTTTCTGTTCTGAAAGTTCACCACCACTTCTGCACAAAGGAAACTCCTGCAGCTGTTTTTTCAAAACCTCTAACTGACTAAGATACACTTTCTTTTATATCTGCTTTCTTTTTTTATTGGTTATCTAAATAAATCAATGGATAAACAAATAAAGTAAATTTATGTCTAATTTACAAAAGTTGTCTTAATCAGAAAAATAAACATTTAAAAACCTACTACAGATGCTATTTCAGGGTATAGCTGACTAAATTATAGGGAAATAAGTTTGGCATTCATCTTTAATATGCCACCTTGCATGGTGTTTCCTTTATTGAAAGAGGCATTGATATGAAGTGGCTAGCCTGGAGATTGCTGTGCATGAATGTTGGTACATCCTCTTATTAAAGATCATTAGGAAGTAGAAAGGAGGACTCTGAGAACAGGAAGTGCCATAAACCATTTTTTAGCTTCTGGACTATATCCTGGATATCATTGTTTATGTCTTGGCTGCAATGCTGACATTTTGTGAATGTTGTTTCATTTAATAAATAAAAATGTAATTTCCTTGAATAGGCTGCTTGGAGTGCACTGTAACAAGATTTTTCCCCTTTGCATTATAGGATGCTTCTGAAGTGTATAAATTTTTTTCTTCTCCTCGTTCATTTGGACCAAATCCAGGACTCATTTCTCAGGCTAAGTAAACGGAGTATGTTGTGGAGAAGCCATTGGAATCAGGAGAATCAGAACCCAGCGTCTCAGGACTGGCATCCTGAAGCGTGCTGTGCGTGGGAGAGAGAATTCACTGGTCTCATCACTGCTGTCTCCAGCCTAAAACTTCTGACGTCATCACATCCAGGATTTTTAGTGTGAAACTGAGGCAGAGCAAGTCAGGTTATGCAGTGAGGGAGGAAATCTGAAGCAGTGTATTTAATAATGGAACTGATTACCCTAAATTAAAGGCTAATTCTTTATCAGCAGCTTCATTAGTTTAATAAATAAATAAATTCTCCCCTTCAGCTGGTTGTTAATGGTTATGCGAGTCTAATGCATTTTTTGCATATTCCGAGAAGGCACAGAACAATGAACTTTTAGGTTAGATACAAATCCCGTGGGACATTAGAGAGCCTTGCACAACAGAGGAATAAACATATGGAGGGTAAATACTGGACACTAATTTCATTAGAAAATCAATACATAAAACAGTATCCTTGCACTTCAGCCAATTTAGACAATGACCAACAAAACTCCCTGGACTGCCTACTCATGTTACATTAGATCTTTATTAGATAAAAGCCAGAACCAGGAATCAGAACTCCCTTCTCCCATCTGAGTGCCCTAACTTTGAGGTTGGAGCCACGGTCCTTTACTCTGGATTTTTCTGGCTTGTGAAGATTCCTCTTTGGCTGCCCAGAAAGTGGCTACTAGAAGAAGAATCTCTCCCCTCTTCCCCCCATTCAATAGCCCCAAACATCTGGTCTTGTGCTTTTGTGCACTCCTTTATGCATGTTCCACTGAATCCAGCAGGCAGGACAGTGTGGGGTCGAGATCTCAGGATCCTGGTAGGTGCATGCTCTGCCTGCCAGGATCACTATGTGAAGTGCTCATCCCCTCTTTGCTCTTTTGGTGATTGTGTTTTAAAGTAAGTAAGCCCTGTATATGCAAGTGTCTCTCCCTAGCTGGGACACCTGCACTGTGAGCAGAGGTATTTTGTATTGGTCTGACTGAACCCCTCAAGTCTCCCAAAAGAGTGGGAGTTTTTTTATGGCCACTTTCCTATTGAATAGGATAGGGCTCACAAAGAAGGATGCTCTCTGGTTCAGTTTTATCCCCTATACTGCCTAAAAGGGGAGTTGTAATCTGGGTGCCCTCACTGAGAGTCAGATTCCAAATTTTTGTGCTTCAATCCACAGTTTGAGTACCAGAAGAGGATGAGTTGGATCTTGCCCAATGTTTTATCTTTTTTATTTAAACCCCATCTGTTTTTCCCTGTCTGAACCACTGGAAGATTGTGCTCACCCTGATTTTTTTTCCAGAATCCAAGTTCATTATGTGAGTACAAACAGTGTGTGACACCCTTCTTTCTGCATGAAGACCCTCATTCCCCAGCCTGTGGGTAAGCAGAGACTAGGATTCTTTTCTTGCAAGCTGTATTGCAGTCATTCAAGGTTTTAATAATCTGAATGCATACTGGGTATATGGATAATGTAATTAGATATCAAATTTCAGTTCATGTTCTTAATTTCCTTAATGTGATTGGATGGTCTTTATTTTTTTTTTTTTCCCCCTGATTTAAAATATTGCTTCTGGATGTCAGGCTCCTAAAAAATTGTTTGATTGGTAACTGCAGAATGGTGAATCAAACCAAGTGTGGATTTTACACATTAGCTGAGAGCTGTACTGGTCTGACCTCCTTCACACTCAGTTTTATGCTGCTGCCCTTTTGCTGGGGTAATGGAGTTTTTCCAGACTTACATGGCTGTGCAGAGCAGAGCATAAAGAGAATAAATGGATGTTATTGTGCAGCTCTAGTAGTGGATAAGCGTGTGGGGACAGGGTGAGTGTTGCTGCATCCCTGTGTGTCTGCACCACAACAGGTGCCTACACCCAAGACCACAGGGAAATCCCTAGGCAGGGGCTTTCACTGTGTTCTTGAGCTGTGACTTCCTCCAGGAGCCCTGGATTGAGGGGGTGGGGAAGAGGAAGAAGAGGACCCTCATAGCTCTTTGCCTGGCGTTTTCCTAATTTAGAGAGTGATGTTGATTTCCCTTCTGCTCTTTTACACCATCAAAGTACCTTCAAAAGGCCCTTAAAATGAGACTAAAACACAAACACTTGAGACTTTTGGGAGAGACATACTTTATGGGAAGAATATTTTCCTTCCATTTTGTGCTGCACTAAGCCTTTGGCCTAATAGTATTCATTATAGTGATAGTAACTGTACCCCTGGAACAGCAACTATGGTCCAGTTGTCTCAAAAATTAAGACCTCGGTGAAAATCTATTGATCTAGTCTTGGTCTGAGTTTCCTCTACTTTGTCCCTGGCATGGATGGAACTAGATGAGCTCCTTGCTTTTTGTAGTTCAATAGGATTAATGCAATTCAACAAATTCCATAAAGAACCTTGATGTTTCTTGACTGTTTTACTTAATACATTCCTTCCACTATTTAGATTTTTATCACCTTAGAAGCAGTTCCAGAATTAGGGTTTCAATTACTGCAGGTGATTTTGCAGAGCTCATCTATGTATTGATGACAAGCTGGTCATTTTCAGCTGTTCGATGCGTACACTGAAGGTGATGATAACATTGTTGAATCAAAAGTGTGTGCGTGCTGGAGATGTTGTTAATGTTTAGTGTCAGTGAGAAATGTGATGGTATTGGGTAATCCCTTAAGGCTGGTCTTTTGTGGGCTGAGAACTGGTTGCTTAATGTGTTACTTGTCTGTCCACTATGATGGAAGACATTTGGAGAACTCTAAATCCACCCTGACGGCACCTTTTGTGGAGGAGTTGCCATTACGTTACCTCAGTTAATATTTGTATACTGCTGATAGCATCCTGTGTACCTCACAGGAATAAAGACAAAGTCTGTGCCTTGAAGAGGTGGCAAATTAACGTTTCCACAGAGCTCAGCAACCTTGTGGATTGTAAACTGCAGGGACAGGCCTTAAAAAAAAGCACTAAGCTGATGCACAGAAATGTGGTATCAAATGATGTGCATTGAAACTGTGAGGTAGCAGCCATCATGCTTGCGATTTTTCAGTTCTGATATTTCTGTACCAGTTTTTTAGAGTATTTTCTGCTCTTCTGATTTTAGACATTTTGCATACAAAAACCCAAAAGGAAACAATAACAGTACATTGTGGAAGGCAGGGCCAGGTAAAAGTTTCTTGCAGGAGAATTAGCATAAAGAAAAGAAAACCTCCTACCATTACTACTTCCTTTCTTTCATACAAGATTTATTGCCAGAAATTTGTCAAGAAATTGCTGTTATTTAAAAATATGTGGACTTATGCTAAATGGGGCTCAGAGAATACACCTCTGATTTTCAGAACCTTCTATTTCTAAGTAGAAGATTTTTTACCAAGAGTTTTCAGTGGAAGAAAAATGCCTCTAACTGTAATATCTGGGAATTTAAGCAGACCTCCCAGTTTGGATTTACCTGCAAAACTCTTGTAAAATTTTCAAGGTTTTTCAGCATTTTTTCCTCTCTGTGTGCTGTGTGCCCAGGTTTCCCTGCCTGCACAGAGTTTCAATGGCATTTGCATTGCCTTGCTGCTGACAGCCAACTTCAGAATCATAGGGCAAGTTACTCCAGATCACACTTAACTTGGCCATACAAGTGTTGGGTATCTAATCTGAGAGAGAGATCTCTCTGTGGTCAGTGGAGTGAGGTGGGAAGAGAAGGAAGGGCTGGGAAACTGGCACAGGACAGTATGTTACATCTGAAGAGACATGTCTGAGGTGGGTAAAAGAAATTATATGTCTGTGGAAGAGTTTTTTTCTACTGTGCTTTGGAGGACCCTCATTTTTACATGGC
Source organism: Myiotriccus ornatus (assembly GCA_036023395.1). Lineage (NCBI taxonomy): Eukaryota > Metazoa > Chordata > Aves > Passeriformes > Tyrannidae > Myiotriccus > Myiotriccus ornatus. The sequence continues at coordinate 49,165,320 of JAYRBT010000001.1, forward strand.
TAAAGTTACATGAGATAAATCCCATCTTTTGTTTATTTTATTTTCTCAGGTGGCAAATTCTTCACGAGGGAAGCAGTGTTCCTAGCCATTGGGGTAGTAACTAGTATAATGGTATTTAATTTCAGATGAAATCTCTAAATGGCTGCAGTAAAACAAAATTACTTTGCTGCTTTCTGTTTTTTCATTACTAATCCTTCAGGTTTTCAACAGCTTTTCAGTGTAGATTTTATAAGACTGTGTTTCTGTGGGGTACCAAACTGTCATGGTTTAAGCCCAGTTGGAAATTAGGCACAGCACAGCTGCTTGCTCAACCCCCACCCACAGGACTGGGGAGAAAATCAGAAGGGTAAAAGCTAGAGAACTTGTGGGCTGAGATAAAGACAGTTTAATAGGGAAAGGAAAGTGAAATAAGGAATTAATTCACTGCTTCCCATGGATAGGAAGGTGTTCAGCCATCTCCAGGAGAGTGAGGCCCCATCACACAGCAACAGTTACTTTGTAAAACAAATGCCATCACTCCAAATACCTCCCCGTTCCTCCTTCTTACCCCTAATTTTATATACTGAGGATGATGTCATATGGTATGGAATATCCCTTTGGCCAGTAGGGGTCACCTGTCCTTGCTGTGTCTACCCCCAGCCTCCCATGCACCCCCAGTCTCCTCACTAGTGTGGCAGTATGAAAAGCAGAAAAGGCCTTGGCTCTGTGTAAGCACTACTCAGAAACAACAAAATCATCTCTATGTTATCAACCCTGTGTTCAGCACAAGTGCAAAACCTAACCCCATACTAGCCACTGCGAAGAAAGTAAACTCTATCCCAGCCAAGACCAGCACACAAACATAAACACACAGTCATTGTTTCGGGGAAGACTTCTAGTATTTGAAATAACTTATAGCTCCAGTTAACTCAGATAACAGAATTAAAAATACTTGATCAATTCCTAAGGCTAATTGGCTTTCATAATTTTTTCCAGATATTTTATATACAACAATGCCAGTTGCAGAATATTCATATCTGTCTGCCTTTTATTGGCAGAAATGTTCTATCACATTTACAATGTTGGGTAGTCCCAAACAGTAAATTTACATCCCTAGAGGGTGTCTCTAGGCATCACTGGAGAAAGAATATCACAGTCCCTTCATTTCCCCTGTTTTTCTTCTTTTTCCTTCCCCTGCTGGAGGATTGTGCTGTGAAGTCTTTATTCACTTTTTCTGGTTTGTTTTTGTTTATTGAATTCGGAAAAAAATGGAAACTCTTTTTCTCTCACTGCTCTCATCCTAGTCCTAGTACTGTGACACTGTTTGGGCCTGGGATCATTGCTTTGCTATTTCCAGCACTGCAGAATACAACAGAATCATAGAACAGCCCATGCTGGAAGTGACCTCCAAAGATCATCTGGTTCTACCTTTCACGGGAAAGGAAGCCTAGAGGACATTATCTAGCTCCCTGTACAATTTAGTCTTAAAAACTTCCAGCAGTGGGGAATCTACCATGTCCCTGGGGAGGTCGTTCCACTGACTGGTTTTTCTGACTGTAAAAAATTTATTTATTATAGATGAAAAAGAATTATTTATTATAGATGAAATCTCTCCTGAAGTAACTTGTACCCATTGTCTCTTGTCTTCCCCATCTGGCTCCTTGTGAAGAGAGAACCTCTGTCACCTTTGCAGCTGCCTTTTAAGTACTAGAATACTATGATGAGGTCGCTGTTCTTATCCACATATAAATGATCTAACTCTTTCAGTCTCTACCCCTAGGGCAGGTTCTTCAGCCCTTTTAATCATCTTCATGGCTCTCTTGTGAACCTTCTCCAGTCTGTGTGCATCTTTCTTGAATTGTGGGGACCAGAACTGGACACAGTATTCTGTGCAGTCTGACAAGTGCTGCCTATTGTAGAACGATCTTATCTCTACTTCTAGTGATGCCCCTGCAAATACTGCCCAGGAGCTGATTTGCCTTCATGGCTGCAGGGCCTCGCTGTTGACTCATGTTCAGCTTGTTGTTTGCAAAGACCCCCTGGTCCCTTTCAGCAAGGTGCTCCCCAACCACACTGCACTGTGCTCTGGTTATTTTTTCACAGGTGCAGGACTTTGCACTCATATAGTTCATGCTAACCCACTCTCCAAGGTCTCTCTGAAGATGGCTTTCCCTTCTGATGTCTTCTTCTTGCCACCCTTTGGATTTGCCCTCATCCATCTTGGTGAGGGCAAACTGCCAGAAGGCTCCTTCCTGTACTGTCTGAATTTTCAACTTCTCACTTCTATTAGATCCCACATATTTTCTAACATACAAGTGTTTCCACAAAGACTTTGCTTCCTCTGTTCACCAGTGTAAAAGTTTTCTGTGACAGTGAATGGATTGGACAGAGCAGGGCAAACCGGCTGTCCTGGGAGCCTCCTGGAGCTATACATGTGACAGCTGCAGCACTTCCCCTCTGTGTGCAACATCTATGGTGGAATGCAGATGCTGGTCATTATTGTAACTTTATTTCTATACCGTATGTCATCATTAAGTGCATAAAAAACATTACATTTTTCTATTTTTAAGTAGAAGAGGATACTTCCTCCTTATGATGCTCTTATTCTCCCTTTCACATGGCTGTGATTCTTCCTTCCATCCTATCTTCCAGATCCTCAATAATGTGCAACAGGGAGTCACAGGAGCAGATACCATTCTTAATGATTTTTGTCCTTTTTTGTCCTCTGAATTTTTCCTTCCCAATGGAGCCCAATAAGATGTTTAATCTTCTTTTTATTCTTCCTGAATCTTCAAGCCTTGTTTTTCCCATTCCTCTGCCATCCGTGTAGCAGCAGTACACAGCAAATAAAAGTTTTTTTTGCAAATACAAACCCACAAAAATATTTTGTTTCAGCTGCTGTGCAGTCTGTACACCATTACTGAATGAGATGTTCTGCAAAGCAACTGAATGTACTTATTTTTTTCCATTCAATATCATTTAAGAATTTCTTCAGTCAAAAGGAAACATAAACACAAACAAAAATGAGAAGAGATTCTGAACACAAATGAAGTTTGCATCTTACATTGTAATCAGAGATCTGTTAAATATAGACATATTATATAAATCATCAGATAATAAACAGGTTAGATGTGCATTTTTTCGTACATAAATTATATTGGCATTCAGCCATAATGAATTTAATTCTCCCACATTATTACTGTTTTATTTATTGTAAAAAGTGCTGTTGGGGATGGTATGTGGTTATAGCAGGTGAAGGGCAGAATAAATCCAGAAAATGGACTACTAGGCAGACAGCTACAGATGCTTTCCTTCAGTGCATGTTCACAAAGCAGAATTTCTAGATAGTCCATGGGAAAAGCATGATATAGGTTGCTTGGGCACATTCCAAAGGAAAAATCAGGAATTGAATGCAGTGTCTTAATATATTAAGCCTTATAACTCTCATGCACACCAAGACAATCTACTGTTTGCATGAAAGGAGGTGGCACTAAGTGGAAGGGAAAGGGAAGAAGAAGGAGAGGAGAAGGGAAAGGTAAGAGAGAGGGGAAGGGAAAAGAAAGGGGCAAGGGGAAAGGAAAGGGGAGAGGAAGGGAAGTGGCTTCTGACCCAAGAAGTTGAGAGCAATGGGAAATTTATCTTCAGCTTTAAGGAAGGCAGAATTTTTTTACTGCCTAAAATAACTGAGTTCAGGGAGGTCACACAATGGCTGTTAAAATTTAAGTCCACACTTACTAGTTGCATTTATAATGCTTTTATAGTGGTATTTATATAATACTTTACACAGGACTAAAGAGCATGCTCACCCTCAGTTTTGTGTGTTTGTGTGATAGCAACATTTATGGTACCAGTTTCCGCATGTTCTGAGTATGAATGCATTTCTCTACATGGGGCCATGGAAGTGGCAAAATAAGAGCAAAAGCTCTGTCTATGTTTGCCCAAGGGCTGTGAAAGCTGCCAGCCTGCCCCCTACTATTTGAGGCTGTCCATGTCTGGATGTCTCCTGATGCCTGTGCAGTATCTGGAGCCTGTGAGACAGGTTCAACACTTGCTGTCACCACTTTTCTCAACAGCAGCCATCTGCAGGAGGACCTAATGATTTGGAAATCCATCCTTCTGCCAGACTCAAAGGGAGGACTTGAGATGAAACCTGATGTTCAGCTGATGTGCTAAGTCCCAAGTATATTTTTGCTAGAAGAATCTCCATCTCAATGATTATTAAATCCATCTGTTGATCAATTGGCGCATCTAGCCCACTGCTCCTTGGCAGCTCAGATGCATTGTGAATGACTGGTTTAGACAGCTAGGTCAGAACAAATTGCTCTAATTGCATACAACCATTCTACTTATAAATTTCTGCCTGTACAAGAATATCCTCCAGCTAATCTTAGGAATAATACCTATTTGATTATATCCCTAATTAAACACAGTTGACTGCATGTTGGAACATTGGCTTCAAATTTTATTTGGGTAATGACTTGGCCCCCACCATCCCCCACTTGCAAGGTGCTCTGCAGTCTGCTTTCTGGTGTGTGCTTCAGGCTGTCTTTTCCAGCAGCATCTGTGGAGTCAGCCTCATTTAGTGTCTCTGCCAGGTGCTCTCAGGCCTGCCCCAGGACAGGGAAGAGATAGCAGTGAGCTGAGCAAGGCTCTGCTCTTTCCCAATTATGTGGTTTTCCCTGGGGACAGCAGGAAATAGAGAGAGGACAGGAGGCAAGCAGACCAAGGCATACATTCCTGTTTTTCTCAGTTGACTTGCTGAGGGACTTTCCCAGCACAGAGGGCCCAGCACCTTGCAGCTCCCCGGAGAGCTGTGTTTAGTATATTACTAAACCAGGCACTGTGCCTGTCTTACAGCTGGATTTCTTAACAATGCCATTTAGAGACTCCTCAAGATCAGTTCTGTGCTCTCTCAGGAATACCTCACAAGGCTGTATGGGTTAAAAAATACCTTTCCATTCAGAAAGCTATTAGGTGACAGCTGTAAGAAAATGTATTAAGCTACATAATTTGGAAGTCTTTCCAGGAACAGTCCCTCCTTCTTGGTTTTCAGTGAATATATTATTGGCAGGGAGGTAGAATATATTTCAGTTGAGGTGTTGAATACAGTAATAGCTTCCTTAAGGAGCTGTGACATTTTTGAAAAGCCACAGCTCTGACAGCCTGTAGAGCAGCACGTTCTGGAAAGTCTGAAGCTGCCCCTGTCTCCGTACCTTCACAACTGCAGAACATTCAGGTAGGAGAGTTGCTCCTCCTGATTTGGGTATAAATTTGTAATAAATACAATCGTAGAATCATAGAAAGGCTTAAAATTTTCTCCTTTAATTCCAAAGAATTAGAAATCACACAATAACAATAACATTGCAATCACACAACAGCTACAGGATGAACAAGGGATTAGACCCAACCAGCATGGGTTTAGGAGGGGCAGGTCCTGTCTGACCAACCTGATCTCCTTTTATGATCAGGTGACCCGCCTGGTGGATGAGGG
>JAYRBT010000001.1:49192200-49206050 GCA_036023395.1 Myiotriccus ornatus
CTTTCAGCTGCTATAATTTCTCTGCCACTCAGCAACCGAGAGAGCAATGCTCAGCATGTTTTACAAGCACTTCATGTCATCTTTCTAATTCTGTGTAATCCTGCACACTATTAAGTACTAAAAGTACTTATCTTTTGAACCAATAGCACTGTAAAAACAAAAGTGGGAGACATGATCATTTAGAAAGGGTTCTGATGGGCATATACGTGATCAAAGCCAGGAACAGTCCTTTGCTGAGACAGACACACATCTTCAAGTTGTAGTACTTCTGTAGTCTTGCCTGTGTTATAGCAATCCCTTCAGCTGTTTGGGGTGGAGCTATGCAATGGATTTGCTTTCATTTCTGTGTGTCTGCTGTGTGTACTGACTATCTGAGCAAATGAAGCTAAAGCAGCTAAGTGACATTTACTCAAATTGAAAAGATAATTGGCCAGATTCATCCATGATAAAACTGCTCCAATCAGTGAAGTTCTGTCAAGGACAATTTGGTCTCGAGAGAAGGAGAATTCCCCACAACATACCTGTCAAACCAAAGCAGTAGCCAAAAATAAATTCAGAAAAATAAAGCAGCTCTCCAATAAAAAACACATCTTATCCAAATTCATGCTTCCTTTCTGGGATCCAGAAAGGTGCTGTTGGAGGATGAGTTCCTATGGCAGGATGAGTTCTTATGGCAGAGTGTTACTGCAGGGCTCTTGTACCCAGACCTAGCTCAAGTTCTTGTGCTGTAGACACTGCTGTGATCAGGTACGCAAAATGTTTGGCCTGGGTTTCCTCCCTTACAGTCTCCACTGTGGGATGGGAACAGTCAGGTGCAGAGGGAAAATCAGTGGAAACCTCTTCCACAGCTATACCTCTAAATAAAGCAGGACCACACATCTAGTCCTGATAGACCCAATAGACTTGTGTCCACCATGCCTAGGCCTAGTACCACTGAGAGTGGATGATAATGAGAGACAGCTAGTTAGTGAGGTCAAAATAGAGCCCATTTTATTTATCAGCATAAATATCCCAGGGGGGCTGCATTAAATGTTTGCATGCTGGGGAAAACAGATTGTACCAGCATAAAGGATGAATCAACCCTAAAGACAGATGCATCTTGCATTCAGCTTCTGTGTCTGCCAAACTGCCCTGCGCTCTATCACTGGGGAAACTCAAGCCTCTACTGTGATTTTCTAGTACCAGTGGATATTTTTAGTCAGGGTTTCTCTGATGTTAGCTCTTCTTAAATGCTAGCTATTAATGCAATACACATTCTCTTTGTGTCATTTTATGCTTAGAGTTTTCTGGATGGATGAATTGTTCTGTAATGCAGGTAACCCTAATGAACAAATAAATGTCAACGTGATGTTTTGTAAAGTAAAGCACTATAACTGCTCTCAGTAACACACTAAAGTAATTTTACCTTTACAGCAATTCTGATCTCAATTTCAGTGTTTTCAAATCTATCCAATATAATCTGAATAAACAATTCATTATGAATAATTTATGCAGCTTATTTGACCCACATTTCTGATTGCATGTTACTATAATTCCTCTGTAATGGTTGTGTTTTTCCCTACAAACCTAGATTGAGGCCAAGTAAGGTTATCTAAAATAAATGGTAATTTAACTCTATCTACTGCTTGCTTCTAGGTTGTGGATACAATGCTTTTTGTGGATGATATGCTTCTATGAAAATATGTGATATGGCAAAACACACTTTGATTATTTATATTTTTTATTATTCCTCTTTGAGGAAAAAGCATAGAGGTGATTGGTTGTTTCCTGTTAGTTTTATGCAATTATCACTAGCATATTTATAGAATTTTTGTCTCATGATTGGTCATCTCTGCATTACTATTGTTGCTATTTAGTTAATAAAATTAATTTTACAAAGAAACTGTAAAAAAATCTAACGGGGACAGAAAGTTCAGTGGAAAGTGCAGAATAATATATTTTCCTCCTCTTCCCAAGGCTTTGTCTTTAAGCCTCAGCTTTAAAAAAAAATCTGGCTTCATTCCTCATTGATGCGACACAGACATGGAAAGCACATTTATCTGTGGCTGTTCAGAAGACTTGACATTCTTCTTTTTCCTGACATACTTTAAAAAATGAAATTGTTGTTTGCACAGTCTTTTTCATGAACTATGTGGTGATAATTTTTCTCTTTCTGCTTATATTTGATTATTGTCACACCGAAGCACTTTCATGAGAAGTTGGGGAGCTCTTGAGTTTTGCACTCTGTATAGAGTTCAGAAAAGGAGAAACTGTGCGTGAGAGAGTGAAGCTCTATGTACCTTTAATAATCCCAGTGGTTCTGAAGTAGTGAGTTGTTTTATCTGTCGAACAGCTCTTTTGAAATCTTTCTGCTCTTCAATTTGTTCTTTTGTTTGCTTTTTAGAATACAATGTGCAGTTTGTATTTCAGCCTCAATAAAGTACAGAATTTGGCACTCATCCTTTAAAATGATTCTCATTCCTTTATAAAGATGGATATCTTGGTCATGGAAATATAGCTTCTGAAAGAAATGAGAACAATGTACAAATGAGGTAGTAAAAATAAATGACACATTACATTTACTAGCCAAGCAAGATGCTACAGTCTTCATAAAGGCAAAGATGCTGACTTCACAGGACTCTGTGAGAAGAGCTTCTCAGAAGCAATTTACAATTATTGGTACATTAATGGCAATATGTGATAAGTGAATTACTGGGACATTGGTAAATGCTATTCTCATTAAAAGTCAGTCTATTGTTGGCACTAAACCCACAGTTTTCAGAGACACCTACATCTTGAACCATAAAAAAATGTCAGTCTGAGCTATAATCTGGCAAGAAGAGTCTCAGCTGAGGAGTGAAACCTTATTTTAGCAGGTGCTGTGGAGTAAATCTTTTTAGGTCACTTGAAAATCATACATATGTAAGATACTGGAAGACATCTTTCTATTAATTTCCAGCAGAAATGCAGAGGTAGTAGGTTAACAATCTTTGAGTTACAGTTTCAAGCTGTCAAAGTGCAGCTAATTTTGAAAAAATGAAGTGCCCTGGCAAGAGGATTTTGGAGCATTTTATATTTTGGGTGTTGGACACATATTCCTAGAATCTCTCCAAAATTTAACTTGCTTTTTCAAGGAGTGGGTTTGCCCTTTGGTGTTATCCCCATGGTGTTCTTGGTTATTTATATCCAGGCTGGTAAATGGGTTCAGGTTTCCATTTGGTTTAGGTGACCTGGTGGTCATTGCTGGAAGGAGCAAGTTTCTGACAGACTGAGCCTAGGGAAGGGGTCTCTGCCAGAAAATACTGAGCTAGCAAAAATGTGGGGGAAATGGGGAAATAACTTTGAATGGGAATGGTTGAGATTCAATACTCACATAAAATTGAAGAACTAGGAACGTACTCCTAAATTTTTGTTAGTTTTAGAGAACTGTATGTGTGGAAGGTGACTGTATCTCTTCTCAAGAGATCTAGCCAAGGAAGTCCAATTAGGCAAGTAGACCACTTAGTTTTGAAGATTGTAGTTGAACAAGGATTTTAACATGACCTGACCCAAGGAAGTCCAATTAGGCAAGTAGACCACTTAGTTTTGAAGATTGTAGTTGAACAAGGATTTTAACATGACCTGACCCTTGGAAAACATTCTCTGATCAGTGATGAATCAAATGTATTTTGTTTGACTTCTTGCTTATGCAAGCACCTGCAGCAAAGATTTGTCTTAGCAATTTGACTAGAGTGCTAAGTCTTTGTGAAATATGAAGGGTTCTTAGGAGATGTGAATAGGAACACTAAGATACATACATTGCAGAAAATAGATTTCTGACTGGGAAAGATACAAGTGGGAAACCTAGAACAACAGGAAAGAAGACTTCGCTGAGCCAGCAGAGAGATTCCATTTACTTTATTCTGTCTATTTAGTTCTTAGTCATCAAGGTCCATAGATAAACATAACTAATCTGCTTCAGCATTAGCCTTGTTCACTCTGACTTTTAAATAACTATGGACTGCTATAATAACCCTGCTACCTTACTAATTATTTCATATTTGCATGTTTTCTTATTAAGTGGCTCTTGGGACACATGGCATTTTTTGCTAAAGACCCCTTCTGATTCCCAAATTGTTCTGCACTGAGGTCAGACCTAAGTGAAGGGAGTAGTGTGGTACAGTAAGACATTGTTGCCTCAGAAGCCTGTTGGGAGTACAAATGTTTCTGAGAAACTCAGAGGCCCAAGTAAACGGACAGCAGTATCTGTATGAGGGTAGTCTTGAGGTGATGCATAAATTCACAGCATTCTTTAAGGATGGGTGCTGTTCTTCTGCTGACAGGCTGTAAAAACAGGCTCTGGTACTGCTCAAATCTGTGTCTCATGAAGCTGATTGGACCTAAATGCTTTCTCCTGCACTGCCTTTGGAAAACATATCCTCAGTTAAGAGCATTCTTATTCAGGGTTTTAGCTGGCTCCTCAGGGAGCTTCTTCTTCCTAGAATAATTTCCATCTTCTTGGATTATTCTTCAATCACACTTTCTGCAATAGCCTCATGTTTCTCATTGACATGTTGACATAATGTAGTAAGCTATCATGTTACGAGGTACTGTGCACAGATTGAAAGTATTGGATGTCTTGTTATTCTTCAAGAATCTCTTATGAATGTTAATGAATCCCATTGTTACTCAATCCATCAACAGCCTTTTGGGATATTTTTCTTTTTAAGAAAAAGATAACGTGCAACATCTTTTAAAATGTTTATTGTAAAGTGCTGAAAACAGAGCCTTAAAATAAGATCAGTATTCTTCTCTGTACCATGCAAGTTTAAAAGAGAAAATGAAGTTTGAAATGTAATTTCAGTTTCTTATTCTGAACTCATGTTAGAATAAACTGAATTTTCCTTCACTGTGTACAAAGGAACTACTGTATTTTAACTGATATCCCAATTCACATTTTTAGGGTTCATATTGCAGAGGAACCATATTGCCCACTACACATCTTAAACACAAAAATGTTGGAACTCAGAAGTTGTGTTTTGTCCCTAAGGTTGTGGTTTTTACCCCAAGTATTGGAGTAGATTAAATTAAAATTTTATTTGGGGTTTATGAATGGCACATCATTCAAATGAAGAAAAAAAAAGTGTTGTTATGTATTTGAAAGGTCTTATGCATTTTCAAGCAATAATATGATAACCTGGAACTTAAAATAATGTAAAATTGAATGGCAAGATAAATTATTTTTCATTCATATACCATACATGAACATATATAAAATTCGTAAATATTTTATTTGTCATCATGGCTAGGCTTCATGAACGAAGATTCTAGGAGGGCTCTACCCATGCTTGGGCTCTACCCACGCTTGCTACAAGCGCGCTGATGGCTAAAAAGGCCAATGCGAGATAGACAAGTCCGGTTGCAATTTTATTTGTACATGTATATGTATACATACATACACACAAATGCACAATATGCTTTATATATAATTAGACTTCAAAGACATATTTAATGAATCAGTTTGACAACTGATTAAATATTACTGAGTAGTCATTCATATGTAACCTTCTTTGATGAGTTTTGAAGCTCATATGGCCCAAGAAGACTTTTCTCACTCCTCGTCTTTGGGCAGGAATTCTGTCCATCTGGTTTTTGAATAGGAAACTGCTTAAATTTACTTCTTTTTAAAGCATCAAATTTAAAACACAAGTCTCTGAAGATGCATATATGTTGTCCCACTGGAGCATAACTGGGTTTCACATCTAATCCTCATCTGTTTGCAAGATGTTGCATGTTTGGAAGCTGTCATCTGAAACACGCTGCTCAGTAGTATGAGCTGATCTGAAGTGTGTGTATGGTTTCATCCCAGTATTCCCTGGCCACACAGAGGTCTCCAAAGGTACCCTTGTGATCTTTCCAGCCCTTACATACTCATCCTCTTCTGTCTTGATAGACAAATAATAAAATAATAATGGCCAGTCTTCGCGAAAGAAGAACCGGGGAAGGTCTTTACACCTTCCAGCCTGCGCATTGGATTTTTTAGGTGAGTTACAGTGTGCGCGGAACTGAGCCCACCCTTTAATCCTAAGGTTCATCTGCCAGGGCCAAGCAAGCTTGGACGGTGGCAGTGAGGTCCTCAGGATGTAAATGGATTGCCTTACAGGGCTAACGGGCTCCATCTGCCCGGGGAGTGTCTTGATAGACACATTGTAACCATTACAATTAAAGGCCTTTTCTGTTTGAAAAGCCATCAGTAGCCTCTGCTTTCAGATTTCCCCTAGTCATGGACCTTAAAGCAGTAAGTGACCAGGCTAAAGTCTAGAGAACACTAGAAGACGTGTTGTATACATAGTGGCTCCAGCAGCCTTAACCTCAACTTCTGGCTCAGGTCCAGGAGGACACGCTTTGCTACTGGTTCACATCTAGCAAAAAACCCATGATAGGAGCTGTGCAAGGAGAGGCGTCAGTAGGTTCTCTGGGTGATTGATTTGGAGGGGACTTTACTGAAACCTCAAACATAACACTTTGCTGTTTGTTGCTTTCTCTTTTTGTAAAGCCTTTTTCATTATAAATAAAAAGCTTCACAGAAATCAAATGCAAACCTGTGGTAGTTTTCAGCTTCCGTACATTCTCTCACTCATTCTTTACCCTTTTATCATGGGGACCAGAACAGGTCAACTGTACTTACGGCCCAAAGCAGTAGGCTGGTATGGTCACCCTGATGGGCCAGGTTGGCAGAGGTGTCCAACCATGAGCTGTATGGAACTAAGACAGAGCCAGTATCGTGGGCAAGGATTAAAGGACTGAGCACTTGCCTTACAGAGTGCATTGAATCTTGCCTTTACGTGGTAAACCTTGTGCTGCACTGAGAACATTTCCCCACTGTCAGTGTGCCTTACTGTCCACGGTGGCACCAGACTGGAGGAGAATGATCCAGAGGCTCCTCTCTTGCTGTGCCAAAAAAAAGTGTCCAGAACCTGAGAACAGTGCAGATATTCTGACAGCACTTGGAATGCTCTCGGCATCAGCACTGAGGGTACCTATCTTGATGACAAAAGTACATATGTTCCTTCATTAAATAGTTAGTGCTGAAGCCATTATTCAACTTTTCAATGGTTGTGTGATCTCAGCCAGCAGAAGTAGGTACTATCACCCACAGTGTAATTGGAAAAAATGCTTGGTGTTTTTTTCCGCATAAGGAGAGAGTGCCAACCTACACACTCCCAGGTGGTGTAAGCACATTCTCTAGGATTGGTCACAGTGCTATGGGGCGGTATATGAATAACAATAGTCTGCCTAAAGACAAGGTGATAAGTTGTTCCTTGTAAGTGCTATACACAGAGGAGGGTAACTTACAGCTCTGTCAAGGAAATTGTATCATAGAACCCTGTAATGATGATTAAGCAGAGAAGCACAATGTTTTAGCTGACTTCACATACTTGTTTGAATGGAGCACATCCAGAAGATTTCAGACAGCTAAAACTTCTCTTCAGTAGCTATCAGCAAATATGTTCCTAGTGTACATACATATGGGGGGGTTCATTAAAGACTGTAATTTTAACTCCAGATAACTGAGGTGGCTTTTTCAGTGATTCACTAACACCATACTTCAGTAATGATAATAGTGGTTGAACTAGTAGCTTTTTGTGGTCTCTTTACATATTTTCCTCATGTTCTATATGTTTTGTTCTGTGTCTTCAGATAGTTTTTTTTCTAGGTTACCTCATCAAATTTCCCTGTACAGAAAATGAGAAAGTGTTTTTGTAAACAATATGCAATATAAGAAAGCATTTGACTTATCCTCTAGTGAGAAGAGAAGGTGTAGAAGAGGAGAGGAACAATGTTTTTGTCCTAGAATGGAAGCTGAAAGGCCTATGTAACATATTTTGTGCATACCTCCAATGGTGTCTGGGGACTCAAAACCTCACACTGAGCAGGGCAGTGCTTAGAGCTGGAAACACTAAGAATGCAACAGTCAAAAAACTTCTCCATCTCCAGATGCCAGAAACTAAAGTAAACGCTGCAGGGAAGCACCTTTATTCTCTCTGGCTTCGAAACATATTCCTGAACATATGATACTCTAAGTATTCTGAAGAACCAACACTCATTCAAGTGGATAACAAAAGCTCAAGTGGAGAACTCAGTTCCTTTTATACACCAGTTTAGATTCTGATACCCACCCATGGAGCCAGAGACCTGGGCCCAAGCCATTTTTTGCCTTGAGGGAACTCTGTTATATCCTCTCTGACACCAGATGGTCTTCAAGCTGCCTGAGGCTGCAGGAGGCTGAATGAACAAATATGCATTATATTATATATCTCTTGTTTCTCCTTGTTATTTCCCTGGTTTCAGAACTCGATGTAGAAAGTGGTGCTATCCCAGGGATTATATTCTTTCCTGGAATGATGAGTTTGAACATTCCCAGGATGCAGAGGACCTAGGCTATTCTCTTGCTAAGCAGAGTCTGTATTTCATTCAATTCTGTACAAAAAGTGAACAATGCTACCTTGTCCTACATGTCAAGGCAGTCACATGTCTTATATGACTCAGCAGTCATATTTTAAGAGTTTTCATTATGATTTTAGACTGTGAAAACAATTCTTAACTGAGTAAGTTAAAAATGCAAATACATACCTCTAAGACAAGAGAAGGACAAGATTTCAGGCACTGTTTCTTTATTTGCTTCTGGTTGAACTAGATGTACTTCACACAGCATGCTGACTTCTGTGACTCCTTTTTTAAGCTGATTAGATTTCCTAGATACCATACAGGAACCTGGATTTTTAACTGATATTTGTAATCAGCATTTTCACAGCCGGATACATCAGTAGCTGTAGTGTGGAGCAAAAACAGGCCTGAGGAGAAGGCACATTTCCCATGGGGTGGGTCATCACTGATGGCAAATGTAGTCTCATTATCCTTTTCTAAGAAAAGGATATACATTTCCTGTGGAGGAAACCTAGAATGAGATTTGCTGTAGGGTATTTCAGTATGTCTCTTATTTATTCACACAGGGACAGAAAGAAAAAAATAAAACAAAATTCCTCACTTTGTCCCTTGGCATCATGGCTCTGATGTTGTCTTTATACTAAAGCTTTCATGTGGCTTCCACTGGTATTGACCACAGCAAGGAAGAGGAGACAGATGGGGGTTTTTTACAAATGAAAAACATCTGCTTGATGCTGTCAACAGGTTGTGGGGGTTTTTTGTGTTTTTTTTTTCCCCCAGCTGCTGCCTCTGCAGCCTCTGCCTCTCTCCCAGAAATGTTCCAGTTCTGGGCACCAAATGGAAAATATTGTGTGGTAGCCATAGTCTCCCTGGCAAGTTAGATCAGAGCAAATATTCCACGATTCCAGCTTCATACAGTGAGGTAGCTGATATTTTGGATAGACCAAAGCAAAGCTGCCAGTATGATCAGGCATCATGGTCTCTTCTCATGTTGTCTTGGAAGGAAGAAGGGCCCCTCGCTGACCAGAAAAGCAAGATCTGATTGGTTCTGGAATAGGTTTAGGAAAGAGCTGCCAGCTCTAGAGGAGATTTGAAAGAGCCGTAGCCAAATTAGTTATTAGAGAAACAATATCCTTGGGATTCACTGTGAGACCCTCTGACCTGGAGATATCTTAAATCTTTGAGAGAAACAGCTGCAGTAACTTGGTGTGGTGGGTTGATCCTGACTAGACATCAGGTGCCCACCAAAGTCACTCTGCCACTCCCTTCTTAGCTGGGCAGGGGAGAGAAAAATGAAACAAAAAAGCTCGTGGGTCGAGACAAGGGCAGGGAGAGATCAATCACCAGTTACTGTCATGGGCAAAGCAGGCACAACTTGGTGAGATTACTTATTACCAATCAATTCAGAGTAGGATAATGAGAAATAAAACAAATCTTAAAAGCACCTTCACCCAACTCTTCCCTTCTTCCTGGGCTTAACTTCACTCCTGAATTCTCTACCTTCTCCTCCCTCAGCAACACAGGAGGACTGGGAAGGAAGTCTGCAGCCAGTGTCTCTGCTGCTCCTTCCTCCTTTAGGGGCAGGACCCCTCAAACTCTTTCTCTGCTTCATTGTGGGGTATCTCCCAGAGGAGACAGTCCTCCATGAATGTCTACAACACGAGTCCTTCCCACAGGGTGCAGTACTTCACAAAGTGCTCCAGTGTGGGTCCCTTCCACAGGGTGTAGTCTTTTGGGAACATCATAGGTCCCCATGGGGTCACAAGTACAACCAACTAACCTACTCCAGCGTGGGCTCCCATCTGCAGGGCCACAGGTCCTGCCAGGAGGTTGCTCCAGCTTCCCTTGGGGTCACGGTCTCCTTCAGACCACCTGCTCTGAGGTAGGGTCCTCCAGAGTCTGTAGGTGGATATCTGCTCCACCGTGGGCCTCCATGGGCTGCAGAGGGACAGACTATTTCACCTGGTCTGCACCATGGTGTGAAACACTGAAATGGTTTATCCTTAAACATTGTTAAAATCATTGAAGGACTTTTCTCCACTATAGAAAATTGAAAAGAAACAACTACTCACCAAAGCCCACCCCTCTCTGAATATGCCTACTAATTTGGACTGTGATAGGAACCTGATATAAGGTGGTACTATTGTCCAATTATCCCAGGAGAAGAATGAATCCACAAGTGTGAAGGGACTCTCACCACCAAGAAGATGACAAAAAGAGGATTAAGGGGACACCATCAGAATCCAAGGAGTGGTGATAGTTTTTCTGCTTACCCTGCCTCTCTGTCACTCTCTTTCTCTCCCCCCTCTCTTGTTCCTATTTATTTCTGTCTTTCTCTACCTTGTATTTATCATTAAGTAAAAATCCGTCCTATTGATTTCAGCATAGGGTCTTGTCTGCACCTTAATTAGGGCAGAAGCATCTTTCTAATAATTTAAAGAACCTGATCCTAACACATGATGGGCTGCAGGGTAATCTCTCCTCTGGAGCCTGGAGAACCTCCTGCTCCTCCTCGTTCTTCACTGACCTTGGTGTCTGCAGGGCTGTTCCTCTTACATGCTCTCACTCCCCTCTCCAGCTGCAGCTGATGTTGTGCAGTGTTTTTCCCCCCTTCTAAAATCTGTTACCCCAGATTACTCTACTGCTATCAGTGATGGGCTTGGCCTTGGTCAGTTGTGGGTTTGTCTTGGAGCCAGCTGGCATTGACTCTGTCAGACAAGGGGGAAGCTTCTGGCATATACACACAGAAGCCGCCCCAGCAGAAAAAACTTGCCATGCAAACCCAGTACATGCAATTTCAGTGAATACAAATACTTTATGATTAAATCCAGCAGGACAGAGTGCCAGGAGATGAATCATCCAGAGCTTAACACAATCAGAAAATTGTATCTATTAAACACACTCTCTGGCCAGCTCAGCCATTAACAAACTATAAAAGCATTGGCCTGAATGCTGAATCTAAACAAAATGCAGCAGATGAAACACATTACTTTATGGGATTATTATAGTCCTAAATCTAAGTCCATGAGCCAACTCTCCAAGAATTTCTCCCTTAGTGATTTGCTGCTGGAGGAAAGGAAGGGTTCCAGAACACTGACTGAAGGTAATGTTTCAAGTACACTGATCACACCAACTACTGAAAATAATGATGATCTACAGTGTCATGATAGCAGCATACTTCCTTCATTGCTTGTTTTAATTCAAACTGATAGAGTCATAGAACTGATTGAATTTTGTATAAGTCAGCAATGGTAATACTATTTCAAAGATAACAACAGCATTAATATACCAGGCAGAGCAAGAAATAATTAAAATGTAGAAAATTCCATATAGAGGTTTCCAATTTAACATGGAGCTCCTTAGTCAATAAAAAAGAACAGTAGCTTTAGTTCATAGAAATTAATATTTAAAAACAATACTGTAACGCATTTTTTTTCAGTTGCCTTTTTTTTCCCTTGCAACCTTCATTCTTCTCAACAATAATGGCTTTTTTTTCTCCAACTAATACCTTTCATTTTCCTTTCATAAGAACTGAAATGATGACACATCTCACACATCCCTCCCCCATCACTGGGCAACAATATATAGCTCCATAGATACATCTCAAATGCATAGATTGCTCTTTCCACAAAAGGAATCCAACTTCAAATCCTTTTATTTTTATGGGCCAAGCTCAGCTGCCCCTCTTCATGCTGAAACATTTGTATAAGAAAACTGAGACTCGCTATAGAAGGTAGCAACTGATGGTGCATGTCTGCAGCTGTCAAATAGAGCAGCACTTCAGAGAAATGCTTTCAGATCCTCTAGAGTTTTGTTTTATAATTAGCTTTGATATGTAGCCCTCTCTGAACCTGACCCTATTCATGCATAAGTCATTGTGACATTTCCTTACTGTTTACAGGCATCCACAGTAGATTTACAAACACAAAAGCTGCCCAGGGTGAGCTCTCCAATTTCCTTACAGACTGGGATATTTTGATTCAGTAACAGAATGAGTGATTTTAGATTACTAAGGAAGAAATCAATTAACTACATAATGTTTGATCTCTCTTAGTATATATATATAAAAAGGTAGAGTTATAGATTCTTGGCGATTTCTTGGAGTTTGTAAACTGTTGATTTGAATGCAGGTATATAATGATGTTATCTCAACAGCTTTACTATTTTGTAAGTAATGGACTGCCCATGAATAAGGCAATGGCACAGCCAAACGCCAGCGTTGGAGAGTTACAGTCAAAGCCAGGCTTTGACATCTGGCCCCTGAGCTTGCCAAGCTTATTCAGCAAGGGATTGCAATGGATGAGTGTGTGAAAAAAGTGAGAGAGAACTGAGTAGGGATGCAAAACAACCACCTTTCTCTCCCATCTCTCCTCCTCCTCCACCCCCATATGTCACAGTGCTGGTGAAGAGAATGACATCCTGCCAAAGTAACAGTTCAATCCCATGTCTGTGACAACAGTTTCAGAACACGAAAGCTGTTCTAAAACCTAAGCTTGTATCAGAGCCTAATCTGTGACTTACAAGATAAGATGTGTCTGGAGTGGAACTCAGAAAACTGGCCTTTTCAAGCCCTGCAAAATCAAGTCATTCAAATTCACTGTGATCATGCTGCTTTAAAAATTATGTTTTCCTCCACTATGTTGTTGCTTGACAGTGCATTGTGTCAGCAGATTGCTGATGAAGCATGGAATGCCTGATGATACTGGCCATCATTAATGGTTGATTGAGAACTGCTAGACTTCATCTTGTGGTTCTCTGGTAACTGAAGTTGACTCATTTTTTTTTTAAAAGGAGTATTCTTAATTCATTCTTTAGGGCTTATGCCGTATAGCAAATAGGTACCATTTAGAGCCTATCTACATTTGATGCCGAGGGAAAATGATCAGAATTAAATATAGTGATTTTGAAATTGATTATTAAAGGTACATTAATCCCCCATGCCATTGGAAACTATTACGCAAAATGAAAGTTACTTTCAGTCACTATAATTTGCTTCCCTTTGGACTTTAGAAGTAACTTAAATTGAATTTATCCTTGTTTCTTTCTTAATAACAGTGTCCATATCATAGAATCACAGAATCAGACAGGTTGGAAAGGACCTCGTAGATCATCAAGTCCAAGCCTTGTTCCACTACGACCACAGTTACCAGACTATGGCACTCAGTGCCACATTCAGTCTCACCTTAAAAACCTCCAGGGACAGAGAATCCACCACTTCCCTGGGCAGGCCATTTCAATGCCTGATTACCCTCTCTGTAAAGAATTTCTTCCTAATATCTAACCTAAACCTCTCCTAGCAGAGCTTAAGACCATGCCCTCTTGTCTTACTGATAGTTGCCTGGGAGAAGAGACCAACCCCCACCTGGGTACAACCTCCTCTCAGGTAGTTGTAGAGAGTGATGAGGTCTCCCCTGAGCCTCCTCTTCTCCAGACTAAACAACCCC
>JAYRBT010000001.1:49206150-49223503 GCA_036023395.1 Myiotriccus ornatus
TGGCTGGCTCTGATCCCTTGTCCATCCTGTAGGTGCTGTGTGATTGCACACAGGATGATCTGCTCCATAACTCTGCCCGGCACCGAGGTCAGGCTGACAGGCCTGGAGTTTCCCGGGTCCTCCTTCTGGCCCTTTTTGTGGATCAGCTTGACATTCGCCAACTTCCAATCATCTGGGACCTCCCCAGAGGGCCAGGACTGTTGGTAAATGATGGAGAGCGGCTTGGCAAGCTCTTCTGCCAGCTCCCTCATCACCCTTGAGTGGATCCCAAACGATCCCATAGACTTGTGAGGATCCAAGTGGCTCAGCAGGTCACTAACTGTTTCCTCTTTGATTACAGGGGGCTATTCAGCTTCTTATCTCTGTCTACAAGCTCCAGAAGACAGCTGTCCTCAGGACAACCTTACTGTTGAAGATTGAGGTAAAGAAGGTGTTAAATGCCTCAACCTTGTCCTCACCTTTGGTAACTATGTTCCCACCCATGTCCAGTAAAGAATGGAGGTTTTCCTTGTCCCTCCTTTTGCTATTATGTGTCTATAGAAAGACTTTTTGTTATCCTTAACAGAAGTCACAAGATTGAGTTCAAATTTTACCTTCGTCTCTCTGATTTTCTTTCCAGAAGACCTATATTCCTAAAATCTTCCTGAGTAGCCAGACCTTTTTTCCATAACTGGTAGGCTCTCTTTTTTAACCTCATTTCCTTCAAAATCTCCCTGTTCAGCCAGACTGGTTGTCTTATAAGAGGTTTAATCCGGTTTTACACCTATTTAGATTAATTTTACTAAGAAAGATGACAGAAATTACACAGGAAAAGATAAATAGAGACTAGAGAAAAGCCCTTTACAGTATGTAAACTATATCTTGTTTCCCAACCTTTATTTTAGCCTTTCAACAGAAACTGCAGATTCAGTGGTCACTGTCTGTAATTCAAGTGCCATAAGAATTTTGAAATAACTTGAACGTAGGCCTTAATCATGCTAAAATATGTGTACATGCACTTTTAACTTTGCAATCAGTGGACTACAGAAAAGTCTGACAATCAGCCACCTGTGCTTATGTTCACAAGGTATGGACCTTGAAATACAAAGGCAGGAGAGGCCTAGTAACTATTGTTTATCCATTTCTAGGCTCATAAGAGAGTAAAAAGTAATTTATTTATTTTTTCAGCTTTCCCCAGGAATTCATGGCCCAGTTCCCCTACTGTGAACATCAGTGACTAGCTGTGGACATCTGCAGTGTGGACAGGTATGTTTGATTTACCATCTAGAGCTTCTTTGCGATCAGTGAAAAGAAACAAGACCTTCTAAGGTGCTCTTCATCTCATTCTGAAGTAGCTACCAAGTCATGCTCTAAATGTATCTATTTCCCTCCTTACCAAAGGAGCTCTCAGCTAGGTGAGACACTGGTGTTTGTTGCTTGGATATCTGAAGTTAGGAGAGATAAGTCTCTTCCCAGAGACACAGACTGATATTAGCGTTCAGTTCATGTCCTCCAGTAATGCAAATTCTTTCTATGTCCAAGATGGGCATGTGTGTTTCTGAGAAAAGCCATATAAGAAAAGGTGCTGTAATTTTCAGTTAAAAGTTTCTGGGTATGTTAATGACCAGTGTAACATTTAAGGAAATCTAGGTAACATGTTATCCTCTCCAGGAAAACGGAAGATGTACTGAGAGAAAGCTGCTTTTATTTGCACCTCTTCTCTCTGTTTGCTCTCTCAGTACAGGAGGAAACTACTTCAGGAACTTTAATATTTCCGTGAAGACCACTTTACTGCTTGTTTAATGAACTGCACTGAACAGATTTCTTCATTCAGTAAATTGTTATAACGCACCATTTGGTTGTAAGCTTTATTTATAACTTTATTTTTCAAGAAAAACTAATTTAAAATCATTTTACTTTGCATTAAAAATTAGTAGAATGAACAATATCAGGTGCTTTAAAACTAGTTTACTCCACCTACATGCTTAAATGCATTTCACTCTCCTTTTTAAAGAATATGTCTATATGGGATACATAAATCAGGCTGTCACTCACTGGCCATATTGGAGGGCTTTTTAAGGATACCTTCATAATAATCTGTCTCACTCACACAATTTTTTGCAAAGGACTTTGCAGAAGACACCTGTAATGGTCTAGTTCCTTGCCCATGGACGACTATGGAAACTATCAGGTGTAAGTGGCCTCTGCTGCCCGATTATCACTGATGGCCCAGAAATCATGCTTATGCTCCTGCGGAATGAATGGTAATTTCCACTATGCTTCAAAATGCCCGTGATTTCAAGGGAAGAAAAAGAATAGTGCCATGGTCTGAAGCACCCTCTTTTTTCCTATCCTCTTTTAGAAGGACTGGAACAAAATGCAAGGTGTATTTTTTCTCATAAAACAGGTATTAAGCAGTGATTGGAGATGAAGTCAAGTCTTGAGGCCTTGACCCTTCCAGTTATGAATGCCAGTTCTCCAAACTGGTCAATGAGTAATAGACTACTGAAAAAACCCTAAATGAAGCAATTGCAGATGATATCTCTGCCAGACTCAAGTTTAGCTCTAAGATAATGGGGTGACGAATTTGGGTAACTGTTCATGTGTTCATCTGCATTGTACAAAAATGCAAGATTTCAAGTAAAATTTTATATGTGCTCAGTATCACTGGACTTCTGGTCCCTGAGAAATTATTAAGTTTGTCATTGAGTTGCTGTGTGGTGTATTATTAAGTGTAACTATTCATAAGCCCTGCTGAGATTCCCTCTCTGAAAATGCAGTACTACAGCATTTTGAAGAGCATCCTATTCTCTCCAGCACAGGAAGGGCCAGATTCAGCTCTCCAAGGTGCATCACTGCCAGGCAGTCTGGCAGTCTAACCTGACCTCCTGAGTGTAGTTCAACTGTGGCAGTGACAGCCAGAAGAAGAAATGGACTCAGTGCCAAAAGTAGAGCTATTGGAAGAAAACAGAAGTGTGGTAAAGGTAGGGCAGGAAGCAAAGAATCATCTTTACTGCACTACACACAGCCTCAGATGTAAAGCATTCTATTGCATTGCCAAAGTCACACTTTTATTCTGTCCAAGTAATCATTCAGCCAGATTTCATGCACCAGCTAGAAGCTGTTGTTCCCATATCCTGATGTGCTTATGTGTCACTACACAGGAAACACCAAGATCCTGTGTGAGCTGCATCCGTATATTCCAGAAGATGATGGCTGATGATCAAAACCTGCAATCATTTTTTTTCTGGCATTCCTGCTGGGAATTTGACTCATCAGAATTTAGGCTTGAACAGGACATCATAGTGTAAAACAAGATCAAGGCGCAGTTAGAGAAGGTCCTGAATACTGCTTGTAATGGTCTCATGATACTTACTCTCTGCCCAGTTTCACTTTCAAGGACTTTGGGAACAAAACGGTATTTAAGAACTTTAGATGCAGGCTACATATAATTTGGTACCAGAGAGTACTTCTTTCCCTTCCCATGGTGCCTAGCTTGCTGAAGCAGCTGAAAGACCTGACTTTTAGTGATAAAATGTTCTCAGGTGCCTAAAGTTATGCTCCAGTGAAAGGCTAAATGTTACCACTTAATCTAAACTGACCATCCATCTGTTTATTTTTCCCAGAAAACTTGACAATCAACATTTAAAAATACAGCTGATGGAGGAGGTCCTTCTCTGCACAGTGATGCAGACTCTCAGGAGACCAGGGCCACTAGTGCTCCCAATAAGCAAGTCTGGCTTTACCTTACCTCAAACAGAGCACAGTATGGGTCTGCAAGTCGTGGGCAAGGACATTGTACCAGGACCTGTAGGGGCAAAAATGATGAGCCAGGAGGACAGGAACAGGGATCAGTTTTCCTCCTTAATGATGGTACTTTCTGGAGGGCAGGGCAGATGGGACTCCAGAAAGGATCCCGGATATTAATATCAGAGCTTGAGACTTCTGTTTTGCAGTCAAGTGCCTTGACTACCACATTTTCTGAAATGCACAAGGTCTCTGATTTTGCCCAGAGTCTAAAGAGCTTTGCTAAGTAGTGTGACCACCTCAAGAAGAGGCATGAACACTGATCACATCCAGATTAACTTTCTTGCTTGTAGACATAGGATAAGGTACTAAAAGGTGCTGTTTGCAACCATAAAAACTGAAGAAGGGTGTGGCCTTGGTTTCGTCTTTCTGCATCACCACCTTGGAACTTCCAACTCTGTTTACTGCAAAGAAGAGACTGTCTCTATCCTTGCAAAAACCAACTGTAGCTTTCTGTCTAGTGAGCAGGACACTGTGCTGTGAATCAAGACTGTATGCATGAATATATATATGTGTTTGTGTGTCTGTATACATTTATGAATATGAAAATATATATGAAGGTATATTCCTTAATCTTGCCTCAGTTAAACTCTGTTGAGGAGGAGGGTTTGAGACCTTCCATTGTACTCAGTGACTCTTAATGACAAAACTTAGATGTCTGTCTACTGCTGAAAGTATGATATCTGTTTATAACTGTTCATTTGAAGCTCTGGGTTTCACCCCAAGAGCCAAGAGCTCTGGCAGAGGCCTTCCAGAGCTTTATTTTAAAGTACACGTATCTTTTATGGGATCCAGACTTCAGATACCAAAACAGACTTGCTTACTTCTCAGGTAACTTAATTCTATGAAGAATATGAAGGTAATTCATGAATAATGTGATAATAGGGAATTAGTTATATACGAAGGAGAGCTAAAGAGCACAAAAAGTCAAAGGAAAGACATGTTAAAAGTTTCGCACCATATTGTGTGCACCTGCGTTTGGGGAAGAGAAAGATGGAATTAAAGGTTTCTCACAGTTGGGCCGCATTCTTTCCATGATTATTTAAGCATTACACGAAGCACATTCTAGTTCACACAAATATCCGATTAGCGCAGATAAGACCGGCATGGAGCAGGCGTTCAGTGTGTGAGGTCAAATATGTTTTGCTGGAAGGAAATGTGCTTATGAAAAGCATTTAGGTTCACCAAGGGAAAGTTTAGGCACCTTGAATCCTTCTTGGATTTTTTTCTTGGTTCAGAATGGTGTAGACTTCACAGAGTTCATGAAATATCTAAATAAATAATTCTTGCTAAAGTAGTTATATTAGTACGGCATGTGGAAATGCAGTCTTGTAGGCAGTTTATTCTGGTAGAAGATACCATTATAAAGGGTAGTGTTTAGAAATATAGTGTAGTGTTGCCTATAAACTAGTTTCTTTTTTGGGTATGAGCTGCCTACTTGTCAGGTAGCTTTGACAATCTAATTTCAGTAGTATAGACTAAGCTCCAGAGAGTCAACTTCCCAGTCATGCCATTTTCGTTTGTCAGCAAGTTCTTGAAAACAGTGCCTGGTGAATCTAGATCAGTGCTTTAGTGCAGGTCATTTATCCCTCTGTGTCTTGCTCTGGGTCCTGGTGTGGTCTCTGAGCAAGACGGACTGCTCATGCTTGAACTAAAGAAAATGATGGGCTTCAGGAAAGCCTTTAGTGTGTTCTGGCCAGATGTGAACTTTCAATCCATGGGATGACACTAGACCTATCTGAGGTGCTGCTCCATGAAATAGCAATAGTGTGTCCTGAAAATCCTTAACACCAGCTGTCCCATTGTAAAGATTCACTCCTATTACACATCGCTTCTTACTAATGCATAAATGAATCGGCTTTTGGAACCAAGGCTTTGGCACAGAAGGCAAAACAAGGCTTAATGAAGCATTTCTATTACTTGTTCCCACTTGGCATCAGTGTTGGGTTTTGTCACCGAGGAGCACAGGCATTTTTGCACTTAAGATCAAGATCTGTGGAGTGATTAGGCTGGCATTAGGTCTTTCATACTGAGTTTATTATTTCAAAAGAGATTTTAGTTTCCTCTGCATGAGTAAGCAGAACAGCATGACTCCTTGCCTCCCTTCAGGACTAATGGCATGAGATAGAGAAAGGCTGATACTACTGAGTCAGAATCTATGTCCTTTATACTGCTGTAATATCAATCAGGACAGGATCTGAGGACCTTCACTTTATTTTAGGTGTGTTCGCTTTCAGCACAATCTGTGTTTTTACCACTCCAGATATCTGCTTTAGCAATGCACAAATGAGACAGACTTTTGCATTTTGAAATAAAGCTGTTTGACAGATTTCAACATTTCATCTGAAGAAAAGTAAAGCACAGAGGATTATCACCATCAAAGACATCTGCTAGGCAAGTGGCAAAGCCACCATGCAACACTGCATAACTGTGGTGAAGGCAAAGTACAAAGAGAAAGATGATGGCTGCTGACAATCTATTTCCTAAATAGTCTCTAGCTGGTGTATCTGTCTGGGAGTCCTGTAGACATCTAGGGCAAATAATCCTAAATTATTCCGATCTGAGGCAGCAAATGAAGGCTTGAGAAGCCTTGAAATATGCTCAAGTAAGATGTAATCAGCCTGCAATTCCCTATTCTCTGGGGATCATGGGGAGAAGGCATCCAATAAACTGATTACCCCAGTTATCTTCAAGCACGTATGATGTTGGGTGATGCCTGGAAAAAGAAGGCAGTAGACCTGGCTCTGGATGGGACTGACAAATAAATAGGAGTGGTATTTCTATATAACGCTTTCACTGCTGTCCTTTGTATCTTTTGGCTGATACTATTATTTGTTTAGTTTTGGACAATGCCAATAAAACTAACAAGTGATGTCTGGAAAAAGTCAAAGACAAACCTTTAGCCTGACACTGATTGACCTCTTCTGACGAACATTGAGGGTGGATAGGGAGGCGGAACCCAAGGCAAGAGGCTTTTCCTTTACCCCTAGCTCCGCGGGGGAGCGTGCCCTCCCCCCCACCACGAGGTCTCCATGGCCCTGGCAGAGAGCACAGGAGACGAGCAGCTGGCAGGGTGAGCAGGCAGAGAGAGAGTTTAATGTTCTGGGTAACTGCTTAAATAGCTCTTGGGAGAATTACAAAGTAACCAGTGGGAGTTCAGGAGGTCTTACAAACAGCCAATGACAAAAAGGGGTTAACAACCACTAGATGAGCTTCCAGTTATCTCTGACATTCCAAAGGTACAGGTAAGGGATCTTGGGAAGGAGAATGGTTTACACGAAGAGTTACAACACCATTTTGGAAGCATGTTCACTTTAAACAACATTACAACTTCTACATCAAAGTTACCCCAACACTCTTCAGTTGGTGCTTGAAGGTAGCAGCCTTGTTATCAAGAGCCCACTGCCAGAGGTACAGTTTCTGGATGCTTGTTGAAACTTTCCCTGACTGACTGCTGTTTATCGCAAGAGCCTTGGCTTCTTGCTCTGGAGCTGGCATTCAGACATGAGTGTTGATGGTCAGGCATTTGCTTTTCAGGTGAACATCCATATATCTCAGTCAGGGGACAAAAGCACAGCTGAGGGAAATGGGGAAATTTATAGTCAGGCAGAACACATGATTTCCTTTTTAATGCTAATCACAGGCTTGAAAAAAAAACCCAAACAAAATCAGAAAAGGCTGGCAAAGCAGAAGCATTAGTCCAGGTTTGTTATTTGGCTGACAAACAAATAGGAGGTGTATTTCCATTTTAATGTTCTCACTGACATTTTAAGTATCATCCAGTTGGTGTTACCTTATTTTGATCCATAAATACTTGCTGACATATATTTGAGCTGCAACATACACTCTCTGTGTATTTTTAGAACAAAGTGACCCCTACCCTTTTTTTTCCACAGCAAAAATGTGGAACAATGACTGAGCTTAGAGTTTTGTATTTGCAGAGAGCTTTGCATACATTAATATGTTTGACATTAATGATCCCTTAATTAGTATGATAAACCAGAAAACTAAAATAAATAGAGAATTACCAACTCTTTCTTTAAAACTATCAGAACCTGTGAACCTCACTGATCTGAGAACTATCAGTGTTTAAAATGCCTATTAACTAAGAATACAAAAGCCTGAGTATGACTAGAAAAAAAAAAATCTACTCATTAAAATAAAAGTAGCATTTTGGAAGTCTTCAAGAACTATTTGCATATCAGAGAATGGAATCCAGTTTGGAAATACTCTTCTAGCACAGTTTACTAGCTGGTGTGCTTGAGATTAGACTAATCAGCTGTCATGGAAAAAGCTGGCATTTGGTCTTACTGATGCATTGCAAAAGTACACTGTGGCATTCCCTGCTCCTGTAAGCTTTGATTAAGATTTTACATTGCTGTTAGAAAAATACCTTGTTGCAGCAGTGGAGAAATTTACATTCTCCAGTTCCTTGTGGTTGGATGTTGTGAATGAAAAAGGTTTGTTTAAGAGGTGTGATCTGGATTAAAACAGGGAAACTTCTTGGCAGGTCTGTTAGGAGAATAGGCTGAAATTTACCTTGTGTTTAGTAAGCAGATAAGATAAAAACAAATAGGGGAAAGGACGTGGTGAAAGGATAGAAGAGACTGCCTAGAGAAACTACAGGAAGTTTTGCAGCTGACACCTGGGAGTGTGTGCAGTCAACATGCTCAAGGGCAGGGCTGCCTTTGGAGGGACCTGGGCAGCCTGGAGGAACAGCCAACAGCAATCTCCTTACAAATTTTATAAGTAGAAATGAAAAGTTCTGCTCCTAGGCCAGGAGAACCATGGCAGCAACACAGACTGGGGATGGATTGGCTCTGCTGTGAGGCTACTCTGCTGTAGGTGCGTTTTGGGTTTGGTAGATGGGCCTAAGCCAGCAGTGGGTCTGGCAGCAACAGTACCCTGGGCTGATTAGAAACCCAGCGAGCACAGCAAGGGAAGTGATTTCTCCCTCAGCTCAGCATTTTTTACACTAAGTTTGGGCTACTGGATCCAGTTCTGGGCTCCCCAGTTCAAGACAAACACTGATAAACTGAAGGGAGTTAAGTAGAGGCTTCTACGATGGGAGAGGGAAGAGCACTTGTCCTATGAAGAGAAGCTGAGGTGGGACATGGACTTGTTCATCCTGGTGATGACACAGCTTCAAAGGCACTGGACAGCAGAGCCCAGGCACCTACAGTGAGGGTGGAGGCAGACTCTTCTAAGTGGTTTGTGATGGGAGGATGCTGAGCTTGAAGCCAACCCTGCATAGAGCTGCAGGTTACATTAGAAATATGAAGTTTCTTGCAAACTGAGCTATCCTGTGTTCCTAAAAATAATAAGAAAGGAGAGTAAATCATATAAGTAAAGTATGAAAACTATTTGTCTACCAGAGATTCATATGCAGAAAGGTCTTTCCCAGCCTGGTTCACAACCGGTCTTAATGCACCAGTGTGGCAGCACAAAGAGGCTGTGTAGGGGATTAGCAGACAGATTTCCTGGTGGATAAGCACTCAAAAAATAGAACTGTTCCACCCTGTGAGCAAAGTAAGGCTTCCAAAGACTCAAAAGTGAAGGAAAAACTGGAAAGAAAAAGAGAGACTTTAAGACAGGTGACTTGTCAGGGCCATTGGCAAGGCTATGAGAGGTGCTCAAGCAGGAGCAAGTACTCAGTCTGGGGCTGGACTTGGATCTCTGAGTTCTGATGAATAATAAGAAATGAAAACAACAAAAAGAGCCTTAGAAGCATGCTGGTTGGTTTTATTTAGCAGTGACTGAGAACCTTGTCAGTGAAATCTAAAATCAGAAGACAAGATAAAATGCATAATTCAAAGTTATAAGAGAACATGAGTCACATGCTGAATGCCACAAAATCAAGTCTCAGGCTCAGAGATACCATTAAAATACAGTAGTTATAAAATCAGCATTCTCTTTCTGAAGGAAGTTGCAGCCAATTTGCTGATTAATACTCCTTCAATTCTGTAGAACAAGTACTCTTTGGCCTACATAAAAACCATCAGAGGCTAAAAATCCAGGGTCCTTGAATACATTTTTTAATGAAGCTATTTTAATCAGTGTCGAAGAATTATGTATATTCAGGGAGACTGTGTGTTTTGGGTGATTCTTAATGTGTAGCTGAGCTTCTTTTTTGTGTCACTGACTTGCATACTGCCCAGCACTGAAGTGGTTGGATATCATGGGTACTATCTGCTGGTTTCAGTCCAGTTTCTAATGGGCAGGTGTCTGTACTGTGAAAAACCATCATCACCACTGATGCCAATTTGTATCTTTAGTGAGAATCACAGTAGAGAGGCAAATATTCAAATGCATAGGACTCCTCAAGAACTTTGTCAGAGACAGAAATGGAGTACTAGAATAAGATAGAAGCATCACTGGAAAATACTCATGGCCTGTATTTTTAGATATATATATGTAATATATATATGTATGTGTATGTATGTATACACATTTTACCTATAAAACACCAAGAGAAATATAGTTTCCAATGCTTTAAATTTTACTGTCTCCAAAAACTCACATTGAAAAAAGGCCACATAAAGTTCACCTTGTAATCAAACTGCTTTCTGAAGTTCAGTTCATCACAAAGTTTGCTTTATCTAGTGTATTCTCAGACTGTTTTCTTGCACAAGAGCTTCTTCAAATAAAAAACAGAATGGAGAACTGAATCCCAACACCTTAGTTCACCTAGTTGCAGTCACAGTCACAGGTGGCACTTCCACAGTCCTACTAGTTCTCACATCTTCCCCCTTCTGTTGGCTGCTGCTTTGTGTAAGGTCATTGAGTAGGGGACAGGTTGTTGGATTAATTTTAGGCTTTGGCATCCTTTCTGTTCTGAAACTGCAGGGATATACCTGCCTCCTGTATTAGGAAGCAAAGACAGATCTTTGCGTAGCCCATCTGCTGATGAAGTCTCAGCTGCCCTTCCAGCCTCAGGTGGAGCAAGTGGTGGAGGGGATTATGAGCAGAACAAAAAAAGTGTGATAAAGGGAGTTATAAGGATATATTTCTTCCTTTTCTTCTATATAAAAAACTGGAGAAATTATTGTGGCATCAGAATGAATGACGCAGCCAAATATTTCATGATGTGCTCGATGCTAGAAATAGGAATGTTTGGTCTTCTCACCTCCATGAAAATTATGCACTCACCTACCCAATCCAACTGTCACCCTACAACCTTTGGTTGTGATCTTAAAAATTGTTTATATGGTCTGGTGCTAATAAAGAGATAGCTGGCTAAGGAAGTACTATAGACATACTTAGCCAAAACATGGAGACGTGTAGCCAAAGGGAGATGTGTAACATTATGTAATATTTTGTTTAGAAAAAGCAAAAATTCCATTAGAATTGATAGAATTTGTCCATGATTTTACATGTAATTTACTGTAATAAGGATGTATCCAATTAAGCCACTAAATATAAACATGTCCAGTCTAAGGAAATGACTTGCCTAATCTTGTTTTTCTGGAAGAGTTTCTTCTTGTGGTTGCTTTCTAAATGTGGCACTTGAGCATGCCTAAATCTTATGGACCTCAAAGAAATCTATTGTAGAATTCAATTTCTGATTGCTGCTGGATGTTGATTGAATGAAAACAATTTGATATTTAGCTACAGGCCCAGCCAAGTCTGTGGGAAATGAAGTTTGTATTTTTCTGCTTTGTTACCTGCCATAAACACCTAGCTCTCAACAATTCATACAGCAGGAACACCGTTGCCTGGTTTTGTCATTTGCAGTTAAAAAAATGGCTTGGAAAAAAATGCATTGCTCCATTTCCTCCATCATTATATCAGTTTATTCCCAAATGAATGAGAAGTGTATTCAAGATTGTTTTGAGATGATTTAACAGTTGTTAAGAAATTTAACTGGTCTTTTGTTGAGTTGTTTTGACGACTGGCTCCCTTGTGTCTCCATAAACACTCTCACAGTCCTTATACCGGTGTCAAAAATCCTGCATGAAATGACAGTACTGTCAAGGGGACAGGGATTGGAAACAGTGAAAGAATTTGAACACTTCTCTTTTGCTGCCATTGCTTATTGTCTCTTTTGAACATTTCATGTTGCAAAGGCATGGGAGAGTTCTAGAAAAGTAACTAGCTAAAAAGATAGCTCATAAAAAAAAAAAAAAAGCATTTCCCTGATTGGTTTAAAATTTGTTGCTGCATTTTAGCTCAGATAATCCATTAACACCAAAATCACATCATTAGCAAAAACCATTCTAGGAATTAAGGGTTTAATCTGTATGTTCTGTAAAGTCTTCCCAGTCTTGATAATACATCTTTGATAATACATCAAAAGGAGAGACTTCTGTCTAGAAACTTATAAGAAACTTGCTTTGTGTGGACAAGGAGAGAGATATGAGACCTTATCAAGGTTTGCCCATTTCTATTTTGGAAAACGTATAAACAGAACAGCATTATTTTCCTTGCTCATGTAGCTCAAGCAATGAATGTGCAAATCTCAGATTGTAAAAATTCTGTCACCCTAATTAATCAAACCGTATGCTGGATAAGAATACAGTCCATCATCATCAGAATTAAATGGAAAGAACCCATGGTCTGCTGGGCTCTGCTTCAAGCCATTCCACTGCAAAACTAAGCATATGCTTCACCATAAGTTGTGTCAAGATTCAAATTCAGCAAAAGGCCCTTTCTCATTCGGTATGAGACTACTATGCCCTCTCTTCTTTTCTTTGTTTTAGTCCAGTCTCCCACATTCTCTGCCTCTTCCTTTAACTATCTGACTTCCAGCACTTTCAAGGGGTTTCATCAAAGTGAAAAGGCTTACAAATCAAATCACTTTTATATTCTACAAGTTCATAAGATAGTTGTAATTGTGACATTGGGGTAAAATAACCTCTTCGGGGTTTCTTGGATCTCCAAAGCCTCAGAACAGAGTCACGTTTCTAAGCATGGGAAAAGAAATCCCTTTACAAAATAGCTTTCCGTATGCAGCATTTTTATAGAGAAAAATTTTCTTATTGTTAAAATTACAAACAAAAAGAAAACATCATAAAAAAGAACCTGGCAATCACTTGATTACAACATCACTTGGTTGACACTTTAATAAAAGTGGCATTTAAATAATATTAGATATTAAAATGTAAAATGAAAATAAAGGGGATTTTGGACCCTAGGGGTTTTTTTTTAAATAAAATTGAGTTACTTTGAAATATCTTTGTCTACTGATATGACTCAAAGGACAATCACAGCTTAGTACCAGGAAAAATGTTGAACGGAAAAAAGAAATCCATATTGCATATAAAAAGAAGGTTTACTCCCCAGTGTAAATACAGTTTTGCCCAGACTTCTCTTTTACAGCAGAATACAACCATGTCAGCATTAGGAGAGCACTAGTGGACTAGTTATCAGTTAGATCATTTGTTTACTATTCACAATCCTGGCCTTTCCAGAGAGGTTTTTCTTTTCATCTTTGTGGGAAGGACAGAAGTTTCTCAATACCATGTAACTTAAAATACAATGCTGTTTCAATTCTTCTGAAAAACAAATCACTAAAAGTGTGAAGTGCAATGTTCGTGCTGCATCCTAAGCTTAATGTGTTCCCAATGTTTTAATGATAAAAAATTATGAGCCTTGTTAAAGTTATCAGCCTTGTACATCCAATCTAATTCTGGAGAGCTAGTCTCCTTTTTTACTACTTTGTCATCTTACTTGTTCAAATCATTACTTCATTGAGAACATCATTGTATGCAAATAAATCTTAGCCTGAAATTTGTTCATCCACTACCTCTAGTGACTTTGTGGATCTGAGATTGTAATTAGAAATTGCAAATTAGAATTGGCAACTGGGTCCATGACTGAATGTTGATAAACAGTTCTTGCACAGCTGCAAAGAAATAAAATTCGCTCCAGTGTTTCATCTGTAGTGGCTCCATAGGGTTAACACAGGCAAAAAGTAGTAAAAATTTCCTTTTGTCATTAAAGTGAAGACATCTGCTTCTGAACACATTAAAGTGACAAATCTGATGAGTTAGAAGGTGAAATTTTTGCATAGTTACTCTTTAGGATAGAGCTGCAGTTTAAAACATGTTGTGCTGATTAGAAATGTATTTCACTTGAGGAAAAGATGAAGCCACAATCGGTGCAAAGGGAAGGAGGGTGGGAAACCAGTTTCACCGTGATGGTGGTCTTCGGGACCGTAAAACCTTTCATCTCAACAGCTTTTTATTGCCCACTGTAAGTTGTCCAGGCAGAACAGACAACCAAACCATGGACTTGAAAAGGTGAGATTCAGCATTGTCTAGTGCAGGAGACATAAGCCTGGGGCACCCCGGCCTCTACTAAAGCTGCCAGCCAAGCTAGAGGTCACTGCATGCTATTTGTCTCGTCTCTCTTATGGAGCTGCCTCGCACTGGCTTTCTCCTAGGCACGCTTCTGGGCTAATTTTTTTATTTGGTTTGCCCAGCTCAGGTTTCATTGCACTTGTTTTACTCAGTTCCCTGAATAATAAAAATTCTTCCCTCTTTTAGCATGTTATAACCAGCATCTCTTACTAAAAAAATCCCAGGCACTGAGATATTATCCTCCTTTTATCAGGGCAGGGCTGTACCATCCAGAGAGCCTGTAATACCCAAGAGTATTAAGGGGTAATGATTTGCATGTGTTTGATGAAGGGCATTTTTCCATGAGTCAGAAGGATTCAAGCCACGAATTTACAGTGAATGTGTGTTATGCAATAAGTACATGTCCATGTGTGGATGTTTGGGGTTGTACTATTATATCCCTCTTCCCATCCATTGTCTTGCTTTATCCTGAGCCTAGGGTATTTTCAAGAAAGATCTCAGTTTGTATGCCACCTCTTGTGGCTTCATATAGTCCTCTGGCTTCCTAATTTTCCAGCTGACTTCACAGAACACAGAATCATAGAGTAGTTGGGGTTGGAAGGGACCTCTGGAGATCACCTAGTCCAACTCCCTACTAAAACAGGTTACATCTAAAGAAGGTTGCACAGGATTGCATCTGGAAAACTTTTGAACAGCTCCAGAGAAGGAGACTCCAAAATGACCTCTCCAGGCAGTTTGTTCCAATGTTCTGTCACCCTCAAGACTTCCTATCTCGCAAATTTTTTTCCCCACGGGAGAATTTACAAGTTGGAGCTAAGAATAAAATTAACATCTAACAAGCAACCTTTGCAGAAAATCAGAAGCAGAAAAGCTGAGCACAGTTTATGTGTGGCAGTCGTAAAGGTAGCTAAGGATGTTCAAGACAGAATTACCAGTAAATACCCATAAAGAAAAATCCAGTTTGCCATATTCATGACAATAATCCTATTGCTCGGGACTGTAAATCAACATATGGCTAGCAATGTGTTTTTCTTGGAAACTACTTATTGCAAATCTGATATAACTACAGGAGAGAGAGGCCTATTGTTGTGTGCTCTTGGATACTGTTGCTGTTCTTTATCAGATCAGAAATATATTTCATAGGCCAAACTTCATCTGAAACAAATCACTTCAGCTTCATAGGCTGTCTTGGGGCAAGATCAGTTTACACCAGTCAGGGATATTGCAGGCTGTCTGCAATCTTCAGAACTATTGCCTGATTATGGAGTGTCATATTCTCATTCTCAAATGCCAAATTCATATTTTGAAATAGAAACAATACCAACAAATTACAGAGACTCTAAGAGGATTAGCAGTCCTGATTTCCCATTATGTTGCTTCAGTTTGTACTATCATGGAGGTGAATGAGGCCCTCAAAGCATGCAGCAGTGCAGGAATGTTTATAAGCATATCTACCAGGCAGGCTTGTTTTTTTGAACAAACTGAAAAACATAAAAAGGAAAAAGCAGTAGATATGTGGATCTCTGAGTCATGAACGCTTCTTACTGCATTTCATTAAACTTTATTCTTTCTAAATGTATTCACACTCTCAGGACTCACAATCCATGTGATTGTGCTATCACGTAGAGAGAAAGCTAACTAAATACTATTTGAAAAAGGAATGTTAAGTAGAACAGTATCTTGAGGGCTAATTATATGGCAAAGTAATATTTGGAAGAGAAAATAAACAGGACTAATGAAACTACCAGATGATACTTTATAAGAACTCCATCAAACTTGTGTGAATGGAAAAATAATTTCTTGAAGAGTTCAGAGCAAGTACAATATAGTAACACACGATCTGCTTCAGAAAAAAGGTGAAAAGTACCTGAGGAAGAAATTTCAATCTGAGAGAAAACTGAAAAATAATAGTGGCAAAATAAGGTGAGACATGACTTATCTATATATTATCTGGCCTCCAAAAATATGTTGGCCATTGTACTAAACTAGTGTATTCATTCAGTCACTGATGGTCTTGAAAACGTGTGCTCACATGGCAACATCCTTGTGGACACACAGACGTGGAAGTTGCTCATCTATCCTGAACCATGTTGTATCTATTTACCCGAAGTGGGACTTTTTTGTGTCACTCTGTCCTTCTCCCATGGTCTGCGGATAGAGGCTGACCAACTCAGGGGACATTTTCTCTCAGTGGAATAATCAGTGGTAGAGAGTCTGTTTGGAGGCCAGTAACTAACAGTGTACCCCAGGGATCAATACCCATCCCAGTTCTGTTTAAAATCTTCATTAATGAGCTGCATGATGAGGCAGAGTGTAGTCTCAACTGATTTTTGCTGATGACAAAAAAATGGGAGGATTGGCTGATACTCCAGATGGTCATGCTCATATCCAGACTGGTGTTTGGTAAGCTGGAGAAATAGATCGATGGGAACAATATACAGTTCTTCAAGGTGAAGTGCAAAGTTCTGCACCTGACAAAAATAATTCTGAGTGCCAGTATACGCTGCTGGTCACCTGGCTGGAAAGCAGCTTTTCAGAAAAGGGTCTGTGTGTTCTTGTGGGCACCAAGTTAAACATGAGTAAGCAATGTGCTCGTGCAGAAAAGGTAAATGTTATCATCCTGGGCTGTATTAGGTAAGGTAGTGACAGGAAGTTAACTGATCCTTCTCCACCTAGAGCGGTGCGTCCAAAGCTAAGCTCCCCAGTACAAGACATGGACATACTGGAAAGGGCATCAAGATTATAAAGGGATTGGATATCATGTTGTCCAGAACGGGGCAACAAAACTGGTGAAAGGACTTGAAAGCATGTCCCATAGGGAGCAGCTGAGGACTCTGGGTTTGTCTAGTTTGGAGAAAAGGAAGCTGAGGGGCAACCTCATTGTTCTCTACAGCTTCCTGAGGAGGGGAAGTGAGGAGGGAGGTGCTGAGCTCTTCTCCCTGGTATCCAGTGACAGGATGCATGGGAAGGGTTCAAAGCTGTATCAGGAAACATTCAGACTTGGCATTAGGAAACATTTATTTACCAAGAGGGCAGTGAGACACTGGTATTGATTTCCTAGAGAAGTGGTTAATGCCTCAAGCCTATTAGTGTTTAGGAGGCATTTGGACAATGCCTTTAACAAAATGCTTTAACGTGTGATTAGCCCTGAAGTGCTCAGGCTGTTGGAGTTAATCATCATAGGTTTTGTCCAACTGAAATATTCTATTCTATTCTATTCTATTCTATTCTATTCTATTCTATTCTATTCTATTCTATTCTATTCT
>JAYRBT010000001.1:49233431-49244360 GCA_036023395.1 Myiotriccus ornatus
TGCATAAACCTTCTCTCAACTAATAGTAATTGTGTGGGGGGTGTAAAAGCAAATTGACCCAGGGCAAAACCATGACACCCACTCATTACCCATTTGGCATCATTAGTTACACTGGTGCTAATCGTACTGAGGCTCTAGAGGGGCTGGACAGCTGTGGGTGCTTGCATAATGCATGATATGCTTCCAGCAGTGCCTTACTCCTTTGCTCTTTCACAACAGTAAGGATGTCTGGGTTTAATTTTTTTCCCCCTTTCCTTCTCTTCACCTGGTCTTATTAACCTGTCTGGGGGTCACCCTTCCCTTAAAGCACACAGCCACACACACCTCACCCATTGCTGTTTGCTGTACTGTCAGTGCCTGAGGCTATCCTCTAACAGTGTCTAATGCATTTAAAACTATAAAACTTGCTGTCTGCTTCCTTTTTCCAGACGTACCACGACCTCTTTCTGCTATTTTCATGTTAAACCAACCCATCTAAGAGACTGACTTTTAAGCAAGAACTTTAACAAGGAATGGTTTAATTTATTTTTTTTAGCACCTGTGGAACTGCTGCTGCCTGTGTCCACCTCTGGGGCTGCCCTCTCTCCAAGCTCAGGACCTGAGGCAGCTGGCTGCCCTGGTCAGTGGGGCTATCTTTATCTTCCAAAAAGACTACTTTTGATGTTCTGTGGCACCACCAGTGACCGTTTTCTCTGTAGATACAACTGTTCAGCATTTCAAAAGTTATTTTTAGAATTATAACCTTTTCACACTTAATCTCACCAGGTCTCCCAGATACTTAAATGACTATTGGAAATAATTAGATCTATGAAAGTTTAAAGTGAACCATCTTCATCTCTCAGCTTCAGTTTTTCAACTACATTCTCTTCCATATACACATATCATGTCTATGAATACATTTCCATCAATTGGAAGGTGTTGATGGGGCAAGAAGTATGTTCTTAAACATCTGAAAACTTATTACTTTATTGTATTAAAGCAACCACTGGAGCCTTAACTCCTGTCAAGTCAAGAAAAATACTGAAAACAAGTAAATGAAATGAGGTTAAAATGAGTTAATGACAAAACTCAAGCTGGTCTCGCAACAAGATAGCTCTACTAGCTTCTGACACTCTCAGATTTATATTTCTATAAATTCAGAACAGATGAAAAGAGAATTAAACGATTAATCAAAATTTATTCCAACTTGTGCCCTTGGGAGACATTCTAAAACTTCCTTTATTGTTCAAAGAGGGAGGCTCTGGTTCTCATTGGTACAGTGGAAGACTTCATTGCTATCTGACACTGTATTTACATTTAAGAAGGGCATAACATTCCAAAACAGGTACTCACAATGGGTTTTTTTGCAGCACAAATAGCTCTCTGAATGCTGTTGAAAGCTTGAAGCGCACAACAAATACTGTGCAAGCTCTGCCAGATGACTGTGTGCATAAAGTTTTGAAAGAATTACTCCAAACGTCAATAATAATCTATTGTTATATACTGTATCTTTAATGCCATAGGTATCCATTTCTTGTTGGAACATTTCTATGTAAATTCCTCTGATACCCAGCATTAAGCACACTTTTGACCTTGTAGTTTAACAGACCTGTACATTATGTTAGTTGAGGCTACAAGAATGTCCGAAGAATATTCATTTTAATTTTTTATTATTATTATTGTGTTCCCATGCTTATTTTTATTTGTTTTTCTAGGCTGGAGCTGATGTAGAACTTCATCCCTATTGCCACTAACTATTTCTGTTATTCCTTTCACATTTCTGCAGGACATATTTGTGTAACATAAACAGTAAGAACAAGAGAAAAATAAGGAGACTGGAGAAATAAATGAACACAAAGAAATAAAATGGTGTTCATTCTGCTCTGTCATAGTGCTACTAATTCAAAAATACTGAGGAATTCACCTTTTTTTATGAAAATGTTTGTAAAGTCTCAAAAATTCAGAAATCCAATATAAAATGCTGTTGTCAATTTGTATATTTGCTGTCTCCCTCTTCATAACTTTTCTTTGTTCAGCCTGCAAACAGAAAGAGTATTCAGTGAAAGGCAATCAAATCCATCATAAAGTTAAGAATCCAAATGTGCGATATCTCAGTGTTGCTGCTGCAAATGATTGTTGATGATAAATTAATTCTGAAATAAAGTGTAGTTTTACTGCTTGAAAACATATTCCCAGTGTAAGGATTCTACATTTCCACATCCTTCCTTTTATCCACACCAGCAATCACAGAGCTGCTCAGTTATGAGACACAGTGATAGACCCATGAGACAGAGGGTAATTTTTTTGTAGGACTGGTTGTGAACAGGATCAAGGAACAGAGCAGAACTGGCAGCATTGACAGCTGGCAGCGTGATGTGGGCAGGTATGATTAAGTACAGAGATGGAAGAAAGCAGAATCCTCTTTCAGTAGTAGCACATGCTTGAGTAGTTTTGCATAAGGTAACCATAAAACCTCACCCTGAATAATAAGAAATTAGGCCCGTATTACAATCTGAGCAACACTCTAATCCATTTCTAAGCAACCATTTGGGCAGTGAGTGAGGTTAAAGTGTTGTTTACACTCTCTTGTCCTTTCTTTCTAAGTCAAAAGTCTACCCACATCTCTTCTAACAGAGTTTTCTACTGTGCCCATTACGCAGAGTTTATAAGGCTGTCAGCTTCACCCAGCTTTGCCCCTGGTCTTCTGTGTGACAGCAAAACTGCACATGAGTCTGTTTGGTATCACTGACTCTTCACAAATTCCTTTGATCCTTCCTTTAAAACCTTTTGTCTCATTTAGATATTCTGGTTCAAGGATCATGCAGATATTTTATCAAAATGCATTATTTCTCTAGCGTGTTTTGTTAACAGGAAGTTTAAGCTTCATCATCTCCTCTTACCAAGATTTTGCTAAGCTTTGAAATTGTTATTCAGTGAAGTGAAGTGGTTAATCTGTCCTCATCCATGCTGTTCAGACTACTGACTGGAACGTTTCTGACTGACATTATTAAAAAGAAATATAACCCAAATCTCTTTTATTTTCAGTTTTTAGTGTCTTCAGCGATGTATGAAATTTCTTTTAGGTCATTACAAATCTTTATAAATTTTTTTCTTCACTTGTCATAGTAATGCAGACTGTGTATTATGATTTTCACTAGTGAAAAAACATGACTTGAAGTTCAAATGGGCAGAAACGTTTGCCTGGATTTGGAAGCAATACGTATTATGTGCAGTGGGACTTTACTTACTTGGTCACACCAAAGTTAACAGGGTGGGTCACAGTGGGAATTTGCTTTGGGAATCTTCAGGATGCCATGCCAGCTACTGTATTCTGATTTTTACAGAATTATGTTTATCAGAACTTTTTCCATGTTTTCTGAACACATGGCCTCTATTCCTTTTTAAGATAAAGTAGGATGTTAACATGAGAAAAATCCCAAACTAGCTGTTCTTAACTGAACAAGAGGAATGACTCTAACTCAGGAAGAGATCTGAGAAATAGAAAAAATGGAACAGGGATTCGTAACTGCTTTTGGGAAAGAAACAGAGGCTTGATATTAGCGGTTTTTAGAATCAGTGCTTTCAGCACACATTCCTCTTTTTCCATGTTACCCAGACACTTATAGCAGGATCTGCATGACTGATATTGGCCATGGAAAACAGAGTTTCTCCTGAATTCAAACACTGCATGTGGCATGGCAGCTAACTAGTGGTCCAGAAGATTACCAAATCCTGTGATTACCACCTAATTATGCTGTTGTGAAAGGCAAATGTGGTTCACTGCATAAATTTAAGAAAAGTGAGGGTGTAGTCAAAGGATGCTTTTCTTTCTGTGAATACAATGTAGGAATGAATACTATTATTCATGACTGAATTATATAAACACTCGGTGGAGTATTTAACTAGTCATTTTTATTTACAGTAGACAAATATACATTAATTAAACGTGTACTGCTGAAGGTCAATTTACAATGCAACCAGGTTCTTTTTCTTCTCCATTCACTTTATTATTCCATGCCTGTCAAGGTTTTTAAGCTTCCTATTTTTTCTAAGTATGACTCTGTATGTTAACTTAAAGATT
Organism: Myiotriccus ornatus; assembly: GCA_036023395.1. Classification (NCBI taxonomy): domain Eukaryota; kingdom Metazoa; phylum Chordata; class Aves; order Passeriformes; family Tyrannidae; genus Myiotriccus; species Myiotriccus ornatus. Next base: position 49,237,492 of record JAYRBT010000001.1, read on the forward strand.
AAATGAAGACAAAATATGTATGTGCAAGTTACCATTTTTAAGCAGAACTCTGCACACTGGGTTCAACAGACGCTATGAAAAATAGACTACAATACTTGTCAGAGGCTCTAGAAAAGTTAACATGATGGGAGTAAAAAGCATTACAGCTATATATCCCAGAAGGAGCAGTGACAGTGAAAGTGGTTGAACTCTGAACTACACAAAAAAAAAACCCAGCAAAACCACCAAAAAACCCCCCAACTCTATACAGTTCAGTAGACTGAAAGTGTTTCAAGGAACTTTCTGGTCATTTTTGTTACTGAATTTTTTTAATTCTGTATTATTTTATATAGTCTATTTCATAAAGACTTTCAAGTTATAATTGAGAACAAGAAAAGATGTTAAACCATCAGTATTTCAGAGGCATAAATATTTCAGATATCACTCAGTTTTTCCCTCCATAATTCAGGTCCCTAAATAGTGGCTGTAATCAACTAAGACCATTATGGCATTTTAAGTATGGCTTATGAAACTAGCTTGACATATGTAAGACGTCCATTGAGATACTGGGTACACTGTGGCTTATTTGATTTAGTTGCTTACACTGAAGTATCCACTGATATTTTTGATGCCCTAGGGTGTCTGGAAAACATCCATCACAACATAGGACCCATGAGAGACTGGTGATCATCTGTGGAAACTGAGACATCTTCCTGGGACTTGCAGACTTGACAAATGCCCTGTGGGACATCCATGTTCCTCCGTGGGAACTAGAGGCTGCGCGGGTTGCTTTAGAGCAGACAAAATGGTTAAAGCAGCTATGTCAGGCATCTGAACCCCACCTCTTGTGTAGGAGATGAAAGAGGATATGGTTTGATTCTAGATATGGAAGCTGCAAAACAATTCAAGATGTCTTCAGCGAACTCAGGAGGCCTCCAGCTGCTGATCCTGAAGGCATAATTTTCCTATAAGTTGTCACAAATTAGTGGTTTAGGTTGCTCAAGAAATCATAGGCCAAAGCACAGGCAAAACCAGGTTTAATATTACAGTGAAAGAGTGACAGTTTGTTGGCGAGGTTCCCTCTACTATTTACTAGTTGGTTAAAGCACACAGAGAGAAATTGGACTAAAATCTGAAGTCAATCAATCTAAAACTAAAATTAAGCTAAAATGATCTATATGGAGGCTGGAGATTGAAAAAGGATAAGGAGAGGAAAAGGTAAAGATAAAAAGGAATAAGGGGAGATCCTCACATTGTGCCACAAGGTTCTATGTGGACCCTGTTGCTAAACTTAGCCCTAAACTTGACCAAACGTTTAGGCCTAAAGGTTTTAACAGCAGTTTACCTTCTTAGCTTTTACTCAATAGTTTGATTTAAAAAATTTAAGAAAATATTCTATAGAATTTACTATAAGCACAACAGTCCTTATATAAGCTCACTTATAGGCCTAACTTACATATCTAAAGTACTTAAGAATATAAGAGAGGAAAATTGTCAGTACATTTGCTGTAACATATTTACACTCACATGCACACAGACTTAAAGGAGTATGTACAAAGTATATCTGTGAAAAATTCCCCTCAAATTCACTGAAGTACTCATGTGGCATCTTCTCATTGGGCAAAGGGTTGAGCCCCAAGAAGAGGGGGTGTCAGCCCAGGATCCATCATCGTCATTCAGCAATCCTCCAAGTATAGCAAACTTGAGAATTTTCTAGCTCTGACGGGTGTCCTATTCAAAGGGAGGTTGCTGGTCACAGCCCTCTGTGGCCCAGAAGAACTCAAAGGACCTCACTTAGGACTGCTGCTTTTAGGGTCACAAGAGAGTTGGCTTTAGTCATAGTAATTTTTCATCCTGGCCATGCTTTGGATCAGAAACTTTCTTTGAAACTTCAAGAAAAAAAAAATGTTGTTCTATGGGAGTTGTTATTCATACAAGAAACATAAATTTCCAAGGCTGTTCATATAAACTGGAGCTCATTAAACAGCATAAGTTCCTGGGAGAAGACTGTTTCTGATAAGCTCCAGATGAGCTTAACCCAGGTGCTGTTAGGCCCAAGGAGCATTTCTGAGATCATAGTGCAGCCCAAGGCAGGGAGGAATGCACCATTGCATAAGTCAAGTATCAGGTCTACCCGTACTTTTTAGCTATCCTGGCTGATTATGGTATTTCAAACCACATCTATGTAAGGGCAACCATACCAAGTCCCTAGGCTCTGAGGATGGTATTCTGTTGTCTTTACATAGGTGCTTAGCAACACATCAGGTTAACTACATCACACTCTGAATAACTGGTTGAACCTAACTGACTTGTTTGTGTGGTTATGTGAAAGCTATAGGGAATGCAAACTTGGGCTAGAGTTATATTAATGGGGGCACCTTATGACTTCTTTCTTTTAACTTCTTTTCTCTTTTGACATTGTAGTGGTTCAGACCTGGCCCCCAGCTAAGTGGTTAAACCCACAGATGCAGCCTCCCCTCTCCCCTTATATGAACATGGGGAAGGCAAGGGGAGGACAGAAAAGGAAAAAAACCAAAAGACTGAAATAACAGAACCAAAGCAGTATATATATATATATATACACCTATGTGCAGTTACAATACTATATACATATTAAAAAACAGAGAATCCCAATACCCCATAACAGATAAAGAAGAGATACACTCAGTCAATGAAGAATTAGCAAACAAAAACCAAATACTTTCCTCAAAAAGATGAAAGTCACTCCACCAGATTTCTCCATCCAGATCAGGAAAACAACAGGCCACAGCTGGCCTCACTCCCAGATAAGTGAGACTGACTGCAGTGACCTGCTGTCTTCAAGTCCAATGGAAGAGAAGAGAGAGGGAGAGAGACCCTTCTCTCTCCTTCTTATTTATACTTTTGCTTACAAAAAAAACAGGATGGAACACTGGGAATGGCCACTTCCCTAGTTTTGACCTGATTACCAAGGAAGACCTATATCAAACTATCACAGATATGTAAGAGAGAAGGAAAAGTATTTTGCTTGTCCTTCGCTTTATACCAAGGTTATGGGTCAGACACTCAAAATAAGGACATAATTAACCAGGAAAAGTAATGAATAATAAAAAAAAAAAAGGAGCAAGGAGATGTGGCATAATTAAGGCTTAAACTCCAGTACTTATGGAACAAGTCATATGATAAAATTGAAGTCTTCCACATTTTGTGAATCTATTTCCTCCCTAACTGGATGATTCTGATCGTAACTGAGGGGGGAAAAAAAAAAGTTTTTAAATTGGACACAAAATATCTCCAAGTGAGAATTCATGATGTAATTAGCCTTGGTGGCATGTGTGACACTCAGTTTGTACAGGTTCAAATATGAATGCCAAATTTAAAGTCTAGAAGTCCTGAAGGCTTTCCATCTCACAATCCATGCCCAGAAAGCTTCAATATGTACCTTTGATGTTTTGAGAGGTGTCATTATGGCATAGCATCAATAAAACAAATCAGTCCATTTTGTCCACTGCTTAAATACTACTCAAGGTGTAAAATGATGTAGCATAAAGTAGCCCTGGTGCATTCAAATTAACCTAGAGACATTGCATAAAAATTAAAACTACACAGAATCTCATATTTAATTATCCTAACCACCAGCAGCATGTCCTGAAACATTCTATCTCTTGACTAATAAATGACCTCAGGACATATTATTTATTTACATGGTTTTGCAAAAAAAAGTTTATGTGGGATAATTACAAATATAAGGAAATACATCTATAAACTTATAATTAGAGCACTGATATTTTCCCCTTGGGGTGACAGAAATCTATTCACTGGTATTTTATAACTCACAATTGTATCATTAAGATCCCATATGAGAATGGGAAAATGGATAATTAAATGGATGAGAAAACAAGCTAGAAACACCTTTTTCCTTCTTTTTTTTTCTCCCTTAGTGGTAAAATTCAATATTGCATTACAGCATGGAATTCTGGGGAAAAAAAAAAAAAAAGAAAAAGAAAGTATGGGTGGAGAGGCAGATCCAATCCAGCAAATACTTCCTGTTACCCTAATATCAGCACACAAGAGATCAGGAACACATGCTTGTACACTGTATCTTGTCTTGAAAAAAAGGAGTCTACAATATGTGGAACATGAAAATATGTAAAGTGCAAGAGACAGTACAAGATTATAATGAGCAAAAAGGTTTTGGAGAATACCCTTAGCAGCAAATGAGTATTTAGACAAAACATATTTGGTGTCTACCCATGAGCATAGTCAATGGAGGTTTTAAAAATATTGCTAAGAAGTCCCAAACTCTAAAAGTTTCATGTTTCTGATATGCCACTAACCTGCCATGGGAAGATGCATATGGTAGGAGATATATCCACTGGTTTATCATAAGTGGAGTGTGTGAAAATGATTGTGAACGGCTAAATAAGCACTAAGGCAAAAACAATGGTTTGACTAGTGCAAGCCTTAGTCTAAAGTAGATTGCGCTGAAATAATTTCCATGTTAGAAACTATCTCCCACCACCACCCACAGTCAATGTATTGCAATGATCAGACAAAACTCTGCCAAATATTTTCTTGTTACCTAGCTTATATTGATTTTAACATCAGGCTGAAGACTTTGGACAATATTACCGTACTTTATGATTATGATGTAGGTAGTGACTTTGTCACTTTTTCAATAATGTGCTCCTTTATTCTCAGAATGCTCATGAGGCAAAAGACCAAGTTGTCACCAGGAATACAGTGCAAGCTTTAGAAGGTCTGCTCTTTTATCCTCCTGACTTCCTTCAAGTATAGAGTGGGGGTTTAGATTAGATATTTAGAAGAAATTCTGTACTGTGATGGAACTGAGGTACTGAAACAGGTTGTCCAGAGAAGTCGCATGTGCCCCATCCTGAGAAGTATTAAAGGCCAGGTTGGATGGGGCTTTGAGCAACATGGTAGAATAAAATATCATGGCAGGATGTTTGGAACTATGCAATCCTTAAGGTCCCTCCAACCCAAACCATTCTATGATTCTGCGATTCTAAAAGAGGGCACATTCTTTCATCTTGCTAGTTTTTAAAGTAGACCTGTAGCTATAATTCATTACTTAAATTTTATTTTCCCACTAATTTTCATGCCAATAATCCTGAAGGCTCACATTGTATTGTCCTTCATCCCCACAAAATGTTGCTGAAAAACTAAAGATTATCGTGAATATTAATGAGGGTTTAATACTTTCTCACCCCTTCTTGAAGATATACAATACATTACGTCTTTCTCAGATTGGAGAGGCAGAGTTAATTACTTTCTCCGCTTCCTCTTTCAGCTATTATCTCTGTTGTTGACAGACAGTTCCTTCTGGAGGGACTTATGACTCGGTTGTTGCGGTGACTCCTTTAGGATAAAGACCTTTGGAGTCCTGACTGTATTGTGTTCCACTCAAGTAGCCTTTTGAAACAAATGCTTCACCTCAGACACTGAGTAGAGCCAGAATCTTTCCCCGTCTCTGTGTTTCATTACCCTCTAATGTTTCCTTGACTGTTTTTGCAGCCTTCACTGCACCACTTTGAACTTGCCTGAGGTTCCAAAGCTCAAGGCAATGTTTGTACAAACCACTTCCTACCTTCATGAGTCAGTGGGACCTTGAGAGTTGTTCAGATGCCCAAATGTAGGTTTTTAGTCAACAGTATCAAGACTACTGAATATAGTGGGTATATTTTAATTCACTATAATGAAAGCTTAGATAAACGGCTTACATGTAGACATCTACGTTTCACTGAATCTGGGGCTAAACATCACTCTTTGTACAGTGTCTCTGAATGTATAAGCCAAAACCTCACAGGTCAGTTGGTACTGTACTGTGCAGCAAGACAGTGTCTCATTTGCTACGTGAAGAAGGCATGGGGAAGATCTCAGCTGAATATGATTCAGTCACCTACACACACATATGAAGTACGTCTTTCAGTACAGCAGTGTAACTTGCCAGTCCTCTCTCTGCCATGTTGTGTCTATAAGACTACTGTCAAGTGGGTATCTTGGACATGCTAGGGCATGTTGCATGGCAGTAGGTACCTATTCATGGTAACTCTCCTTCTGAACATTTTACAGGCCTTATCTTTTTGAAGGTCTCAAGGAAGAGTAGCATTCATTTTACCTTACTTCAGTTTAGGGCTTGATTCAGCTCTAATAGAAAAAAAGAAATTGAGGTGACCAATATAATTTGCGATGTTGTAGGCTAAACATGAGATATATCACTAACACTTGAAGATACAATCTAACACACATACGTGTTCCTTCCCTACAGCACCTGAAAACCAGGACAGATTCTCTGAATCATCTGAAGCATCTCAAATAGCCCTAACCATCTACGTGCCATCCTTCTCCTCACTGGCTACTAGCGCTTCCAAGGAATAACACGGAAATTACTGTGAGATTTAGAGTCACGGAATCACAGAACCACAGGGTGGTTGAGTTTGGAAGGCACCTCTGGAGGTCACCCGGTCCAATTCCACGGCTCAGTCATGGCCACCTAAAGCTGTTTACCCAGAACAGTGGCGAGGTGGATTTTGAATGCCTCCAAAGATGGATAATCCACAACTTCCCTGGGCAACCTGTGCCAGTGTTCAGTCACAGTCATAGTGAAACAGTGTTTCCTGACATTTAAAGGGAACCCCCTGTGTTTTATTTTGCACCTGCTGCCTCTGGTCCTGTCACTGGGCAGCACTGAAGAAAGCCTGATTCTGCCCTCCTTGAACCCTCTCTTCCACTATTTATACACACTGCTAAGATCCTCTCTGAGACAACCCTTCTCCAGGTTGAACAATCCCAGATATCTCAGACTTGAATAGAATAGAATGGAATGGAATGGAATGGAATGGAATAGAATAGAATAGAATAGAATAGAATAGAATAGAATAGAATAGAAT
>JAYRBT010000001.1:49255364-49269577 GCA_036023395.1 Myiotriccus ornatus
TGCCCGGGGAGTGGCCCTGACCAGGAATCGAACCCGGGCCTCGGCGGTGACAGCGCCGCGCCTTAACCACTAGACCATCAGGGGCTCCCATCTTTCCTGTATTACAACTGGCTTATTCAGTGAAACACTTGTTTTGTTTTTGGGGATGGTAAGATTGTTATTTTGAACATAATTTACCGATGTGGAAGGAGGAAAATATGCTAGAAAAACTACAGAAAGGTAGGAAACTGGTAGAGAAAAACATGTACAAAACACTCAAGGATTTAGGATAGTAGATAGCAGCATTTCTGGAGGCTAAGGTTGTCTTCTTTTTCATAAAAATTCTGAACCCATTCAGTGGTATTTTTTGGCTTTTTCTCATCTAGACTGTGTCAGATTATTTTTAATTGTGTAATTCTTCAGCAGCTTGCAAATGTAAAACTTTCATTTTCTGTTAAGAAGTTCTTTTCAGCTGAACTATGATAGAAAATGAAATTTCTATGTGAGCTAGCCGCTAGAGAGTCTGAGGGAAGCAATATCTGGGTTAACAGACTGTTTTAAACACATTCTCTCAGGACCTTTCTCTTCCCCTTCAGCATTTTCAGCCTGTCTGCCTCTTGCCTGCATATTTCTTCAGTGTTCAGGCCAGTTGTGATCTACTTGAAAAAATAGACTGGATGTACTAAAGAGTGGCTTTTCATATCAAGTGGAGATTTAAAATAATCTGACAATACCAGAAATATGCTGGAGAACAATATCCAGGGCAGGACTGGAGGAATAGTGGGTGAATCAAGGCACAATGCACAGAACAAATAACAAGCACACTAACAAATAACTTTTATCTCATTAGTTGTTCTTGAGTTAACTGTATTGCTTTGATCTTATTTGCAAGAGCAATAGCAAAAATAAAGAGAAATCTTTACCCTTTAAGTGCAGTAGCACCATACTTGCTCACATTTAACGGCCTCGAAGATACATGACTAGGGTGTACATAAGTTGGACTGCCTCCATGCAGTCTGTGTGTGACATAAAGCTCAAGGACAATTTGCACAGCTGAAAAACAATAAAGCGTTATATACACAATACTTAAGAAACTTTTCAGAGATTGTTTTCCATGCTGAAATCTCCAGACTTCCACTTGCAAACTTGCAAGCTTACTTTATAAAACACCCAGGGAGGGCCTGAGTCAGTGCTGTGCACTGCCTTTGATATCAGTAGCCTCTAATATTCATCCCAGCAGGAATGCTAGAGTTCACTGCCAACAGCTTGGAGGTAGGCTGATGGTATGCAAACTAAAGGAGCACAGAAAGAACAGCATTAGCAGGTCCAGTGAAAAAGAAATCTATGTTACAACACCCTCAGGGCTTTGAAATAGCACTTGTGACAACACTGCATTGTATTCTCATGTACTATCATCTCTTATCTGAAGAACAGGAGTTTTGGACTCCACAGAGACAGAATGCAGTGCTTTGTAATGACATAATGATAGCCTAAAGCCCTAAAAGATTGTGTAATGATCATCAGTTTCACTCAGAACTTTAGGTGAAATTATCAACTGTAGCACAAATAACATAAAATCCCTTCAGCTCAATTATCTGTCTTAGTCTCAGAGATCAGTGCCTATAATTTGTAGTCCATATTTAACTGTCTTGTGATGGATGTAACAATGGAGGGTTCCCATCAAGATAATTTTGGAAAGTTCTTGAGAAGGGTTTTCACATTAAATCCATTTAATCAATAAACAGTAGATATTAAATAAATATGAAATGAAAATATTTTTACTCTTAAGGCACTGAAAAAGTGAAAGTTGTAATAGCAAAAACTGCATTTCTTTTTCAGGAGCAGAAAAAAGTAAAGATTATTTTGTGTTAAAAATTACAGAATGTGATAATTAAATAAAAAATATTTTTTGAGTACAGAATGTGATAATTAAGAAGAAATTATTTTTTGAGTTATGTTTTCTTTTCCAAATTAATAGGCTGATCACATCAATCTAGTCTTCAGCCCTATATTAATTTCCTCAAACTGATTTTTTTTAATCTCAGTATTATGCTGAGATGTCAAGAAGGTTTAGTTGATAACTGATAACAGCAACATGAGAAGGTGATGCCTTAGAATTCTTAAGATTTGTAGCATATAAATTTTTAATATAGTTGTATAGTTTCTAACACTTGGGAAAGGCAGTTAACTGAAACTCCTTTCTCACACGTCATATCAAGTTCTCAAAATTCTTCCAGTTTTGTTTAATGTTCTCTTCAAGGAAAAGCCATCAGTGAGTGTGTCTTTTTTGGAACATGTACCTAGAAAGATATCATTGTAGATAAAGCAACCTAGAAGGCCCAGAGACCTTGGAGAAGCTCCAAAGAAGGGTTGTGATGTGCATGACATGAGAATGGTGAAGATGAGGAAGAAAGGGGTCCTGAGACCTCTGACTCAGTTCCCGGAAGGCATGCCAAGGGGCAGCCGTGTGGAAGGTTCTGGGGAGCAGATAATTTTGGGGTTGGACACATCATTAGATAGGATAATTAATTAGAGCTATAAAATTGTGAAAGCCCAGTACTGTATTGTACACTATAGTACACTTTTATGTATAATGTGCCTTAAAGCACTTTAGTTAAGGACTGCTATCTGCTTTATCAATATTAATACTCTCCAGAAAGTTTGCTCCTTCCATTTTCGGCAACAAAAGCACAGTCTCTTTTTAACCTAGTGAAAGAGTCATGTGATTAAAATGCCATATTGACATCCTGGAAATTGGGAGTTCTCTTTCAGAGGCTACATGTGACTTTGAGTAAATCACCTAGTGGATTAGTCAACACTGAAAGTAATACCAGCCCAGTCTTACTCAATGTTTCAGTTTCTTATACGTATTCCCAATTATACCTGCTTGTGTAGAGAGAAAAACACGTTTCTGGTGTTAACTTCTATGAGGCAACACAGTTAAATGGATGTAATCTGGCGTCCATTCTTGTTTATGAAGTTTTAGTGCAGGTCACAGACTGCATTTCTAGGGACCCATCAGTGTTGCAAAAAGAAGAGTCCCTGACACTCCAGGTGAAGACACTAAATCTGGCAGGATAACTCAGGTCCCAGTACTATCCTGAAGTGTTTGTGCTACACTTTCTGTTACAAAAAATAGAAAAAGTAAAATTCACTGTGGAAACCTGGACTGCATTTGCAAGGGTAACATTTGGGGAGAATAAAGCTGATGTTCTCATCTATCGTATTTGTGTTGAAAGCCATTGAGAATATATAAATCTTGTTATGGGATTAGAATTCAGAGTAAGCCTGTGTTGCAATTGTGGGTGAGCTGAGCTGTGTGGGCATTATTAAGTGCTTTGATGTCCACAGAAAAAAGGTGCAACAGACACTCAAAGTTATCTCTAGTCAAGAGATACTGTTGCTGAGCTCCTGTTGGAAAGATGTACTGAGCATTGCACAAAAGCCACAATGGAGGAACAGGGCTGCATTTCAAGAGCAGAATGGTCATATTTGGCAGTGAAAGCATCTTGTCTGGAAGACTGACACACTACACAATTCCTGCACATGAGTCAAGGTGGGGAGGTCTTGCTGGGGTATAGGTGCTGGAGAACTTTAAGGTGCAGTGAACCCTCTTCTGCATTATAAATAGAGACATGCTTTGTCCTGAAAGAAAGAGGTACACAAAAGCTGACAAAATAACCATGACAGATTATACTGTGATAAAGGATAGCCTGGTCAATCTTACGTCATGCTCCTTTCATACCGAAAGATAACTCTTGTATTAATTCTTGGGAGTCATCGGGTAATGTAAAGAGATCAGGTCCCTCAGGTAAAGGCAAAAATATGGCTGAGATTGTGAACTTCAGAGTTACATCCAAAGAGACAGCCTTTCAGTAAGGTGTCCCAATATCTGAAAGCCACTGGCTATGAGCCAAAACAGGCATAAGTAAATTTAAGGCTCACACATTAAGGCATTCCAGTGTAGATAATATAATTACACTATGACAAAAACAGTTTTAGAGATTAGTCCCAAGCCCTTTGGGTAAAGACACAAGAAGACCCAAATATATTCATTCACTTCACATATATTCATGCTGAAGAGTATGTCAGAAACACGCGGTTTATCTCAACCCGCAGAAATCTATCCATAAGGCATGTACAGAAACACATCCCAACATAGTGACTAATCCTGCACCAACAGCACTATTTTCTTTGTCACTTGGCGGATTGGAAGATACATTTAGAACTTAGCTGACGAGTGGAAGTGAATATTTTAATGGCTTAAATCAACCATTTCCTAATTATTTATTTGCAAACTCATGAAAATTTCCTCTCCATATTGTAATTATTCAAAATGAGTCACATTTTTTTCAGTCATCCTACATATGTAGGATTATAGATACATTGAGAGGCATAAAACAAAATATTGAATGTCTTTAAGTGACAACTGATTATACAAGTAACATGGTTCTGTTTCATTTCCCTCACTGTCTCAGTGTAATGGTTGACATTTCGACTTGAAGAAGCTGGTGCAGGGCTGAACACTGCAGGGGAACATGGTGATTTAGGGATAGGCTGTAGCTAAGAGAAAGAACTACTTTAAACATTTATAAATGCATCCTTTTCAAACTACATAAGACATCACTTAGTCAGGATCCTAAAAAATCCACAACCTCCTACACTCTTTATTGGTGTAAGTGCAGAGTTTGAACTTAATTTTGGCTCGCATTATTCATACAAATGAATCACCTGTGGGAATCTTTGGTGTGCAGGCAAAAAAACATCAAAACTTGATACTTCTTCTTTGAGTCTGGAAGGTTTGACAGATCTAATATTAGTCCCCATGATGATGTTTCTAAATTTCCCACTGCTGCTCTTGAGACCATCAGTATGTCCTAGTAACAACAAGGGAGCACTTAATCTGGGGTATGACAAAGAATAAGCATCTGCTATGCCTTTTTTTTAGTGTTGTCCTTTAAGCGGTTTATTAACATCAGACATAACTGGAACCCAAAAACTGACTGTTGAAGCAATGACACAAAGCTGAACAGAAGCAAGGGGCCAAGGAGCTGCCCAAGTTGGCTTTGTTACCTCCTCCAGGCAATCTCTCCCTCTTGCACAGTGCTGCCAAGGGTTAGATCAAAGATCATATAAGTTGACAGTACTTATATAGCGTACTCTCTGCCTCCATTCTCTTTTACAGACAGATTGTTCTAATGCACTCAATATATTATGTAAGTTTATCTGCCTTTTTTTTTTTTTTTCCCAGGATATGGAGACCTTTGAACTGAAATAGACACAGCCTGCTATCATAACAGAGCTTCTGACATATCAGTATAAGCCAGCTTGGCAGGCATCCCTGCAAATACTATTTAAAGTTTATTGCTGAAAAAATGCAGCTGTTCCCTACCTTGTACTCTCCTAAGGGATCAGGACTTATGTGTACCATGAGGAAAGAAACTTCCGCGAGCACGTGAGGCTGTTGAAATTGTACTTTTGAGGCTACATCTTATTACTCTTTCCTGAGGAACAAGAGAAGGGGAGGGGACATGGAATGGCTCCAGGTAAAATAAATTGAAAGAGAAATGGTGAGACACCAAACTAATAGCAGAACTGGTCAATGATTATGTTAAAGAAAACAGATTGGGGCCTGTGCAATTCTTCACTGAAAGAGACACAAACTCATAAGAAGCAAGATAAATCAGGAAGAGATGATACCGCCTGAAAAAATCACCCAGGCAACTAGGAGATCCACAAATGAAATCAAAGGAGGGATAAAGGATAGTTTCTGTTAGAGTATGTTGGTGCTATAAGTTAAAGCTGATGGTGGCTTTATCAGGTATACATGAGTTAGAGGGAAATTAACACATCCTGCGAACCAGAGGACTTAATCAGCAATTGCAACAAGGCAGAGTTCAGGGCAAGATTTAAAATCTGTACTGATTGCCATGTTACTGCAGTGAAGTATTCTTAATATGAACACCAGCTAGGTACTTAGTCTACATAGCTTGGACATACTATAGATCTTTAATAACTTGAGAATTACAAATGTATTTCTATTTATTAGGAGCCTGGGTCTTGGCAGCAAACATCATGGACACTCCTTTGGCAAAGATGCAGACTGAACCTTGCCTCTTGATTTCCGTGTTTAGGCCTTAGCTGTGGTGGCAACTATCTTAGTAATTTCAAATGGACACAAGAGTTAGAAGTAGAAGAAGGTATGTTGCTAAGCATAGCACTTGATATGGGACAGAGTGAGCTGCAAAACATTGTAAGTTATGGTGACAGGGAACATATTAGGAAGACTCTGAATATATTGATCAGCCATTCACTGTGACCTGAGAAGGCGTTGCTAAAGCACGTGTCTACATGTTCTTTACAGCCTTGGAGTGTCTCAATTACAGACTGACAAGCCTTGGGTCACACTGGCTCTATAGATATTCACTGAAACTCTGCGGTTCAATCACTCCATTACTGACTGGGTTTCAAACTCTCTTTTAGTAGTGTTGGCTTCTGGTTTCTAACTGATTCAAGTGGGCTTGATCTTAGGAGGAGATTTTCCTGTCAAAGCTGTCAGCAGCATCTGCTAACAGTGATCCCACACAACCTTCTAAAAGCACAGTTTAGTACTTTTTTTTTCTGCTAGTATAACTACTAAGTGGGGAACACAATTAAAGTAACACTGAGTTTACCCACACCTGAGCTTCTGTAGGCTTTATTACATTTTGTTTGGTTAGGCACTTCATGATGTTTTGAATGATCTCCTACAGTTACTGCCTCACTGTCCCCCCATGTTGCCTTCCCCTGGTTTCTTTGTCCCCCACATTGCCTTCCCCCAGGGTTTCTTTGCTCACCACTTCTCCTCTCTAGAAAGATTTTAAAACAGGTAAGTGTCCTCTGGTCTCAAGCCATAGAAGTGGGAGAATAAGCTTGTTAACCTTAGCCTGAACCAGGCAGGTAGGCACTTTCAGATTAATAGCCTACCGTTGTTCTCTGAAGAACTCTTGGTATTTGCCCTGGAGATATCTTATCTCTATCACTGAGCAAGCAGGAAATGAAACATAGATTCATAAAGTTTAAGCCCAGAAGGGACCATTAGAAGCACTATTCTCATCTCATAAATATCAGAGGCCCTTTAATTTCACCCATTTATCCTTGTAGTAAGTTCAGTAACTTCTATTTGACTAAAGGAAATGCTCCTCCTAACAGATGCTCCAGATTAATTCATGCACTCAAACAAAAAAAAGTATCAAGCACATAAACTGAGACAGGTAAAACTGCCACTGAAATCCAATACAGACCTCTCTCTCATTCTCTGTAACAGTGCCTGGCTCTTTTCTGATACAGACGAGACATGTTTAATATGTGTCAGTACAAGTCACTTTAAAATTCATCCATTCCCAGCATAAGAATTAACATATATGTAGCCCACTGATTAGGCACCATAACAACCTTTTTTGTTAGATTTGAAATTATAGTATATCAATGCAAAAGTAGTGTAATACTCTGTGGAGGACTGTGAATGTCATTGATTTTTAAGTCTATATTGACAAATGAAGGAGGGCTACCCTGACAACTCAATTTGTTAGCTCTCTTCCCAGCTCAGTTTTTGCTCACATCAACTCTCTCTGTCCAAGATATATTTACCATAGGGTTTTCTTGCACTGAGTGTTGCAGATGCAAGACAGTCCCACATGAGGCCAGCAGGGAAGTCATTACAGTAAGTACAAAAGAGTAATGTACTCTATGATGCTTTGCAGAAGAGCAGAGAACACTCCAAATCATCATTAATAAAATTAACCAAACTGACTATGAAAACTGATCTTACTGTCAGACATAAAACAATTAAAAACAGTAACATCTTTGGACACCTGTAAAACATGCTTACATGAGGAAGATTTTTTTTTTATTATTTCTGTGTATTGCAGCTGTACACCCCCCTGAATGCATGATTATACTAGCACTCCTTCATGATATTTGTAAGCAGTGATTGAAAACAGGGAAGTTTTGAATGATAACATGCTCCCTGGTGGTGTACCATCTCAGGGAAGGAATGTAAATATGGTTATAACACTCTTTTTTCTAAAGACATCACAACATTTAAGTTGACTTTAGTTCAAGAGACTGAGAAAGATTGTATTTACATACCACTCTTTAACATTGGCCTGTAGAAGTAATGAGCATGATTCTATCCAGATCAGATCATTTTAGGACCATGTTACTTGGATTTATTTTTTGGTGGATGTAATTTTCCGTATGCTCAAACACACAGCATTTCAGTCTGGAGGATAGTTGACCATATAAATCCAAAAGACCAGAGCAGAAAGATTTTTAGCAGTTTCAATCATCTCTGAATTTGAAAAAGTATCCATATGAAATAAATCACTGAAGTCTGGCTTCTCACCTTCAGCATATTCTGTATCTCTGGCTCTGGAAGTCAAGGCAAAGATGCTATTATTCCTGTGAAATCTCTTATTACTACTCAAAAGAAAATATAAATCCCACAATGCCACGAGGGAAAGCAGTTAAAACAGTGTGTACATGTGTCCACCCAAGGAGAACATTTTGCTGACACAGTTCACAGTTGCATAACAGTGTTGATCTAACCAAAGTTTTACTTCATCTGTACCCATGCAACTGCTGGAAGAGGATTCTGCAAAGTCTTTGAACCAATTTATGGGGAAAAACCTGGGAAGAACATGCCTAAAAATGTAAGGGATTCCTTGAATTTAAAGAAGTTAAACTCACTAAGTCTCATTTAAAAACTGACCATAAAAAAATAAATAAATAATTTTAACCCACAACATTTTATTGGACTACATATGGGTTGATTCCAGAACTGTAGATTAGCAAAGTAAAGAATTTGAAGGACTTTGCACAAGGTTGACCCTGATAAACAGAGATTTCTGTGAAGTCTCTAATTTCAAACACCCTATCCAGGATTAGATCAGATGTTAGTTTACAGTTTCTATTTTACAATTTTTTTAGAGCAGTTCCTGCTGATAAGAATGTGCACTAATCTAGCTCAGCAACCAGTCTATCAGTATTAATAACAATCAACAGACTAATTAATGTGTGCCTGCTGTGTGTATTTCAACAATATAAATGTCCTGCCACGCAAAAGGTATAAAACAGTAAGGTAATTTTTATAAGTGGGCTCTGTGTCCTGGTTGTCACAGACAGATGAAATATCTTTTGGTCTTAGTGTGGTTCAAGAAGCAGAATGATATTTTCAACATTTTATGCAAAATGTAGTCTATAATATTCAAATAGGTAACTGACTTTCAAATTTATTTTTTTTATATCTATTGTTTACCTTAATAAATACATATCGATAATATATACTTTTTGCAAGCAAGAGGCCTCATTCTTTTTATTTGTGCTAATTTTATGCTGAAACAGCTCCAATAAAGCTCTTTTATACCAACATGGCTGAGAACAGAATAAGGTATGGTGACAAAAGAAAAAAACATAGGAAACTGAATTTCATTTCTGGGGCCATCATAACAGACATTCCAGTCATTTAAAGAAACTCATCTTGTCCATGATATCCTCTTTACTACACAGCAGAGAACCACTGAAGCTTTCATCCCATTACCAGTGTTTGCATATGACTGCAAATTGGTATTTTGCTGTGAATATGAGGGAATTGGTGAGGTAATGCCAGGCCTTCATTTGCCTCCTTACATGCATTTTTGTCTTTATTATTTCTTTAACATCATCAGGTTCAACAATAAATATAATAACATCTTGGCAACACTCTGCCTACTAGTCAACTGTGAGAAGTCGGAATAGGTTTTGAAAGAATGCATATACACAAAAACCAGTCAAGTCATTAAAGTTGCATCTTATTCTTCCTTAATGTCTCAATGTAGTATCCTATAAGCATTACGGAGTCAGCCTAACTGACAAGAAGACAAAGACTTTCTTATTAAGTATATGGGTACTTGAAGCCTTCTCCAAGTTTTGAAAGCACTGTAAACTCCTTTCCTTCCCCCAGTTGCATGATATATGTTTACAGAAACCATTTAGGATTCCAGTGCTCCTTTGAAAATCTAAACTTTTAATTCAAGAAATTTACTGGGTTTATTAAGAGCAGTAAATGCTCTATGTAATGATCTTCACTGGTAAGAAAACTGCCTAGAAGGGGAATATGAGTGCTGTTTGCACTATCACTGTGCGTACGCCTCCAGAGAGACCCCAACAGCCTTCTGACAGCAAGCAGATAAGCCAGCCCTTGCAGACAAATTACTTCTTACAAAACTTCTACAATGGCAGACTCTCCAAAGGAAGGGAGCTCTGCCGCCATGTCACCTTCAGTCCTATACCTACAGCCCTGCAGTTTGCTCAGCATAGTCATCACCATGGTCACTTCCATAGCCAGGGCCCATTTCCTTTGCCAGGAGCTGGAGGCTGGCTATGGAGCTGGAGCCTGGTTATGGAGCTGGTGGACTGCAAAGCTGTAGCGAGCTGCAGGCAGCCCACAGCAACCCCAGCAGAAAGACTGGGCAGGATGAGGAGGACTTAGTAGGTTCCTAGGGATGGACTGCAAATCGTCCCTTTAGTTTCTTTTGGTGTTGAAGGCACTACGGCAAATATCTGAGGTACAGGGCTGTTGTTGTGGGGCTGCTGCTTGGGAGTGAGTAGTAAAGAGCTTCATGCTGAGGATACCTGTCCCCACACTCAACAGCTTCTAAACAGTGGTGGACCCACAGCCCTTCCTGCCTGCACCTGTATTGCATCAGTTGCTCTATTGTATTTTACCCTTCCGAGTAAATATGAGACCCTGGTGACATCTCCCTCCCATTGGGGTTAATGGGAGCCAGACTTAGGGAGAAATCTTGCAGTAGCAGCACTGGTGGTTGGGAAAGGTGACTTGCCTTGTCGTGCTGGTGAGGTGACCTGGAGTGACTTGCGCAGTGGGAACGGTGCTGCCAGCACTGAGCAGCTGCTGTCAAGTTCCCTGTTGTGACTCTGAGAAGAGTCACTTCTGCACATGTGATTGATGATTTTGAAAAGTGACAGATATATTGATGCCCTTAGAGCCTACAGCCTCTGAGGGTGTTCATAGTTTGCCTGATAATATTCTGAGTTGCTAAAACAGATGTAGTTGCTGCTGACAACAGGGAAAGAAATGGAGCCAATGATAAATGTAGTAACACTGGAGAAAGGCATCTGCTATGCACTGTGGAACAGCAGGTTTTTTTCTTGAGGGATCTAATAGATACTTTCTGTATATTGTGAGGTTTGCTGATGCTTTGTTGAAAAACTGGTCTCCTGTTGCCAAGTTTTTAATAGACTGGTAGCATTCTTACCATGTATTTTAAACAAACTTGGTGGCAGATTTGCATTTTGATAACTGGCTTCAGCGAAAGAGACTGTCTGAAATTGGACCCCAGTCAGTCAACTTTCCTCATGCTGTGATCAGTAGATCAGTGTGACTGTGGCAGCTGTGTGAGACTGTTAATATTGGAATCATCTTATCTAATGTATATAATGCTGCTGTGGCACTGCTGTGTCTGCCATGATGGTTGTTTCCTTAGAGAACTCTTTAAAAGTTTGATTTTTTTTTTCCAGTAAGAGTAATTAATACTGGGAATGATTAATTAATACAGTATTCAGTGATGCTGCTTTGACTTCATTAATATGCTCCTTTGTACTTCACTTTGTTCGTTATTTGCAAACAGTGTTTGCAGCACGCTCTCTTCCTACCAGGCAGTAAGCTGCAGGACTCTGTTTCTGTTGGTTTACCTGCACTAGAGCAAGGTCTGTTTTGCAATTGCTTATTTTTTCTATTAAAGTAAATGCTGGTGCTAAAAGATTTCTATGACACAAAGTTTTGGTTACAAAGAATTAGATACACGTTGTCTCCCACACACACCTTTACAATCCTGGGTACAACTGCATTTATATGCAACTTCAGCATCTCTGCCTTGACAGCATGCAGCACTGAGTAATGCTTGTCAGCTTAAAATCAATAGGGCACCTTACAGCTAACCTAAAAGCTTCCCAGGCATTGAAGTTACACACTGTACACGCTAACCTGAAACCTCAGAGAAGCCAGTATCAGTGCATAACTTACGCACAACAGCCTTGCAGCTGGGGGGATCATCCAGAAGAGAGGGACCAGAAACTTGTTGTTTGAACAGAAACCTTGCAGTTATGCTATTTCTTTCTCGCTTGTTTTTCTTTTAACTATGTGGATCTTGCATGCCAAGCTGAGGTCTGGCCAGGTGTCCTCATTTAGGAATGGTATTCCCACTAAATAGAAAACCTCAGGCTTCTCCCATCCCCCTCCAGGGGGAGACACAAAAGGCAGAGACAATGGGTTGAGATAAAAACGATTTCCTGGAAACAGCAATAAGGTGAGAAAATGAACAGTAGCAGCAACAATACTAATAACAACAGTGTACAAAAGAGAGGGTGATTTACATGCAAAATGCTCAGCAAGTCAAGGCAATGAACAGTGCCACACAGACCCTATATCCACCAGGATTGCTACCTTGTCCAGATAAGGAATGCTCCTTCCCAGAGGCAAGAGAAAGAGTCCCTTTTCCTGGTCCCTGGCAATGACACAATGTGGTATTGAATAGTACAGAGTCCATCTGGGCTGGAACCAGGACACCAGGTATCTTCTTTCCCTCCCACAGCACTCTACAGGAAGGGTGTGTAATGTGCTCTTTGGGGCAACCCGGGGAATACGGGTCTGATCCCTCTTCATCTGAAGGAGGCTGGAAACTAAGTTACCTCCTTCCTGAAGCATTGCCCTAATATCACTGGTCCATCACAAAAAAATGGCATAAGCACAGCCATCTGACAGCCTTAAAAAGAAAGGAGTTCAGCATGCCTGGGCATCTGTGCAGAAAGGCAAACTATGCTCAGCACAGAACAGCAATCAAAGTTTCAGAGGGGTTGGGAAGGCTTCTCATCTCTGCAGATTTTCTGACCACACCTATGTGGTATCCAGTGCCAGTCTTTATGGGCAGTGTCTCTCTACAAAACCCCAGATGATCTAGGCAGCTAAAGTGGGTTGTGTGGGCCATCCTTTGGAAAGCAGGGGGAACTGGCTAAATCCTCAAGTTTTGTGTATGTCTCCTAAAAATTCAAACACTCAAAGTCAATCATCTTGCACATTTTTTCTCTTAGATTCATTTGCCCACGACCTGCAGAGCACTCTCTTCCAGGTGCAGAGGGACTGAGATTAGCAGTGGAGTGGATCCCACCATGTTTTCCTGGGACTTCTGTACGGGAGTTAATGGACAATAATTGTCCTGATGGCAACTCTGACCAAATGAATTCTACTTCAGACCAAATTTTAGTTTCAATTTAGTATCTCAGAGCATACTAAATTCTTTACCACTGCCAGGCTTTCAACCTCTGAATGCCATGGCTTCAAAGGCAATTTCACCAAGTATTTTAAAGATTCCAAATACATTAATGGCAACTGAAGCTTAATCTTCTATTTTATAGTGATGCTCTCATTTGCCTGAAGTTAAAAAACTGCAAAGATTCCTTGTTAAACAAAGTTATATACTGCTTAGTACCAAAAATGTCAGCCTTTTGCTTTACTCAAGCAAACAAGATAACTATCTGCTCCATCACAACGATGGATATGATATATACTGCAGTAAAACACTTTGCTTGAACATTTTTTGAAGCATGAGGACAATTTTAGCATTTTTAGATGAAGTTAGAAATAAGTATACTTCTAACATAAATTTTATCCAGTTTTCTCCATCTCCTGGTGGGTTCTTGGAAGATTATCAGGATTTTTTAAAACTCTGATGATTGACTGCACTATTTGTACTTTTGTTTAACTTATAAGGAAAGTATGGCATTCTTCCTGAAATATTGAGAAGTCTTGACTGATAATTTTATGATGGTCAAGTTGTGATTGTGTGATATTGTCCCATAAAAATCCACCCACTAAGGGTAGGATTCATCCCCAGACTCCTAACCTTAGGGTGTGATTCAGTGACCATTCACACAGTTCTATCACTATTTGTGTTTTTATAGAATCATAGAATTAACTGGGTTGGAAGAGACCTCTGAGATCATCAAGTCCAACCCTTGATACAACCCCACTGTGATTACTAGATTACTATCCAAGCTAAACCTCCCCTGGCACAGTTTAAGCCCTCTTGTCCTACTGCTGATTGCCTGGGAGAAGAGACTAACCCCCACCTGGCTACAGCCTCCTCTCAGGTAGTTGTAGAGAGTGATGAGGTCTCCCCTGAGCCTCCTCTTCTCCA
>JAYRBT010000001.1:49284575-49324717 GCA_036023395.1 Myiotriccus ornatus
TTTTTCCCTGGCTCTCCTGCTTCACGACATGTGCTTTCCACAATCCATAGGAGGTTCCTTCCAGGTCACTCCCAACAATTTACTTTGGTGTTTTAAATATTTTTACTCCTGTTGACATTAAGGAAGAGATTTGGAAGTATTTATAGAGCAGATAAACATTGGAATTTATCTCACTCAGGAGCTTAGAAAGAAGTTTGAAAGATCTTAGCTCTCAGTTGTAGATACAATTTAATAGTTGCTGGTTTACATTTCTATTGCAGGGATTATGGTATTTTTATAGCATTAGGATTTCTATATTCACACTCAAATTTCCCAATTAGTTTCACATTAAATCAGACCACATTTTGAAACTTGTTTGGCTAAAATGAAAGGCATTCATCTATACATAAACACATGTGATAAGAAACAGTTTTCTATTCTATATTTATAGACTTAATATATTGGGTCTGTAAGTATGTGGATTTCTCTACCCTTTTCCAAATGAAAATAATCTAATTTTCAACTAAAGTTAAGCCAGTGCTTAAATATTGTGCTGAACTATGCAATGATTACTTGCTTGTAAAAAATAAATTATGATTTTCTGTTTTGATTTGATTCCTCACAATACAAAGGAGCTGTCTAGATCTGTGAACATCTACTTGCACAGAAGCAAAATCATCTGGTCAACCTTCTTACTCAATGAGTCCTTTATTTTTTTCATAGATGTATAAACTAGGATTTATGCCACAACGAATACATGCAGGGAAACATAAATCACACACCACACCACACATCATTATAGATTTGTGTCCCCATCCGATATGATGTATAGCAACTACGAGCTGGCCCAGCTTTTGCTAGCCAAGCCACATAAATCCTCTTTAAAGTAGGAATTTTTAAAGTTTTAACAAACAGTCATTAACTGAAGGGTATAAGACAATACCAGTGATGTCTCGCAAAGAAGATACAAGAAGGTATAGCAAAATGATACCTCTGCAATATGTAAGTATGCACATCTCATCCCTGTAGTTAAAAATTAAATGAGAAAAACAAAACTACATTTTAGGGGAGTTTCCATCCTGGGATGAACTGCAGTGCCCTGTAGTGTACTGGGCATGTTCTTTACTCCCTGAAGGTAGGAATGGGATAGAAATGTTCAGTAACATTGGTTAGGGGATAACTCTCCTGATACATCAGTAAAAGTTCATATATTCCTTGATCTCTGTGATTTTCTAAGGTGTTCTGAAATAAAGAGTTTAGGGGCACAATAGATTTCTCTAAAAAATGTTCTTTTAAGGAAATGTGAGGGAAGATTTCAACAACCTGTGAATCCAAATTCCCTCGGAATAATCTTTCAAACCTATATTATTACCTTCCATCTATGCTACACTATATTTGTTAAAATCTCCATAATCAGAAAGACATTTATTCATATCAACAGACTGTACCCTGATTTTTCTGTTGAGCTCTCTTTAATGCTCCATTTCCTAAGGACATATCTTCAGTGCTCACTCTGTGTCAACTTAATGAGTGCACCTTTTACAAATGAGAGCAGTCAGTGTTCTCCCATCACTGATCTTTTTGCCATTCTTTCCTCTTCAGGATTTTTTTTTTTTCCAAATGAGAAGCTTTGAATAGAATTTTCATTTCTGCCATATCTGCACCACTACTTAAGTGAGTAGCTTCAGGAAATAATGATTCAGGAATCATTATTATTCAAAATGCCCAGAAATATGGTCCTGAGGAACAGAAAAATTGTCAGGGTTGAATGACAAAGTATTGTTCAGTCCTCTGTAGTCAGCTATGTACCAGCTTACCTGAAAATTGAGAGTTCAGGAGTTCAACATGAGTTCAAATGTTATTAAGTTCATTTTTCACTAGAGGAAGAGAGAAGAAGTGATAAATGTTTATACTACGGTATTGGATTAAAATACATATTTTATGGCTTCTATATCTACTTAAAATTATATCTGAATAAATTGTACTACTGTGACTGGGCAAACCACTCAAGGCAGCAACCAGTTAAACATGAACAGATGGGACTTGGCTTAAATCAATGAACCAGTGGCCCTTGAAAGATGCTGGTGACTATGCATCAAGGACCTGGAATCAGGATGTGCAGTTGGAAATGCTGCAAACTGATCTAAAATAAAACCGAGTCACATTAGTGACACAGAGCATAGATACTGGCAACTGGGTGATGTACATTTCTCCTGGCTGTGTCTGATCTTAAGTTTTTGCTTGACTGATGAAAGGACAGCTACATATATGTGCGTGGTGGCTTGACCTTGGCTGGACACCAGGCGCCCACCAAAGCACTCTATCACTCCACTTCCTGGGTGGACAGGGGAGAGAAAATAAGATGGAGAACAACTATTACATTGAAATAAAGCAGTTTACTAAAACAAAAGCAGAAGTTTGCATCCACACAAGCAAAGACCAAAAAAAAAAGCTTTATTCTCCCCTTCCCATGAGTGAGTGATGTTCAGCCACTTCCCAGGAGCAGCGCTTCAACACATGTAGTGGTTGCTCCAAAAGGAAAACACTGCAAACAACAAATGGCCCTCTTTCCTCCTCCTGCCCTTAGCTTTCATATCTGATCTGATGTCACATGGTGTGGAATATTCCTCTGGTTAATTTGGGTCATCTGGCCTAGTTGTGTCCTCTCCCAGGATCTTGCTCACCCCCTGCCCCTTGATGCGGGGACAACGTTGAGAGACAGAGTTGATGCTGTGCCAGTGCTGCTCAGCAACAGCCAAAACACAGGTGTGTTATCAGCACCTTTGTACCTACCAATGCAGAGCACAGCACTGTGAGGGCTGCTATGGGAAAATGAACTCCATGTCATCCAGACTCAATACAGTGTGTTAAGATCTGATTAGTGAGAGATGCCTCTGATCAAATTAAGGTGCAAACTAGACCTTATGCAAAAGTCAATAATACAGACTTTATTTAACAATGAATATGAGACAGAGAGGTAGAAAGAAATAGAATAGAGAGGAGGAGGAGAGAGAGAGAGAGATCAAGCAGAAGACAGTCACCACCTGTGGATCCAGCAGCATCCCATTGGTCCTTCTTCACTCTGGGCTTCTTGGTGGTGGAGTCCCAGAGTCGTTCTTCTGGGGGTACCACTTTTATGCAGTCCAAGGTCTGAATATCCACAGTGCAGTTGCAGATGTCATTCCCATAGCTTGGGATGATGTGTATGAACAATTGCTTCCTTTCCCGAAGTAGGAATTTTTGTCCAGATGTGTTAACCAGGATATGCTAACCAGATGTCACCTCTGCCAAGTCTGGAATTAATGTCTTCTTGTTACAAATTCCTCCCTTCTTTGCTTATCTCAAGTTCCCACTGTGGTGGCTTATCTTATGGCAGGTTCCTTCTGTGGTCTTGACAGTGTTTGAGACAGGCAACTGTGCGCTTTACGTCCTTACAGTGTGGTAGTACTTTCAGGTTTCTTTAAGTCCTAAGAGAAATCATGGACTCCACTGAAACCAAAAGCTAGAAGGAGACCTCAGAAGGTCACTGACTTCATTCCCTAGCTCGAAAACAAAGTCTAACACAGTTTTTGGGCTACTCCTGGCAGATGCTTCTCTAACTGTACCTGTTCTCCAATTCCAGGAATTCCATAATCTTCAGAGTTAATTAAATTAAAGAATCAAATTAAATAAATGTTCAAATACTTTGACACCAAAGAAGTTTTTGCAATGTCTAATTTAAACACTTCTTGTTATAAATTAGGCCTATTTCCTCTTGCTTTTTGATCACTGCTATTGAGACCAGTTGATTACTGTTCTAACAGTCTCACATCTCTTAACATGATTATACTGCCCTGTCTCAGTCTTCTATTTTCTGTACTGAACATTTTCTTCAGCTTTTCCTGCAAATTTTTTAGATTATTTATCACTTTTTTTTCATCACTTGGAGTCTCCTTCCAGATTATCTGCAAGATTTTTAATGATGGCTTTCAAAATATTGAAATGAAATAATGTTGTCATTGAATGTCTGACATTTGTTCCAAGGAGCATAATAACTATATGGTATATTAGTAATTATTTGGAGGTATATTAGTAATTATTTGGGGGTTAGTATTTAACTGTCAATAAATCTTGTACGTAATGGCATTTCAGAACAAAAACTGTCTCTTTTGTGACAGCCTCTCAAACACTGACTCATTTCATGTGAAGCCCCCTGAGCTTTGCTTTCATTGTTGCCAGCTAACCAGTTACTCTGGTTTTTTCCTCATTTTGCATTTATGAACTTCCCGGAGAACTTTTAGCTTGGCCTTATTAAATTTCATTATATTGATTTCAGACTACTGCTCTAATTTATCAAGTTCATTCTCAATTCTACTTCTGACCATTGAAGTGCATGTTGTACTTCTCAACTTTCTGTCATCTGCGGAGGGACTACCCCCCCTATTTCATCACCACAATATTCAAGGTTTATATTGATTATTAATATGAAGAGACTTTTGCAGGGCCTCATAATTTGTCAGGGCCTTCATTTTGTGAAAGCAAATCCTTGATAAAACCACTTCAACAATATTTTACAAAATTGCATATGAAAATGTTGTAAGGACTGTGCCACAAGCTTTACTAAAGAGAACATGTACATACACACTATTTCTACTCTGTCTACTAGGCTGAGTTACCCTACTGAAAGAGGGAACTAGAGTGATGTGACTGGTCTTTACAGATCCATATTGACCTGCTTTAATTATTGTATTATCCTTCAAGTGTTTATAATCTGAAGTTTAACAATTTTTTCCAGTAGCTAAACAAGTTTAGGCTACCTGGCTCATAGCTACTCTTATCAAAGGCTGATATCATATTTTGGTTTGGTCTACTAGTAAGCAAGTTAAGGAAAATTATGTCACAGCTCTGGGTTCAGCTCCAAAAGGATGGCAACTCTGTCATTCAGATTTCTGACAAAGTTTAGATTTTTAGAGGGACAAGCTGTAATACTACTATAGGCATGCTATTGCTCTCCTGTGTTGTCAGTTCCTGCAAATGATATCTGCTTGTTGCCTGTTGACACAGAAAAATAAGTCATCTTAAGGGAAATGTTAACATTCCAGAGGACGTATTTGTATATCCATTAATATTTACAGCTGGTTATGATAGCAGTATTGACATTTTCTACTGGCAAAGACTAAAAGGAAAGCAAATAACTTCTTGACCTTAAGGGAAGCAGAGTAAGAGGTATATAAGAGGTATAATGAGATAACTCTTTCAGCAGAGAAGTAGGTGGTGTTCAGAAAACAGATTTTTCCAAATTTCTTGTGAATCCCTTTTGGTAGTCCAGAAAGCTTTCTTTCTGTAGGTATCTGGATGTTTCAATTCCTTATCACCTCCTGATATGTAAAATGAAATGAGTAGAACTCCCTTTCTTACACAGTTAAAACAACTCAGTATAGAGACCTATATACTTTGTGATTATATTTGTGCCATGTTTTACACAATGGAGCTCTGATACTAAGGACACTATTCAGCCATAAAATATAAAAATAATAATGTGAATGTCAATACTGAGGCAATGGGAAGGAAATTGTTTGTGCTTTCCTCAGATGGTACATGTAACCCAGGCTAGGCTAGCTGGAGCATGTAGAGCTCCAGCTAGAACTAAATTGTCTGAGGGCTGCCAAGTATGATTACACTTTTTAAAAGAAGTATATAGAGGGAGATACATGTGAAAAAAAATATGAAGAAATGTGGGAACAGTGTGAGAAAAGGACATGACATGACATGACATACAGAGAACAGTGGGCAAGCAAGCAAGAGATGGAGAACAACAATGAATTAAAGGGGGTTAATTGCCCTTTTTAAGAGGGATGTACAATGTTCTGGTCTCAGCTTCAGTGATTTTGCTGGTTATCTCTTAGCAAAGGATTATTTACTACTGGATCCATTCTTATGAGCGGGAGACCATCACATCTGCAGAACAAATGCAGATACCTTGCCTTGACTGTGTCACTGCCAGAGGCCCAGACACAACCTGGGTGGGAG
Organism: Myiotriccus ornatus; assembly: GCA_036023395.1. Lineage (NCBI taxonomy): Eukaryota > Metazoa > Chordata > Aves > Passeriformes > Tyrannidae > Myiotriccus > Myiotriccus ornatus. The sequence continues at coordinate 49,290,564 of JAYRBT010000001.1, forward strand.
CAGGATATGGTCTCAGTACAAGTAGCAGCTGTCAGGCTGAAAGGGAGGCTGAAGCTTGTGGGGTAGAAAAAAGGACTGAATTACATGGCATCTTCTAAGCATCCAAATTGGTGTGTCAACAAGCTGAACAGAAACTGAAATGCCGTTAAAGAGGTGCTGAGCAATAATTGTCTGGTCTGCAGGGGTGGCTTCCAAAGGCTTGTCAGTGCAGGCAGGGAAGATTCAGACCTCTGCCTCAGGCAATAGAGATAGGCAGCAGCACTGCTGGTGGTGGAAGTACAAACTGAAAATAAATGCACTGAAGAAATTATGGTACTTCCAAATTAGGAGGAGACACCAAATTAGGTGTCTGACAGCAGTGCTATGCTTTGGTGTGCACACTTGTGTGGAGGCAAAACATTCTTGATCCTGGATGCCCCAAGCTGCCCCTCTTGGTGAACATACCAGGATGCCCATTCTCCCAGTACATGATACCCCAAAACAAAAGAATTAATGCACTCTTTGAACAAAATACCCAACACAGGTGCTCAAACACTGAGACTGAAAAAGAAGCTAGGCAGGAAAGAGCATGACTGAATTCAGTCACTTTAAATTTTCATTAGAAAAAGGCAAAGAAAGAAGAAATCAGAATTATACACAGCCAGCAAAGCTTTTCTCCCTAGGTTTCAGGCTGAGCGAAATCTAGGAACTATCTGGAGACAGGTAGTAGGAATCTTCTTTGGACCTAACATTTTATCCCTGGATACAGGAAGAATGTTTACTTTCATTTGTCTCAGCTTGGGGCCCCAGGTTATTCTAAATTTAGCCAATCTATTGCCAATTTGCAATATGAATTTTTTGTCTGAATCTCCAGCAAATTTTGTGTTCTCAAACCACAACACATAGTATAATTTTTTTTCAATTACAAATGGCGTATTAATTTATACTAAAAGATGTAGAAGACTAAGACAACAATGCCTGCTATGACACAACCATATCTAAAGTAGTGTACAACAAATGACTTCAATAAAAAAACGTATTATGGGATGTTAGCTGGAATCTGGATGTTGAAGGACTATGACAAACCACACACTAAATAGACTGAAGAAGTAATGAGAGAATTTGGTAGAAACTAAGCTTAGTAAAGAAAATTAGGAGAGTCGTAAGACTTTCCTGAATTTAATACAAAATTAAATTAATTTTCCTTTAGATGATAGAGTCATAGAGTTGTTTAGGTTGGAAAAGAGCTTTAAAATCAATGAGTTCAACCATTAACCCAGCACTGCCAAGTTCACCACCAAACCATGTTCCCAAGTGCCGTATCCACACATCTTTTGAACACTTCCAGGGATAGTGACTTCACCATTTCCCTGGGAAACCTGCTCCAATGCCTGACCACCCTTTTCAACAAATAAATTTTTCCTAATGTCCAATCTGAACCTCCTTGGCATGTTTTATTGTGACTTTGTCTTGTCCTGCCACTTGTTAAATGGAAGAAGAGACTGACCTCCACATTGGTACAGCCTCCTTTCAGGTAATTGTAGAGAGTGAACCTCCAAGCCTCCTTTTCTCCAAGCTAAACAACCCCAGTTTCCTCAGCTGCTCCTCACAGGACTTGTGCCCCAGAGCCTTCAACAGCTTCCTTGCCCTTCTCTGGACATGCTTCAGCACCTCAATATCTGTCTTGTAGTGAGGGGCCCAAAACTGAACACAGGATTCAAGGTACAGCCTCACTACTCTCAGGTACAGGGGGACAATCACCACCCTAGTCCTTCTGGCCAGAATATTTCTGATACAAAATATAAAAATAGATAAATAATATGTTGTATAGTTAGCACATTTCCACAGGAAACTTATTTCCATAGTATAACCATATTAGATATTTAGTAAGACTGAAATAAGAAAAAATTAGAAGTGAATATAAGCTAAAAGAATAATGACAGTTGAAACAAAGTACTCTTACTTCATATACAGATATAAAAGTGCATGCTATATACTTGAGGGAGGACAACAGATACAGTGAATGCTCACTAGTTAAGAACTGACAAACTTTTTTGGGAGTAGACTATTGTATTAATTGTTGGCTAAATTTTATTATAAAATCCCAGTAAGTGCTAGAGACAAAATATGGGAAGAAAAGATGATATGATTTGGTATTCCACTGCTCTATTAGTGTACAAATATGATCATTCTGGACAATATGACTCTTGATCTTACTTAAACATAGCTGTTGACTGACTAATAGTCACTAAGAGTTACTTGAATCCACTTCTAGAATGATCTAACTAAAAAACCTCTCACCACTGTGTTTCTGGGCTAAGTGTACATTTTGACGTTCATTATTTCTGCTTGTGCGATGTGTATTTATCAGACACACACACACACATACACTCCCCCCCGGCAATTCAAAATAAGACATTCAAAAGTGGTTATAATTGAGATGTACTGGAGGCCTTTTTTGTCACAAAGCACTTCACACACTGGCATTACCACTCTTCTAATATGTTAGGCATGTGGTTCACTCAAAATTAGATTTTAGTAATGTATTTTTCTGCTAGAAAAAAACCAGAGCTTTGAGATGTTTCTCATGAAATAATGGTTTTTGAGAGAAATGTAATTCATACAACTAAGATTTTACAGTGCTTACCTAGAATCAGTGGCAATTGTGAAGATTTAATTGGGATTAGTGATATTTTTTCTCACAGAAATCCATTAAGTCTTGTTTGAAGCCAGAAATTCATACATTCTTAGAGGTAAAATTGCATTATGTATTTCTGCTGTAAGTTCTTCCTTAATCAAAAAGCAATATTAGTCTCAGTATCCTTAAACTAAGCAATTTCTTTCATATTTTATTACTATATGTGCTACCACTTTTTCTTTTAGCCTCAACACAGCTTGGAAATCATGGAAATTATATTATCTTCATTTTTCATAGGGAGAATTTTTCATAAAGGGAATTGAATCACAGAGAAAATAAGAGGGTTGTCCACTCTGGAACTGGAAGGTCATGGCAGGATCAAGGATCAATACTGAACTTTCTACTGGGTAAGATCAGAGCATGCAGCAAGTCCAGGAAAATGTGAACATTAGCAATTAAATGAATGATGTAAAATTACTAAAGCAATGATGTTACGGAGCAGGATACTTCTTCGGATCTTGGACTTAATACTGTCTTTTTGCAAGTGGGTGTTTCAACTTAGAAGCATGGGAATCCAATTCAACTGGGAAGGAATTGTAGCTCTCCCTCTGCCCCTGTATCTGCTGCCTTCAGCTTTTTATTATTTTTTTATTAGCCTTGAGGAGCGGAACAATTGTTCTCACCAAAATTTCAATGACCAAGAGGCAGCTGAGTAAAACCTTGCTACGCTGAATGGGGAAGTTCAAATCTCACAGAATTATTCTTGCTTTCAATCAGCTCGTGCAGTCATGTGTGGTTTGAATGAGTCATGGATAAGTTTTTTCAGAACTGCAACAACTGGAATCTAATTTTCATATCTTTTTTGATAAAAAGAAATAGTAAGGCAATATGCCTGGGCTGATACCCTTTGCATCACACCCTTCTGGTTAGTACATATTCTTAGAAAGTGCAAGATCTAGATGCAAATTTATACTCTGACCCTACTTCTCCTCTTAGATTAATGTCACGTCCAGATGAACGCAAACTCTGTAGAGACACCCTTGGTCTTCCTGTTATGGCTGATTGTACAGCCAAACCCATGGTGCTTATGAACCAGAAGGGGACAGACCAGGCCAGCTGTGACTCTAAACAGCTTGTTTATGGCACTGACAACATGTAAATTCCCAGGTTAGTTTCTCTGCTCCCAGGGTTGTTTTTGCAATTTGAATCTGATAAAAGCCAGCAAGGATCCTAGAAGTGGAGGCTGCAAATTCTGCTATGTGTTGTGCTCAGAGCACCCACAACACCTGTTTCTCATGGAGCATGGCAGCACCCACCTGTGTTTCTGGATCTTACTGGGCCTTCGGTCAGTGTCATATGCCTGCCTCTCATGCCCATGTGCAACTGCTCATAGCCAAAAGCAGAGCAGGAGGGTCCCTGGACCTTACAGGAACCAATCAAGCACTTCAGCTCTCTGCAGAGGTGAGGTAAAGGCAGGGCAGTAATTCAAACACAGCTATCTAAAGTCTTGCCTCGGGTATATGCTATCTCTACAAGGGTCCTAGCCATTAATGTTTATCCCCACACTATCTCAGAGCTCCCAAGAAAATATTTACATGAAAAGCCCTTTAAATGATACAAAAAAGCCTTCAGAATCAGGCAGCTTTTCTGTTGATTGCTCAGCAGTATTTCATCATCCCATAAATGCTAAATATCTGTGTGGAGACTATCAGAATATCTGACATTTAGGCCGTTGTTTCCTTGTGCTACCTAGAGCATTTGCTATGGATAGAATGAAAAGAAGCTGGTTCTTCATGGTTTTTCGCAAGATCACGCTAACAGTAAATGTGCCTATCGCGGTTACCAGTTCATTTTTCAGTTTGTCAGTACTGCAATCATTTTTATGGACATGGCCATTTAAAATATGAAACTTTTACTAACTGATTCAATATCAGTTTTTCTTAACTTTCTCTCTCTTAATTTGCTCGGCAAAGTTGTGCTTAAAGATAAGCTAAGAATTAAGCATAATTTTACACCAAGTCTTAGTTTAGAAATGTCTTACTTTCAACGTACATTTGCTTACTCATCTTTTGTAGTAATAACCATAAAAACACTCTGCAGGTTTATTCCATCAAATTGAAATTATGAAATTAATTCAATATGTTATTACAGACTATGACTCAAATGAGATTTTCTGGGGATAGAGATTAGGGGAGGTTGCTGGTTGGATTTCCTTTAGTCAGGGAATGTGGCCAACCAGAAAATAAGGTCTTTCTAGTAGCACTTCTTACATATTCTTCCATGTCTGACATAAGTTGACCCACAAGCCTAAATACGCTCCAAGTCATGCTCCATAAATTAAGGAGAGTCCAGTAATGAGTCCAGCTTACTTGAAGCTTAGAAATGTCAGCCAGATTTCTATAGGTCAAGAGAGCTATTTGGCTTATTCTTTTAGAGGTAAACTTAAAAAAACCCCTTCAACTTAAGCCAAGTAATAGCATTGTTAAATGTGTTCGATGTGCTAGCCAGCTTACAAGAAACATGCAACTCATGCCTTATTACTGCTGCAAGTGGACACAGCTATAAAACCTGTCTTTTCAAGCCGTTTTGGTTTAAATATGTGTTTTAGATCTAGACCTGAGGGCATACTGTTAAACTCCAGCCCTTTGCGTAGCCTAGGATTCTCTAAAGATAGAACCCTGTCAACCTGAAAAATGAAACACTCTTTCTTAAGTGTGATCTTCTCTTATGGCTCTTACAGGTACATGAGTGGGCTTGCTTGTACACAACCACAGAATGAGACAAGAATCACATTTCCTCTTTGCTGGTTGAAGAAATTAGCACCACTGCCTTTTCTCTGGAGTCCTGCTCACTCAGATCTGGTGACACATTGTTGGGCACATGAGGACCAACTAACAAAGCAGGAGCTACCAACAAACAGATGAGACAGTTGCAGACTAAGCAAAACGGTGATTTCTTTAGATCAGTTAGCTAGAAATGGGCATAATCAAGAATTAACACTGCAGAACTAATAAAATCTGAAGTGCCTCATTACCAAGGTGGGGTTTATCACCTCTCCAGGCCAAGGCAGCTGTCAGGTTCACAGTTCAACAGGCATAACTCTGTCAACTAAAGACACGAAACCAAAATGCAACTCATAATTTGTCACTGTCAGCACTGCCATCACAGCAGTCTGCATTCTGGTTGAATTCAGTCTTCTTTCTGATGTATTACAGTACTGGAAGAAAATAAACCAAAATCTGAACAGTTTGAAAATTAATAAAAGAAATTTGAGAATTTCATGTCTTACATGGAAAAGGAAAGAAAGCTATATTAATTTGAACTTAGTTTTCATGTAAGTATAAACAAGGTTTGTGGGTACTGATAATTCAAAACATGAGGAGACTAGTCCTAGAAAAGGAATTAGAATTAGGTCATAATCATCATTCAAAACAGGGGATAGAGGAAGATTTGAAAGTACATTTAATTTTCCAAATTTTGGGGATTATATGCTAAAATTAACATGCAATCATCTTTAAAGACCATGCTTTAAGTTAACAAATTATGTTATATTTGAAGAAGTGATAAATAAATTTCAGTTCTACTGACAGAGAAAAACTTATGCATCATTTTTGCTCTTTGATAGCCCCTTTCAAGGTAGCAGAGGGATGGGAACTTGCCCATACATGAATGAGCTGAGTCCCACAAGGAAAATCATCCACAGGATGTCCATCTTCTCTGACTTGCTCCTTAGTGACTTCCCAGGGCTTCTCCAGAACACTGCTCACAGAATAATGAGTTGGGCTCCCACTCTGAATTGTCCCTGGGAGAAATCTTTCTCTGGATACAGAAGGGGCCTTAAGATCTTTACAGCTAAATGTAGACTTAATCAACAACCTTCCTAACATTCTAATTTTTTTCTGACTATTGGTCATGTCTCTTACTGTCCAGTGTGTTCAAACATATTCACATGTGTCCCTGCACTTCCAGAGATGCATAAGAGTTGTGATGCATTGAACATTCAGAAAAGGAAACACTCATGTCTCGGGAAGTCTTTTATAGATAGAGATTTAATTCAGAGTATTAAATAAGGTGAAACCATAATGGGTTACAAACATTCTGTTGATATCCATCTGAACTATTACTGGCATGATGCTTGTCCTTCTTCTATTTCTTCTTAGATGAGATATCAGTTGGGGAGCAGACGGGAACAGAAAACTCTGTAATTTAACTCTCAATCTCATCTTGCTCAAGAAAGAAAATAAGTGAACAATACTTACTGACCAACTTCTTTTTTCTGTAGGTCTTGAACTTTAGTGAACTAGAAAGAATAGCAAGAAAAAAGTGGGGTCATGAAAATAATGACATCTGCCCAAATTATCATATATACTCTTTTGCTTTCTTCTGCTTTTAATTTTATTATTAAAAGAAAAATGTTTCCAGCAGTACAAAATGACACTGAGCTGTTTGAACAGTGAATGATCAGAAATATGGAGTGTGACATATCCTAAACTTAAATAAAGAAATTTGATTCTCTTCCATATGATGTCTTTCTTCACATCCCATTTATCTCTCTTCCTGTACTCTGTTCCACCTTCAGTAGTTTCCTTTTAATGAAGGGGCAGAATATTTCAGAAGCAGAAGTTATGGGCTGTCATGTCATTATCTGTGAGTCCAAAAGCTTGACATTCTCTCTTGAGAATGAGTTATAAAACACTTGCAGAGCTGGACATGCATTTGAAACCAATTTGAAGGTTCCAGAAGGTTTTGCTTTGATGCCACCAATTACTTCCTGCATTTCATTATGTCTTCATAGCCCTTCACTTTCATAATTCCCGTAGGCATCAGCAAATAAGGTTTAAATTGAAATGTATTTGCCTAAACAGGTATTTTCTATCTCAATTTACTTGTGACAAGCCTAATGAAATCTTATGAACAACATGTATTTGTCTACCAATTAGCTCTCAGAAATTGCCTGCTTGTGTTCAAAAAAGTTAGGCAGAAGTTCGACTTCTTAGGTGTCAAAATATCCGGACAATATATGATTTGCAGCATCATTAGCTATCTGCATATTCAAATTATAGGACTTCTTTCTGTTGCTTTGCTTCTCTGCATTAATGGTCACACACTATCACAGAGAATATCGGAAAAACAGAAAGTGGACTTCAAGTTCTGCTGCCTTGAATAACTGTAGAAGGAACTCAGAGCACCACACGTAATGTTTGTACCATATATTGATTTATGCAAAAAAAAAAAAAAAGCCACGTCCTCTGCCGGCAAAAACCCCCAAATTATTAACAATTTAACAGTATCCTTTCGATATGACCATTGTGTTTGACAGTAAGACAAAGAACAGGGTGGAGGGAAGGAATGAACTAGAGGGAAGGGCACAGTTTCTATGTAAGTAAATATAGTATGTTAGAAAATAGTTTCCAGAAACATATAAAGCAGTTGAGCTCAGGCTGTTCTTCCTGTATATAATATTTCCTGATATCTTGAAGAATATCCCCCTAACATGGAGGAAGTATTCTTCTGGGTAAGACAAGGAGATGGCTGTGCCTTGGCTAAAGCACAAGATAATCAGCCAGGACAATACAAAGATCCAAGGCAGAACCAGTGTCTAAAAGCATACTTGCTGTATATCCACTGCTTCAAATTCATGCAGTAGAGTGCTACAATAACATGCTCTTTTTATTAATTTGCCTTTTTCTGCACAGGTTTGAAAAAATTTACATCTGACAAACTTTACTTCTTCTCCCTTATGTATTCTGTTAATTATTCTGTAACTAGCTAAAATTTTAAATGCCAGCCTTTTTTTTTTTTTTTTCCTTTCTTTTTATATAGTGGATGTTTTAACTGATTTTTTTGGTTGCAAGGCAAAGGGCTAGACAAGCCCCAGTTATCAACGTAAACAAATGTTATTTAGATAACAGACTTGTAATGCTTAGCAATTTTAAGATATGTTCATACAGTGATCCTTGAGGCTGTGAGTAGGTCAAGTAGGAGAGAAAAAAATAAAAGTGAAAGGTCAGGATATAAGTTAATTTTGTAACAAGGTTTTCCATTATATGACAGATACTTAGCGCTCAAGAAGTAAAATGTTATAAATTTTTTACTTGCAATATAGAGCATTTTCTCAAGAATTCTCCTAAAAATCCCATTTCTAAACGCTTTCCCTTTCCCTGCAAAAAATGGTATTTTTTATGAGTTACATAGTAGAATATTTTTTCTTGCTGACTGTAATCGGAGTGTCTCTGTGTGATCAGCTGACAATCAGTAATCTTTTCATAATCATTCTCTAATTATTGGTTCATTGTGTGCCTGGAAAAAAAAGAATTAATAGAAAACTGGAGTGAATATAATATTTTGTAAACTGGGACCTATAAAATAGTTTCTATTTCCATTTGCAATAATTTAAACCAGACTCAGCCCTCTCACTTTAGAGGAGTATCACAAATTCACTGTGGTGTATCTCAGCATCCAGCCCTAAGCTTTGAAAAATAAATGGGTTCCATTTGTGTGATATAATACCCAGAATTTTCTGATATTTAGGGGATTTGAGAGTTAACAGCCTACAGCAAAATCAGTAAGGCATACATCAGAAAGGTAATATGTTTTGGCTTATGGAAATAATAGAGCATACATGCTAGAAGGGATCCCAGGGACTGCACATACTCTGCCCTTGTTAATTTTTCACTGCTTTTTGCATACAAAAGTACACATACATCTCACTGGGTGAGAACTGCTTGTGCATGTAGAAATGACACTTTACCCTGGAAGCCTTTGTAAGCCTTCACTTTTCTTTAATTCAAAAGTACTATTCATTGGAGTTGAGAACAGCTCGTTACACAACGTCTGTGGCCAGGCTGTGGATAACTGATGCAGTGATCTCTCCCCAGCCACTGCCTACCGAAGTATCTGGGCTGCTGATTTGGGAAGAGGTGTGCTTACACACTGTGGGATACTTTCAGACTGTCCTGTTTGCCCACTCTGATACCTCCCCAAATCACTTTGATCTCTTTATTTCCTCACCTTTGTCCTTCCTTGCACATTCCCCATACAAAATCTTACTCCTCATAATGTGTCCCAGACCCTTGCAGGCAGTAACCCCCCTCAGTCCGTAAAGGTGATCAAGACAATATCTCCAGCTGACTCATGGATTGGTGTTGTCTGTGGATGAGTGGGCTAATGCTCTGTTACAGCTCTGGCATGAGCCAGTCAGGGTGCTTCATTTTCTCTGATTATGTTATTGGGGCTCCTCTGCCTGTCACTGTTCTTGTGTGTTCCATTGTGTTTAGGGACAAAAGCCATTTCAAGCTCGATGTGAACGTCAGAAAAAGATCAAATGAATGATGACATAAAAGTTCCCATTATCCTTACTGGATGCCTATATAACTTAGGTAGTCATGTGAACATCACACCTGGTGCTTATGTTAAATACAGTGAACCATATTTAGTAGGCAAGAGTACAAATATTTTCCTCCTTACATCAGTGTACATCCTCCTTCTCTAAGACTTCAATTCACTTTCATTACCATAAATGACCCCATGTTTGCTCGAAGGCAGTTTACATTCACGTGTCCATCCCACGTGTTCTTACAGACCCAGCACAGTAAGTAAGCTTCACTGGGTTAGGCTTCCTTTCTTATCAGTAATGGTTTCAGCACTAAATGAACATGAAAAGCTCCACATTACTATAGGCAATTCTCATCAAGTCAAACTAGCTGAATAAAGATAAGAGAAAAGAAATATTTTTAATACCTCTATATTTGTAGAGACAAAGCTCTATTATTCTGTGCTGCTGATTTAGATTAATTAGCCTAAATGCAACCTGAAAATTTGTAGTAAATACATAATTAGGACATTACAAATGTATAAATTCATCAAAATATTGCAGAATTTAGTAGAAATATTTCAAAGCCATCTCCTTGTTACAGGCAATGCTATTCTTTCATCAGAATTTTAAAGAAGTATTAGTGATGGACATTTTGGCAAATAAAATTCTCACCATGATTTTAAAAGAACATCCTGTGCTTAATATCTCCAGATGAATATAGATGATTACAAAGAGTATGATTTGTAAACATGAGGAAATATTTTAAGGGGAACAATTTATTCTTCTAAGGACTAATTTTCATCCAATTATGACCAGAAAGCAGGAGCAGGAAAGCCTCCTGCTACATATCAGTCTATACTGCATAGAACATGGAGCAAGTCAATGCATGAATACATTTGCCTCCTAATATACTGATAAAAATAAAAACAAACAAAGAAAACAAAACAGAAACAAAACTTGAAGGCAGAACTTTCTTAAAAGTAAAGGTGAGGTCAGTTTAAGATCAATCAAGACTTTGTCAGCAAAACTAAAGAATTCTGTTAGTTTTCTCATTTCAGCTAACTCATATCCAGGAGAATCAAGATCTTCTCAATCTGGATACTTAAAAAAAGGTATATGATTGGATTTACTGTACTTTTACAATGATGGAATGAGTTTTGTTTGTACCAGTACAGGTGGAAGGAAAGTAAGCCTGAGTGTCTCAGTGACACCAGAATTGGTGGGAGCTCATCTGAACAGTCCAAAAGAGATCAAGGACCATGGTAATAATTAAGCAACTTTGATGTTGATGGTCTTCAGTACTCAAGCTCATTTTCTGACCCTCTTTCACTTCACAGTACAGAGGAATTTTTCTCTCCATGCTTCTGAATTGCCTAAAACAAAACTCCAGCCAATTGTCTCCCTTAGTCTTTTCATCTTTTCTTTCTGAAAAAAACATTGATATGGCTGTGCTTTGTAAGATACAGGGTCACTTTCTACACACTAATTACAGCAGATCCCAACACAGAACTCAAGGAGCACTTCTACTTATTATGCTCACCTCAAGAACAGACCCATTGGGAGATGACGAGAAAGAGGGGACAGTATTGAATAAAATGAAAAAACTGAAACCTAAGAAGACAGGAAATAGCATTTCAACTGTTAATTACAGGATGACACTGAAATGGTTCAGATTGAATGTGAACCCCCTCTTATTAGAGATAAACACTTCTTAGAAGAGTTATTCAAAGAAAGGTATAATTTCCTTGTCCCATAAATCTTGAGAGAAAAGCAACAAAAACAGTTCTTAGACAGCAAAGAAAGAACAAGTGATGCCTTCCTAGTATGAAACAGCTTTCTAGGCAGTTCATTGTTGGACAGTTTCCAAATGTCACAGATGAATTAGATGGCAAACCTTCCCTTGAGTTCCATGGCAACAGGAGCACTGAATGGCAAATGGAAGGGCAGGTAAATCTAGAAAGAATATTACATCATGTCTTGCTGTGATGGAAAGAACGTTGGCATCTGCCACCCTTCCCGGATTTGGGTTTTAACAGTGGTTTTAAAACATGAATTTAAATGAAAATATAAGTATTACTTAAAAAAAAAAAAAAGCCAGCTTCATTCCTCTTTAAATTTAAAAACTATTTACAGTATTTTTTGTCTTGGTACTGAATGCTGTTTTGCAGTGGGAGAACCACACCCACATCAATACTTGGATGATTACACTTTAAAACTGGACAGATCTCAAGGCTACTAAAGTGGCCCAAGTTTATGGTTTTCGTAAATCTGTAGTAATGGAAACACTACATAGTGGAGTTGCCAGGATCCAGTTGATATGGAAAGTTTGATTACTGTGACAATGGAGATGGTCAAGATAGTTTCTATCTGAAGAGAGTGTCAGCATTTTGTTCAGAATTGCCAAATCTAGTACACCAATGTGATCTACTCACGTTCCTCAGGTCCATCCATCTGGTAGTGAAGCTGGACATGTACCCCATTAGGCACACAAGCACACCTACACAAACGCATTTATGTATTACTGGCCACACTGATCAACACCGAAAGGAAACAGACAGTGCTTGCACAGACAACCTCATCCCATTCCTCCTCTTGTGCTCATCTGGTGGACTCCTGACCCCTCCTTTCCCCAGCAGGTGCTAGCCCCTAGCCATGCCAAATACCAAGGTTTGCTACCTCAATTCCTTTGCTGGTACTCAGATTTCTGCTTACTCGCACATATAGGCTGGTCCATTCCAAATGTCTTCCCAGTAATTGAACCTCTGGGCTCTCGAGTATCCAAACACCAGGCCTGTGTCTGTTTGGTACCTTGCCCCAAGACCTCTTATTCTTCTTGCTGCTGGTCTAGCTTGAAGCTCACATGTGAGCTGTGTGTAGCCATGCTCACATACACACACAGAGGTTTGAAGTTCCCTGGGGAAACACTCTTGTCCATTTAGTGGTACTTGGACTGCCCATATATGAACACACACTGGAAGGAGACTCTGTTACTTCAATCAGTTAGCTATTATGGACAGCTCCTAGCAGATTGTCATTTGGGGATGCTATTTCTGATTCAAAACATGAAAGTTTTGGTAATACAGTAGAATAAAGCACTTTATGTGACAGGAGGATACCTTAAAAATTGCTCCTGAATCACAATCTCCACAGGTTAAAAAAGAAACACACAGTGCACGAGAGGAGGAAATAAATTCTTCTAACATCTTCCTTGAGTTTTTCCATTTTTCTTGCATGTTATATGATTTCTGTGCATCACAGGAGATCATAAATATATACAGAATTTCTTTTTACCATTGATCTCAGGTTCAAAGGAGTTACTTCAGTTGTGTACCAGTGAGGATAGTGATGTAAGACACAGAGATTTCAGATTTGAAAATAGGGGCTGAAAATTACAACCTCCGAGTTGTAAGATATGTAACTTACCTAAGGAAAAATGGCATCAGATACAGCTTCATTGGAAGCACAGCCTCTGGAAAAGAGGTATAAAAGATTTGAACTTTATATGCGTTAGAGCAGGACTTGGCTCCAACCAGCACAGGAGAAGAATGTGATTGTTCTCTGTCTTTATGCAGCATAGCACTGGCAGAGTCTTAAAAGCTTCCATTGTCCCAGCATTAGAGAAAAACATAAAAGATATTTTAATTTATGCTCAGAGATGGTCCTACAGGATTCTTCTTGTCTAGGATGCACAAAAGCACGATTTTTTTAAAAATTATTTTCCTTCCTTTTCTCTTTTTCTGAGTTGTTTGTTTGTATGGGTTTCTTTTTTTTTCTTCTACAGATGAATCTTGTATGCCAGAATTATAGGAGCTGTTCTATCAAGCCTAGAGTGAATAAATCTTTTCATTCCTTTCCCTTCCCCTTCCTAAATATAAAGCCCCTTTTGAAATAAATAGAGTGAAAATGTTGGGATTCATACATTACCAATATCTGCAACTATAAAGTCACAGATTTGTTAACCTGTTTAGAAATCCCATAGACACTGAACATTTTCTGTGAAGAGAAGTGAGCAATCAATTTCATGAGGACCTTCTGTGCAGAAAATATTCCAGTCTTTCCTGTAAGTACTTTTGTGACAGACCAGTGAGGTTTGCTTTAAAAAGTCAGCCATCTAGAGGTTACTAGGTAATTCTCTTCATTTGAGAGACAATAAAGCTATCTAGGAATGTATTATATCTGGAAACCTGTATTGGCCAATAATTGATCTTTGGAATACCTACTTACCTCTTTCTAGGACTGTAATATGGTGTAATCTTGATTACAATCACAAAATCTTCAGAATATTAATTACACGGTTAAGCACAAGCTGAGCTATTACTTTGGAAAAAAAAAAAAATCTATGAGAAATTCAGCCTTTACGGAATCGCTGCTGTTCACCCAGAGCACAATGCTGGCAATGGAGAAATTCCAAAGGTGCATCAGCATAACCAACAGTAGGATCTGGTTTTATTCATTCAGCTGAGACCAGAAGCCACTGATGTGGTATGTACAGACGGGACAGGTCCTGTGCTGTCACTTGACTCATTTAACCTGGTAGAGGGAAGTGATAAATGGTGGATATAATACCACTCACTATTCACCAATAATAACTTGTATGTGAAAAAAAGTATATCTTTCATTATTTATGCAAAATAGTTTTTATTTAAATCATTAGCATTTGTTAAGTTGACAAAAGGGACCAGAGAAGTAGGCCAGGGTGACTGTATATGAATTTCTGCATTCAGTTAAAATCGACTTTATGTGGCTCTGTAAAATTTACTTGCCTCAGCAAGAGAAAGTAATTCCGAGTTAATTCTGAGTTCTGCTTATGAAATCCAAGTTTAAACAAGGAGTATAACATGACATTATTTAAAGGGATTTGATACGGTTACATATATGTAAAAAGAATTTGATGTATACTGTTTGAACATATCCATCAGCACAGAGAGGATCTGGTACTAAATCAGTTGTTTAAAAGTTGTGCCAAAAATGTGTAGGTACTGTGGACTGTGTTAACTATTTCCCAAATTATCCTTTGATGGCACTTCTCTCTTCCTCTAACTTTCTTATTAGAATTCCTTAAGTTAGAATATATTGTATTTCTCTATTTTTAAACTTGCAAATCACTAAATTAACAAGAAAGTTCTTATTTATTTCAACTATATTATACTATATTCTCCACTCCTCAAAACATTGCAGTTAAAGACCACAGAGATGCTGTATTTACAGTATTTTTATGTTCACTTGAAGCATTTGAGGGGAACTTTAAATGCCAGTTTACCCACACTAGTACGAGCAGAGGTGCTTCCCAGTTCCCTAACCTGCATATGCACTCTTCCATCTTCATAGTAAGATGAGACTGATGCACAGTATTCCATGCACTTCTCCAGATATAAGAAGAACTGGAGCAAACTAGGCAAATTATTAGCATGCTGAAGAGCCAGGACTCCAAATTACCATATGTAAGAGGGTTAACAACCAGCAATGATATTTCATAATTGGTTGTATCACACATGGGTTATACAGAAACTTTCTAATTTTTGACAATGGTGGATTCAAAATTGGTCACAATATGAATGAAATTACCAGGAAAATATGTGACTGAAGCCCTAAGCAAAAGGACAGTTGCAAAATGTGGAATATGTAACATTTTCCTGAGAAAGGACATTCTTTGATGTTTGATCTTGGTATAATTTCAAGCCTAATCAGCAAAAAAGGAGATTTAATCCATGAAACAAATAGCAGCTAGCAACCCCTAAGTTAGGTACTGGTGTTAGAAAAATAGATTACTTGTTGGTAGAATTGCTTTGTTAAGGTTTAGGGCTTGACATGCATCAGTGATCTCCAACCTAGGGAGATGCTAACAAAGCTTGGGAAGTAGGATGCACCACGGATAGTGGACACAAAGAACTCAGAATTAGCAGGCCACAGGGACTTTTGGCAGAAGTCCCAAGAGAAGGAAGAAAATAATATAGCCAACTCAGCAACTGTGCTGAACCACCTCTGGCTGGGTAAAAGGTAATTCCAGCAGGGGGAGATCACAACAGCAGACTCACGGACCACCAACCCAACTGACTCAAAAGACGAGAAAGACTAAGCATGTGGACTAATTAGCATGAGAAGAGAGAGAATAATTAACCAATAGAAGACAGAATGTTAACTAATAAGAGAACTTCTAGCCAATGAATATTAATTCCTTTGTTTGCTAAGATGTATAAATAATAAAAAGTTTTGATAGTTGGTGGGCTTGACTTGTGGAATACCACTGAGCACCCAGGCTTGCACAACTCTGAAATAAATAGTTAATGTATGTAGTTATTGGTTTTTTGCACACTGGGTAATGAATCTCTTTTTTTTTTTTTTTTGTAGCAATACAATTTTAGTATTGCAGTTAGGGCACTGTAAGACCTAACTTTTAAGCACCTGGTTTCCACTGTGAAGTCTAAACCCCTGCTTTAATGGTAAATGGATTCCTTTTAGAATGACAGAAAAGGATTAGTGACTCAGGCTGGGACTTCCAGAATCAATCACACTAAATTGCTTAAGATCATGATGAGGAGGACAGAGACAAAAGCATAGATCTCACTCTGCAACCTGAGAACATATTTTATTCCATGGGGGGTTAATAACCAGGAGTCTTTCCTACAAACACAAATCCTTGCTTTTTCTTTCTCCTAAAATGAAATATAGATCACTGTTCAGGCAGAGGAGATAATGGGCAGGCCTTGCTGGAGGATGGATCACCATGTACACTCATCTAACAGCTTCACTGAAACACCACTCAAAGCAGTCCTCAGAGACAGCTGTGATTGATAGACACATTGTCTATTCAAGATTGTGCTAACTCAGTTGGAAGGGTGGAACAATATCCACAATCCTGCAAAAAAAGTGTATTCACTGAACACAGGGTGAATCAAGGTGAAACACAAACAATCAGATTGGAAGGCAGGACTAGTCTGAAATGTTCCTCTGACCAATGTGTAATAGGGAGTCAGTAACATTTGGACATAGTTTTGGACATGGAGACGTGGCAAAGCTTTGTCATGGTCATGAGTGTGTGAATACTTTGCTAGACAAATTATTTTTGTTTGGACTACGCCTTGATAACAGAAAACCATGCTGAGTTTGCTACCAAACTGGACCTACAGCTGTGTTTTACAAAACAAGGTTAACGGTAGAGTTTTCAAACAACTGGTAAGCTGCTACCAAGATTACAATGCCTACACTGCACATCTACTAAGAGCAGACAACAGCCAAATAGAACATTTTTATAAAATAGCTTGACATTATGTGCAAGATGGAGTTAATTTGACTATTTTGCCTCAGGAAAGACCTAGCCTGCAAGAGCAGGTTAAAAAGTCCTATGTGCAAAATTCCCCTGTGACCTGTCTCTGACCAAGCTGGTGTTTAGCGCACACTCTGGCAAACATGAATTTAGATACCTTTCAGAAGTAGAAGTATCCTCCACCGTAAGTGAGAGGGCTCTACTGGCTGGCCCTTCTGGGAAGAAACCTCCTCCTTAGCAATGGTTTCCAAAGAAAGCCCTTTTCACCACCTTGTCTTGTAAGGATGGCAATCTTGCATAGTACAAATTTTGCCTGGATTAGGTGTACACTGCTGCATTAAAAGGAGAGTTATGTGAAAGGGTGAGCTCAGACAGTGACCACCCATGTCTCAATTCCTGTTGCTGATTTGAACTACTTCAGCCATCTCTCTCCGTGAGAGGTCTGGTGTAACACGGTTCCTCCTCAGCAGCATGGACATGAGCCAGTCCATGCTATTGCATCTATGTCTGGACCCCTCCTGTTTAGCAGCACTACACGGTGACCCTAAGGGGACACTCTCTGTGGAGAAATTAATCTGCTTTAGCTTAGGAAACCTCAAGTCAAAGTCCATGTAGTTTTACCAGTGTGACTTTATAGTTGATGGAGAAATAGATACCCCTGTAGGTGACGCAACTCATTCCAGAATTGGTATCTGCACTGTCAATTCCCATTTCACTCCTAGATCATGAAATGAAGAACATCTATTTTAGATACCTGCCTTTGAGGGCCAGCCATCTCCCTCAGTGGTAAGCAGTGTGCTTTCAGCAGGATGATCCTGCCTGGACAAGCAGTATGTTGTGTTGAACCTGAGGTCCTCCCAGACCCACACCCTGGCAGACCTCAGGTTCTGATGTGGCACAGCCACCCTGCACCCCACTGCTGGCACACAAGACGTTTGCATGGCAAAATAATCCCCCTAACTATTTTAGCTACTTTGAGCTGAATCCCATCCCTCAGAGCATTATGTTATGGGACACCATGGAAGACCAAGAGAGGCCTGGCCAAAACTTACATGGGTAGTTTTCGTGGAAAGGTGACAGCAATGTGTACATCAGGCACTGAGTAACACCTGGTTCAGGGTTGTCTCCCTAGGGTAGTAATAGAGGCAGTGCAAAGCTGCTCTAAAAGGTGTGTCTTAAGGATCACCCTTTTGAGTGCTTTTGTACAGGGGGAATCTAGGGTCACATGCTCAGATTCAGAGATCTAACTTTTACATCATTACAGATGAGCCTTGAAAAGTGATTTTTCAGGACAAGAATGTTAAAAGGGCTCAGGAGAAGATAATTTCCAACATAATAAACAAGCACATTAATCCTTATCAAGTGCCACAACATTTCTATCCATAATGCCCATGCATTACTCACTATATCAAGAAAGGTTCCTCTGCTGAAGAGCGCAACATAATAAAATTGTTCGGAAAAACTAGTTAATATTTATTATTCTTGTGACACCATGAGAGTTTGAATGACTGATTTGACAGCTATAGTTGATGATAATAGACTTAGAAACCATTAAAGATTTGATAGCACAAAATAGGTCCTTCCATTCATCACCTAGTTCTGCCAAACAAAGAAGATGCAATACTTGATGTATCTATAATTTACAAAAAGATGAGGATGTAAGCATTCTGTTGAGCCCTAAATCATGTTACACTTACAGAATATGAATGAAATCTGGATTACCATGTGATGACCATCAATTCACATGTTTCTTTCTATAGCTGGATACACCAGGTCTGACTCAACTATAAACAAGCATCTGCTCTTGTGGCTGTACCACATAGCTATCTTCTCATGGACAAATTAATCTTTGGCACTTTTTTAAAAAGGCCTGATATTATATGATGCAAGAGCAAATACAAGCTTAAGAGAGTGGTATTTATTTATACTGGGGATATCTGTAGTCTAACTACCATTGCCTTGAACCCTCGCTATGTGGAACTGCAGAACTGATTCAGGCATATCTAAACACTCAGATTACAGATTGCATAGATAACTATATTCCCATGGACTTTATCCAGACTGTACACTCTGGTTTTGTTTCGTTTGCTCGAAACAATGGCTTTAGAAATCATATAAATTCCATGGGGATTTGTATGCAGACTGAATGCTGTAGTTTGATTTGAAACGTTTTCAAATGAACCAGTCCCTTCAGACTCATGATTAGATTTGTGTTACAAGAACTCACTGCACCATCACCTGAACATTACCGTCATTTCTGAATGACAAAACAAACATTTTCTGCATCTTCAAAACTCAAGTGAGTTAAACAAGATTTTTTACAATTCCATGTGAAAAAAACCCAATAATAATAATTTCTTCTTCCAGAGAAAGAGCAGATCCTATCCACGTGCTTAGATGGTCTTTGATTCTTCAGGTTTTTGGGAACGAAAGGCTAGGTTCTGTTGGAAAACCTGAGGGCATTTCATTTCAGGCAGAAATGTTTCACAGAATGTTTAGTTGTGTTCTCTAAACATTAAAATGAAAGACTCTGTTTTGCAAGTTATGGAAAATAAGGTAGGAAGTGATCTCAGAGAATCATTAAGGTCCCTTACCCTGCCACTGCTGGATATGAAATAGTGAGCCAGCAGCCACCTGTGTAGTAATTTTTATTTTTTAAATATGAAGGGATTCTCTTATTAGAACTTCCTGTCTAACACTGATTTAGCTTGCTCTTCTGCCTGATATACTACAGAAATGACCACTTTCTACATCTGTCACTTAGGTCTTCACTTTCTAATTCATGCAAGGTCACAAGGGATCATTTGGCAGCAAATATCTGTTAAATCTAAGAGTTATATCTTTGTTCTGCTTTTTTAAAACTACATCCTTTTCTCTACTTAGTTCTTGGAACCAATTATAATCAAAAGGTTTCTACCACACAAGAAGGACAGAACTTGCCAGCCCTTATATCAACAGCATTGCTGAGACCAAGCCTTTTCTCATTAGTTCTCAGTTTGCTGTGTTTTAGCAAGGTTCATACCAGCAATAACTAGTAATAACCAGCTAATTCTAGTAACATTCAGCATATCATGACCTGTTCAGCACTCCCATCACACCAGATCCAGAGGAATGAGATGTAAAAGTAGTTATATGTGCCCATTTTCATCAACGCATATCAGAAAACACACATCCCAGTAAGCTGTAGAGAGGACAACTCAAATTATCCTATTTACAGATCAGGAAGGTCTGTAAAGAACATTGTACAGGAATCACAGAGAACTAATTAATTAATAATTAAAGAGAGAAAAATTATAAAGAACTATGTTGCTGTTATCCTTGAAAACTGACAGAGCTTTACAAATAAAAATAAAAAGGCAGAATGGAATCAGCACCTGGAATAACAAGTGGACTAAGGGAAACTGTAGCAGCCATAAAATGCAGAAATAGTAATGTGCTTGAGGTTTGTTGAAATTACCTCAATTTCCCCCTCAAGCCAGCAGTTATTCTTCTCTTAGTGGGAATAGTACAAGGTTGGCAGGTCTGTATCCAATCCACAGTACCATAGCAAGGGAGAAAAACATCCCTAGAAACCTCAACACAAAAGAAGCAGCTGCCTGAAATGATAAATCACTGCCAAAATACTCAGACAGCCTATTCAAACACAAGCAAAGGCAGTAAATACTATCAATTGATAAACACACCAAATGAAGCAATTGAAGCTCAACTTTTGTGGTACAAGGTAATAACAGCCCATGCACATATTAACCCAACTGTTCTCCTTTTTGAAGAGTAGAGATGGACAGAGGGATTACTCTGGTTTCAAAAGTTCTTGCAGTGACACTTGTACAAAATCAAAAGATGGTCAACACATTTTCGATTTGCAGGAATTGAGGATGTATAGCTACCTAATACCTTTCTTATTTGTGTTGTGCTCTTGAGGTCAGTTGACCTACTCCATCCAGCTGTATTCAGCTTTGATCTGAGAGGGGAATGCAATACGTACACTGCTTTCAAGGTAACATGTCAAAGTCACTTTTTTCTTCTTAATAGCTCTGTATCTTCAAGTTGACAGGTCCCTGCACTGCAAGAAGGGTTTCTTCTGGTCTGTAACTTACAAGACTGAGGTTTGAGCTAAGCCTCAGTGCACTCCCTGAGCTGTCTCCATGACCTGAATATACCTTTGCATTCATGTCTGTCACATGCAAAGCCAAATTGGGCAAAACAAAATTAGAAATCTGGGTTACCTTTTCAGCAGTCTGTGGTGGAGTCCATCTCAGAAAGCTCCTACAAATTACATATATCCAATATCAGCTGTGTGAAGACACTGTAAGTGCTGATGGGACCATGTGGTGGGTACGAAGGACATTGTTTGACTGGTTCATCTGTGCTGGAGGTAGGTGGTATGATACTGAAGAGTAAAAGAGGCCCAAGTCTTTCTCCTGGAAATGGGTCTCAGCACCAGCTTGCATCCAAACAGAATCTCAGCATGTAACAGCAGCAGTCTTGGGAATCTAAAGAGGTCCCAGCTGACTGGAAGTTGTTGCCTGCTTTTCAAGAAGGCCAAGAAGGAGGACCCCAGAAACTACAGGCATGCCAGTCTCACTTCAGTGCTTGGTAAAGACCTGGGCATATTAGAGGACTGGGCAATCTCCAACCGTATGAAGTTCAACAAGGGAAAGTACCAAATTCTGCACCTGGGATGGGGCAACCCCAGATACTTGTACAGACTCGGGAATGAGATGCTGGAAAGCAGTGCCACAAAAAGGGACCTGATGAATGGCAATTGGAATATGAGTCAGCAGTGACCTGGAAACCAGGAGGGCCAACCACGACCTGGGGAGCATCAGGGAAAGCATCACCAGCCAGTCAAGGGAGGGGATTGTCCCTCTCTGCTTTGCATTGGTGGGGCCTCACCTTGAATATCGTGTGCAGTTTTGGGTACCACAACATAAGGAGATATTAAGCTGTAAAAGAGTGTCCAAAGGAGGGCAATGAAGAGGATGAAGGGCCTTGAGGGGAGACCGTATGAGGAGCAACTGAAGTCACTCGGTCTGTTCAGCCTGGAGAAACTGAGGGGAAACCTCATCACAGTCTACAGCTTCCTCGTTAGGGGAAGAGGAAGGGCAGGCATTGATCTCTTGTCTGTGTGACTAGTGACAGGATCCAAGGGAATGACCTAAAATTTTGTCAGTGGAGTTTTAGGTTGAATATTAGAAAAATGTTCTTCAGTGAGAGGGTGTTGGAACAGGCTCCCCAAGGAAGTGGTCACAGCACCAAACCCGGAGAATTCAAGAAGAGTTCAAGAAAGTATTGGTCTTCACCATGGGGAGCATTGATAACAAAATAGAAGACAACATTTCACTGGTATGAATAAACTGGTGCAGCCATGTCTTGAGAGGTATAGGGAAGTCCATATACTTCTAGTGTTCCACTCTAGAAAAATACAGTAGAAGGAACTAAAAGGTCAAGAGGCTAGAGCAGGTACCTTATGAGACCAAGAAGAGACTAAAAAGGCCAGGAGTAGATACTTGGTCTCTTAGTCTTCGGAGATGAGCAACTTGGATAGAATATGACTTAGGTTTGTAAAGCCATGAAAACAGAGGATAAGATAATGTAGAGATGTTATTCACTGAACTGTCCACACTTTGAATTACAGACAGGTTTTTAAACCAGTAGGAGCTTAATTTAAAACATTTGAAAGAAAGTAACTCTCTCCAGAGGGTAGTGAACTTCTGCAATTTACAGTCATAAGAGTTTGTTGATGCAGATCATATCAGCAGGTTCAGAAAAGTATTAGACAACTCATGCACAGTAGGTCCATAAAGAAATACTAAAGGGAGAAGAAAGACACTAAGTTCTAACATCCCTGACACACCATCTGGAGTTGTGAGGAGTACAGGGAGAAGGTACGACAGAAAATGGTGTAGCTTGTGTGCACTGCTGAAATAAGATCTCCTATTGTCAGAGGAGAGACAGAATAGGGAGATGGAAAGACCCTTGGTCTGATCCAGACAGGCATTTATTCCATTGTTATGTTTTTATCTTCAGTCTGATGTGAAAACAGCTATGACCTAGGCAATTCATATTCTGTTGACTTCAACTACTTCATTACAAATTATCCAAAAAAGCAAAAAAGAGTCTAACAATGATCACATTGAGTGGGTATCTGAATTCTCTTCCAATTCATGAATTAGCGCTTGAATAAGAATGTAGCTCATAAAAAGTGAGGAAAAAAAAGAAAACAGGAAAACTATGCAGCCATATGAACATGTTAAATTCTTTATGCAAGCTTTTGTTAGTGAAGCCCACGCAAATGCTGCCATAAAAGTATACTATTGTTTATGACATGATATAGAGACTAGAGGTGGAAAATGACCAGGTAGGAATATGATTATCTAGTATTCAATTTGTGTGTGACATTCAGAAAGCGGCAGGAAGTAAATAAGGATAATTCCATCATTATCGCATAGTGCTCACACTTTAATGCTTTTATAATGTACAGTAGCTTTCTGGGCCTTTCCACAGTAATTGCTGGGTCAACTCACAGCATCATCAATATTCTGCAACTGCATTATACTGCGTAATGCTAATGGTATTACAGAGTGATAGCAGGCAAATAATTACAACATGAAGCAAAGGAAAAACAAAGAAGGGACAGAAGCATTGGGTAGACTGCATGGCGTGACTCTAGATGAGGTGGGAAGGGAGATGGAAGCACTGCATAGTTAATATTGTCATCTGTGTGATTGTAGCTGATGGGTTCAAAAAGCTGTTCTACCCAATCTGTTGCCACCAGAAGACTTGATTCAGTGTGTATGTAAACATATGCCTCTCCTGAGCATGTGAACAAGACCACTAAAGGTCAGGTTACTATGTACCTCTTCAGTGAGAAACAGGTAGATTTATGGATTTCTATATCATAGCCTGTGACAATGATATTTCAGGAAGTCGAAAAGCCTAAATTTTCTTGATTAAACAAGGACTACGTATCATTTCATGATAGAAACAACTAGTATTACACACTTCATTGGGATTTTTCTTTTCTGGAGGATATCAAGTGGAATCTGGACACAGGTGACATATGCAGGAAAAAATTAAATCCTCACTCATAACTGGGCATATTAATTGAAAACTTGAAAAAAAATCATACCTAAAATGAAATGTTCCCTTCACCCAGAAGTGGGGAGGAAGAAGCAGAGAATATCTATACTGTTTCATAATCTCTTTTCCTTACAGTTAATAACAATTACTGCAACCAAAACATATCTTAGCTCCTCTGTAAACAAAGCATGGACTATAAATGTAAAGTATTAAATTTTTTTCTGAAAAGTTGCTTTTGTGCAATTATTTTGTTCTTTACTAGGAGTAAATTGATAGATCATTACCATGACAGAGATCAAGACTTTGTATATTTCAAAATACTTATTTCCAGCTAAAAAAGATATAAATGTTTAACTATTGACCACAGCTATATATACTTGTATTTCGCAGCATCAGAGTTGGCACAGACCACTGGATATCATGCATTCCAATCCTGCTGCTCAGAGCTAGGTGAGCTACTCCAGACTGACCAGGTCTGTGGTCAGTTGGCTTTTGAATATCTCCCTGCATGGACACTCAACAGCCTGTCTGGAAAACCTCTTCTAGTGTTCAATCAATCCCACAGTGACTTGTTTTTCCTTATGTTTAAACTGAATTTTGTATATTTCAATTTCACCTATCCCCTCGAGTCTCTTTACTAGCATCACTGGGTAGAGTCAAGCTGCATCTTCTTAATTCCCTCCCTTCAGGCACTTGTATGCATTGATAAAATCCCCTTTTACATTCTTTTCTCCGGGGTGAATTATGCCAATACTTTCAACCTCTCTTGTTTGTCAGATGCTCCAGTGCTTCAGTCATCTTAATGGCCCTTCACTGGATTCCATCAAGTACATCCATCTCTCTCTTCTTCTGTGGAGCGTAGAACTGGACTCAGCACTGCAGATGTGCCTTTGACAGTGCTGAGTAGAGGAGAGAAATCACCTCCTTTGGCTTGCAGGCAATGCTGTTCCTAATGCAGTCTGGGAGGTGGCTGGCTTTCAGAATTATTTGCTCCATTATCTTCCCAGAGACTGAAGTGAGGTGTCCAGGCTGCAGTTCCCCAGGTGTCCTCCTTGCCCTTCTCAAAGACCATAGTGGTGATTACTTTCTTTCAGTCCCCTGTAAACTCTGACAGTCACCACAGCCTTTAAAAAATGATCAGTGTTACATACAATGGTACATAGTGTTTTTATCACAGTCTCAAGGTGATGTGGTGGGACCCATGTTTTCTCTTTTCCCACGTGTTTTAATCTACTTTATTTCTTTCTACAATACACTACGAAAGACAAACTTGAAGAGCCGAAATTCTTTCAGATTTCAGACTTCAAGAAATGTTGTATGGCCTGTCTGTGGTTTTCGCTGTTTTTTTCCCAGTGATGTCTATTGATCTTATATCAGTTTTTTCCTTTTGCAACAAATTGTCTTGCTTTAGTTCCATTCTGCCATTGCAGAATACCATCACTTCAAAAGGACTTCAGCAATTTGCTCTGCAGGAGTTAGTTGGAGGAAATATTAAAGAATTATTCCACAAGTATAGTAATTTATGACTTTGTCAGAAACAATGTTCTGAAGCTGCTTTCTTTTCCAAAAATGCTGATTCGCTTTAGAGTTCCTGAAACTGTTATGTACAGCCCTAGACACAGCTACACCACTAACAGAAGCAATACTGTGCAACAGGAAAAGCATGCAGATCCACTTCTTAAGAACAAAGAGTCTTCTTTTGCACTGAATATTCTTGCTTCATGTGTTCTATGAATATACTTTAAAACACTATGTTGTTAGGAAATTGTCATCCCATTTTACCAGTTCATAGTGTTGATATTGTGGGGTTTTTATTACATTTCTTTCTTCCTCCAGGATTTTCATGAACTATGAGCTCCTAAAATTATTTCTAAAATTAATAACTTGTTGTAAAAGAGAGAAATTGACACTTTTGTAGAATAATGGGCCTTTCTGTTCCCTGAAACAAATCATGGTCTGAGCATGCATTTCTGCCATCACTGGTTTCCAGTGGAAGCATGTTTGCTGACTGTCCTCTGCTTGCACTTTATGGCTAAATGCATTCAGCCTCACTCTGAAAGAGAAACAGAACATCTGAGTCATGAGTCAGACTGCTGTTAGCAATTAAAAACAGACAAACAAAAAATAAAAATCAGATTTTATGGCAGAGCATTACTTGCACATGGACTGAGAGTTTGGTTCTCAGTGAAAATACTAGTCTACACATTCCTTAAAAAACAACTGAGATAAATAGCTATAATAATATTTTTAGTTACACTGTGTTTCTTATATTTCTACAGGTAGATTACCAAGAAAGCCCTGGATCTCTTAGCATGAGAGTTCTTCCCTTATCCTATGTGGTGAGTTGACCCTGGCTGGGCACTAGGCACTCACCAAAGCTGCTCTCTAACTCCCCTCTGGAACTGGGCAGGGGAGAGAAAATATAACATAAGGCTCATGAGTTGTGATAAGAGCAGGGAGGGATCACTCAGCAATTACTGTCATGAGCAAAACAGACTCAATTTGGGGAAATTAACTGAACTTATTACCAATTAAAATCAGAGCAGAATAATGAGAAGTAAACCAAATCTTGAAAACACCTTCCCCCCAGGAGCAGACATCCACCTGCAGCTCATGAAGGAGTTCCATGCTGGAGCAAGTGCATGCCCAAAAGAAGGCTGTGACCCGGATGGAAGCCCACACTGGAGCTGGCTCCTGGCAGGGACCTGTGGACTCATGGAAAGAAGAGCCTATGCTAGTGCAGGTTTGGTGGTAGGACTTGTGATCCCATGGGGGACCCACACTGGAGCACTCTGTTTCTGAGGAACTGCACATCCTGTGGAGGGACCCATGCTGGAGTTGCTCATGAAGAAGTGCAGCCCACAGGAAGAACTCATTCTGGAGAAGTTCTTGGAGGACTGTTTCCTGTGGGAGGGTCTCCATGCTTGAGCAGAGGAAAGACTACTCTCTCTGAGAAGGACTGAAATGTGATAAAACTGACTGTAATCCCCACTCCCTGTCTCTCTCCAATGCTGCAGGGGAGGATGTAGAGGCTGGGAAGGAGTGAGGTGTAGGGGGAAGACGTTTTTTTAAGATTTGTTTTGCTTCTCGTTAGCCTCATCTAACTTTGATTGATTTGGGAGAAAGCCTTGAAAGGGTTATTCCACATACACCCTGCTTATGCATTTGTTCCTGTGTGACAAGCAATAAACTGTGAGTTTCGGTCTATGTTGGATGTGAAGATGAAACTGAGCAGCCTGTGCGGGACAGGAAAGGTGGGAGATTTTGTTTTCTCTTCCCTGAAGCAGCCCTGTTCTCTTGTTTCTCCAAGATGAATGAAATGAAATATTGGTTATAACTTGGCAGTCCTGGCTGATAGTTGAACCTGCTGGAGTGCTCCAAATAATGATGTGGCTTGCTATCTCAGAAAAGTAGCGAGAAAACATTTATGAGTTTCTTATACTATCTTTGTTGAACATTTTGTTCATTTTAGAGAGGCAGTTGAACTCAGATGGGTTCTCTAAGATACTTTTTGTGGGTAGTCCTTCATACTTAAATGAAATCTGTAAATTTAGTTGAATTTCCTTCAGGTCTACAAACCAACCCAGAGGGATGTCCTGCATTAAGTCTCACTGCATGAGACTTAATGAGGTCTCATCTGTTATAGACTATACAGAAATATTTTTCCACAAGAAGAACATGGAGCCACATTTGTGATGAGCCTGGGGAAAAAAAAAAAAAGTGGAAATATAAGGCAATAATTTTGTGATAAGAATTAAAGTGAATTATGAGTTCCTACTGTTTTCCTAAGGCTTTTCAGTAAAAAGTTCAAATATTTTGTGAAACCTGGTACCATCATTGTGAAAGCAGTTTATGTACGCAGTGATTCTGTTTGAATGGAAGATGGGAATTAAAAAAAAAAAATGTTCATAGAATGTCTCAAGGAAGCTTTAAAGATCTAATCCAAACCCACTGACATGTTCAGGGACACCTTTCACTAGATTAGATTGCTCAAAGCCCCATGCAAGCTAGCCTTGAACGCTTCCAGTGCTGGGGCAACCACACCTTTTCTGGACAACCTGTTCTAGCATCTCACCAAGCTCATAAAAAATAATCTATCTCTTATGTCCAATCTATATGTACCCTGTTTCTCTTTAAAACCATTATCCCTTGTTCTATCAAGATGATGTCTGTATGTTTCTCCATTGCCTCAGCTGGAAGAATGGAATTGAAGCGCAGACTGAGCCAAGGTAGGTTTTGAGGTTCACAGCTCAACAAACTAGAGAGCTTTCCATCACAGCCCACACTTGTTTACCTGATGGTACCCAAGAGAAGGACAAGGACAAAGGTGCCATAGTGAAGACAATACAGAAAAAAAACATTTAGGGAGCTTTCTCTTTTTCATCAAACCCTCAGCAACATCTGAAGTTAAATGAGACTGGTTTTTGTTGCTAGGACATTTGGAGAAAGAAGGGGAGGGGAGGCACGGATTCCTCTGCAGTCTGGCAAAAAATCCAAGGACATGATGATTTCTAGTTCCTGAGGACGTCAACCAACCATGTGAGTCAAAATTCCCAAGAAACAGAAGGGGAGAAGGTCAACCATTGAGTTTAGTCTCCAAGTCATCTTGCATGTGATACTTTTGTTTTTTGTTTTTTGGTTTTTTTGTAAGGCACATGTGGGAAAAGTGCCTTTAAGACCTTACTGGAAGTAAACATAAACCCATAGATATGTCAACCAGTAGACTATTCTGATTTGGTTTAATGACCTTTTTAGGGTTTTTTTTTCTCTTCTGTGTCTAATTTAGCATTATGTCTGTCTTCAATTTGTGGTAAAGAAGTGTGGAATTAAACACAATTGTGTTTAATTCTAACTAAAGGATAGCATGCAATAACTGTGAGATATACAGCAGGACTATTAAAGCAGCACTTCTGAAAGTGTCAAACAGCAAAATTTCTTCTGATAAACCAGGAGACTTCTCCACCAGTGCTGGGTGTCTTCCTAGGTAGGGGCCTTATGGCCAAAGACTTATGCTGGGTGGGTTTCACCTCACACAGCCTTTGACTGCTGAAATATAGATGTTTATCTTAGTCTCCTGCAGTTAATAAAGATACACAGACCCTTTTGTCGTCTTTTGAAAATGAGGCATGCCACAAAAGTGTTTGCTTTTTTTTCCTTTTCCACTGATGCCTACCAAATCAACCCAGATGTCTGGCAAATGTGTAAAATCAAATGACACCTACAGTTAGCAAAGTTCTTCACAAACAGGCCATTGCTTCAAAGCTTTCGGTCAGTGGTCTGGGATGTTAAAGCAAAAGCAAACTTGTTCCTTAAGTTCTTTTAAAGACTAACATAAATACTTATTAGACCAGGAAAGAGACAGCAAAAAATGTACATACTCAGAGTACAAGTAGGTATCTTAGCCTTAAACTATGGATGAAATACCATAATTTTCCCTTTCTGACACTTCATTTTGGTTCACTAATATATTCCACTATTTCTGTGCTCATTTTTAGGTGTTCAACCTTTCACATCCAGCACAAAAATAGTTTTAATGCCAAATTCAGCACTATAAATTCCTTTCCTGGAATAAAGTACCTGAAAGTTCTCAATTCCCTTTGTAGATCTAACCTTTGAAATCCTTGTAGACTGGTTCAAGAAAGAAATTCAGCCTGAAGCAAGTGCAGAGACGAACAGTTTTATCAATCATAGTAGTAAAGAGTACATTTTTTTGTGAAAATATAATGCTCAGATAGTTTAACAAAACAAAGGAGACAGAGAGGTGATGCAATTGATTTTTAAAAATACATTAGAAAGAGAGTTATTCAATCTGAAGAAAATGCTCTTAGAAGCCAAAAAAGACATAGACTGCCCAAGGAACAAATTAAAATGGGATATTTGAAAAAAGGTTCTATTGCTGACCCAGAGAAGCCCTGGAAGAGCCTTCCAGCAAGGCTAATAAGGAAGAATAGGAAGCATATAACTTCAAATAGATCCCAACTACCCAAAGAATGTAGTCAAATAATGCACCTGAATTACTGTGACAACAGAAGGTTGGATTGAGTGGCCCAGGAATATGTTCACAGTCATGTTTCACTCATATTCCTAAGTGCAAACTTAAAGTTTTAGCTCGTATCTTGCTGGAGTTAACGTGCAGCTTTAGCAACTTATTTCAGGGAGGGAAGGTGCCTAGAGGTGCCATTTGGTTGGCACTGATCACATCGGATGTTCATGGCACAATTCTGCTATTTTCCCTGATCCTCTAGCTACTCTATGTCTACGCCATGACATGTTTCAGCTCAGGTAATCCAGCTACAAGGCAGAGCAACAGTTCTAGCTGCATCATTAAAAGAAGATAGAGATATGAAAGGGATGAAAACTAACTCACGCATGCCTTACCAAATACATATATTTGATACAGCAAAAAGGTACACTCTGAGCAAGAAGCAACCCTGACCCAGGAGTCAGTTTTACAAAGCAGAGCTGCTGAAGAACAAACTAAGTGCTGTGAAATGCCCTCTTTCGTTCAGGTTCAGGCAGGCTGGGATGTGTTGTCTGATCCAAGTCTGTCCTGAAGGAGTAAGAGCAGAGCATTGCCCTTCTCTCTTTTCATCCCAGCTCTCCAGAGTGAAGAAGAAAGATGCCCCTACTATAGCTCCAGGACTTTTGAACTACCCTGATAAAGAAGAATATAACTGAGTCTTCCCCGCTTTTCCTTGCTTTCTGTGTGGCCTAATTCTGTTTCCTACCTATTCTGTGAATTCTAATATCTAATTGTAGCTAATATGTCCTTAATAGTTTTTCCAGTATCAGAGGTGCTCTCTTGTAACTCAGGGAACATGAAATACAGCATTAAGCATTCAGGAGTGTTCCTTTCTGTGGTTTCAAGATGTAAGTGAAAAAATAATAACTGCAAGGCATGTTTGTTGGGAGTTTCTGGCATTACTGTTTCCTGACTGCTATGGAAAATGAGATTTGCATAGTAAGGATAATCTTCAAAGCACTCTTCCTCCATTTGAAGACCAGACTCCTAGAGGAAGGCCTCTTCCAACCCCTGTGAACCATCTCAGAGCAGTGTTATAGTCCAACTTCTGCTCCCAGTTGTGTCATCTCAATAAAGGACCAAATGCAAAGTCCTGCCTACTGTTCTGGCCCTAGCCAACCAGTTTCACCAGTGACCTCAAGGGAGTCAAGATTTAAAATCTCCATTAGACTTGAATTCCACTTCTGCACCCTGGCCTCATTTCTAATACATAAACTGTAATAGTTCTCAAAATTAACATCCTGCAGCACTTAAACTTGGTGCTTTTCATGTGGTGATAGCCACGCTTAATACGACAGTGTAAATATACTAGGCAAACCAGGGCAACCTAGCTAAGCTAAATACAAAAGTCTGTCTCCCTAAAGAACCCAGATTAATTTCAGTACAACAAAAGCTTTTGGTTAGTCTGCTCTCACACGAAAGGATTGGTGGTACATTGTTCATTTTACTGATGTTAAACGTGCCTTTTATGTTCAAGATCATAAGCAACATACGTTTAACAGCCTGACATATTTAGAGAAAAACAAATTTCCTTTCTGCACACCAGATGGAAATTATAGATGTGAGAGCTGGGAACAAAGCAACAATATCTATAAATCTAGTATTTTATCAACCTATTTCAGACTGTACAATTAGAAAAGTTATCAGTGACGTCACAGCTCATGATACATACCCCTGAAGTGTCCCCTTTGGGAAGATCAATATGGGTAACTCATCATGAGAGTAAAAGACATACATCATTTAAATTACACTGCACTCCCAGGTGATGAGCTAGGTTATCTGAAAGCAATTGCACTGCACATGGAGCTGTTGTCAGACCCTAGAGAGTGCTAAGATTTACACAACCTTCTCTGAATGCCTGAAAAAGGAGATCACTGTGATAATTTTCATGAGGTTGATTATTCTTATAATCCATACCCAATAAATGAGTGGAGGTTTTTTGGTTTTGTTTTGTTGGGTTTTTTTTTAATGGATACATAAGGATTATGATACCTCAAGCAGTCACTAGAAAATTCCAAGGAAAGTGTACTCTGATAATTCTTTCTTCTTTCCTGTGACACCTATCTCAAGGAAGACGAACCAGTGCCTCTGTGACATCAGGTTGAATTCATCCCATCTTAGCCTATATCTGAGTTTGTCAACCCCATGTTTTTACAACAAGCAGAGAAAACACAGAAATTTCAGGCAGAAATAATTTTATTTCCTTTAGACATCTACCTTTTAGAAAGGTCATGCCTTAGTGTCTGTTTCCCTCATCACTTTAAAAAGGCAGCTGAGTAGAAAAATTCAGGCGTAGGCACTCTGTTTTGCCAGATTAATTACATACCGTGATTTACAGTTTAAAACTCTCTCCTGATCTCAAAGTTTCTTTTTCATGAGTCAAAGTGTGACTACATTGTGGTCATATCATGCACAAACAAGAATAGATTTGACAGAAGGGTCTCTGGGCTTTTGCCGTATCACTGTCTTAAAACAGTGTGAGCATGATCCCATACCACCTGGTGCCATGTGGGATACCATAAACTCTGTCTCATTCTTACCTTGTCCAGATTTTGCCTACGTTAGAGCTTAGTGAGTAATAAACATGCTCAAGAGACAAGACATACGACTTTTAGACCTGTTTCATTTGGAGCAGGGAACACTAAATCCAGAGTTGTTTTCTCCTGAGAGAAAAATGTAATTAATACATTGGGATAGTCTCCTTTCTGTTTAAGCTGGGCATATAGCCAGGAGTATGAGGACATGTAGGTTCAACAGGAGAAAAAATAAAGTGGAGAGCTTGAGTTCAGTCTTGGTCTTCAAGTACTCAGCTGGGTAAAACCACTGATTAGAAAAAAGCTGATTATGATAACACAATGATTTGCATCAAGTTCGTGACTATCTTCAAAATGAGGTGAGATTTTGTTTTCTAATTCATTACCTCTGTCTATGTTTCTCAAAAATTAATCCATATCTATTAACACAGTAAAATTAAGGCAGAAACTCTATTTCCTGAAAGATAATACTGCAAAGAAAGTACTATTGCAGGGAATGATGTTGCTAGCTTTCCATCTAACCAAGGGTTCAGCACTACAGAAACACGGCATAATTAGTGCTTTCAAGAGCTATAGTTCCAATTATAATGCTAAACATATGATAGTTCCCTTGCCTTTTAACTAGTGCTTCAGGTAGAAAAATAGAACTGCAGTACCGCCTTGGCCAATGTGTTTTTCTTCTGTCCCTGTGTAGTTAGTGCAGTCTTATTTTTCTTAAGGTGCTTCAATCATCTATTTTGTTTATTTCCTTTAATAACTGAAAAATGAATGAATGATACATTTCAATTAAAAAAAAAAAAGTTTAATAGTGCTAGTAGGGCTAAACAAGCTCAGCCTAGGATCTCATCTAGTATCCACTCTCCAGCAGTGAGGAATAGCAGAGGTTGTTGCATGCAAATAGGGCAAACCTTGTGATCATAGAATCATAGAATTAACTGGGTTGGAAGAGACCTTTGAGATCATCAAGTCCAACCCTTGATCCAGCCTCATTGTGATTATTAGATCATGGCACTCAGTGCCACATCCAGCCTCATCTTAAAAAACTCCAGGGATGGAGAATCCACCACCTCTCTGGGCAGGCCATTCCAATGCCTGATCACTCTCTCTGTAAAGAGCTTCTTTCTAATATCCAACCTAAACCTCCCCTGACAGAGCTTAAGCCCATGCCCTTTTGTCCTACTGCTGATTGCCTGGGAGAAGAGACCGACCCCCACCTGGCTACAGCCTCCTCTCAGGTAGTTATAGAGAGTGATGAGGTCTCCTCTGAGCCTCCTCTTCTCCAGGCTAAACAACCCCAGCTCCCTCAGCCTCTCCTCATA
>JAYRBT010000001.1:49354152-49393527 GCA_036023395.1 Myiotriccus ornatus
ACACTGTCATGAAGATGACTGCCCAGTATCATCTACACTCAGCACAGTACACAGTATGACAGATATCATTGCTGTCTGTAAACATAATGCCTTCCCAAAATGAGAGGTACAGGTCTTGTCCACAGATAAGATGTCCACCTTGGTGTGCCTGTGGTCTCACATGACTATTCAAATTACAGAGAGAATCACCCATCTTTCCAGTGGATCACCATGTTCCCACAGAAACACCAGACTGAGCAGCCAAGCCTTTGCTAACCACATAGGCCAAAGTTTACATAAAACAGCTCAGTATACATCAGACAAGGAGCGGATACACACATGACCACTGGGACACTTAAACACTTTCTACAGACTACTGGCAACTTAATGTCGTCCTGCATAGATGTGACACAGGAGGGTTAATTAATGCTCCAAAGCCTCTGTGAGTTGTCATCTACAGGTATGTTACCAGAAGAATCCAGTGACTAGCATAATAAGTGAGATTTATTATGCCTATCCTGTTTGGATTTCTCTCTGTGAAAAATAACAGGCGTGGCCTTTTTGCATCCACTCTGTTGGACCTCCAAGCCCACTCATATCTCTACCTAGTCCCTGCCTTACCATTTTTGGTTGTGGGTTTATTAATTTTATGGGTTTTTGGGTTTTTGTTTTTAAATTCTCCTTAACTTCTTCTTAATTAGTATGATCTCTGTCCAGAGTGCAGCCCACTCCATCTTTTTACTCTGAGAGGAACTCCAGTCCAGAGCCATACAGTGGATATTAGCCACTGCTGGGACAGATGCGGTGCCTAAAGAAATGTGGTCTTCTGTGTTTCTGATCTTCCAGCCCCTGAATCTTTACCTCCGTTATGGAAACCCAAACTCTGTAAAGTCTGAAGTTGTTACCCAGACTCACAGCTGCTGTCTTGCCACACAGGTGTCCTGACTTTGACAGCATTAGTGCAAAGTAACAAACACAGAAGAAAAGTAGCTTTATTCAAACATCTTTAGACTAACTAGGTGCTAGTTATCATCAGTTACTCTAATGATTTGGAGTCATTGATAATTGCTGTTTGAAACAGATACGTATAAATTTTAAGTAAAGGAAAATCAGATGACCACATGTCTGGAATTGATGTAAAACTGACATGATTTACATTGATGTAAAAATGACTAAGACTGTGTCAAGTGGAAAAGAGAAGACTGAGGCAGGAAATAATATTAAAATGTTGAAGGAAACTATCAACATAAAATATCAATATAAAATAACTATTAATATGAAATAATAGTCTTAAATATATAATTTTTAAATTACACAGAAATGGTGAAAGCAGAGAATGGAAAAGATTTAAGATAAAACTGTAATGTTATCTGATAAATTCTGGAGAATTACTTAACAACAGAGGCCAGAGATCCTGAATTATTTTAAAATGGGACAGTATAGGGTTTTTTATACACAGAACAACACTGTGAAGCATCATATCCTTATTATTATTAATCAAATATTTATGTCATCACAAATTAATTACATAAAGAAAATATTGCTATTAAAGTACAAAAGAAATTTCAGCAAAAACTCTAGAAAATCATACCAGTCAATAACACAATAGAGCACCTTGTTCCACTGAATGTTGGCCAGCATATAAGGGAAAATGCATTTCATAGAATGATAAAATATCTCATGTTGGAAGGGAGCCATAAGGATCATCAAGTCCAAATCCAGATGTATATATAAATCACCTGTACATTCAGTAAAATAAACCATGTGTTAATGCTTCAATGAATAAATCCACCTCCATTTCAAAGGTACCTCAGACATCAGGATTTCACTGATTTACTCTGGTACATTTGATTCACTTTGAGACCGGTGAATTCAGCCTTTAGTTACCAACACAATTGCTCAAATTTGTATCAATATAAATGTCCTCGTCCACTGACATCCTCCCTGGACTGTTCCCACAGCAGGGACAAGCGCATGCATCTTTTTGAACTAATGAAAGATCCTTCAATGTTGCCACTTCAAGGTTCAATCAGGTGTTCATCTTATTTAGATAATAGAGAAGATCATGAAAGTTAGTTTGATGTAGTAGGATGTATTTGCTTGAAAGGTGCTTAGAGATATAGCAAAAGAACTAATTTCAAAATATCTACAGAAGTGGTAAAAGTATTCACTTTGAAAATATTTGTTATGCTATTTATGTCTAGACTAAAATATTTAACTCTCTGAAGACCAACCGGACTATGACAATCTCCTTGTAATCCTTGTTTTTAGCACAGTTTTTATCATCTTATTTTTATCCAGTTGTCCTTTTATTTTATTCACTAGAAAGCTTTTGGTAGCCCACTTTTTGGGCTTTCCATTCTATTGCTGTGCTCCCAGAGCTGTGGCTTTAGCAGCAGACTGGGGGAATGGCTGGGAACTCCAGCAGGAGTGCTGAAATATGAATGTATGGCATTCAGTCCTCAGGATGAGAAAAGAGGTTTCTTCCTCAGCTTCTAAAACAGATGAACCTTTTGGTGGGTCTGAGGCTTCTGAGAAAATTGCTCCAGGCTTCTAAGAAAAATGTCCCACTTTTTAAATTTCACTTCTAATTACATCCTTGGTTTCTTGACTGTTAATAACAGAGCAGCTTGCTCTAGACAACTAACCATACAAATGTGACAGCCACGTGTGAGAACACAACTACATTTCATTTTGATTAGCCAGAATACACTGTGCAGTGTTCAGCTGGCTCTGTGTCAGCTGTGTGAAGACAGGTACCTGATCCAGCAGAATGTATGATGGGACCAAGTTACCCCTTCAGGAATTTTATAGAAGTTTCAATTAGCAGAGTGAACTTGTACCAAGTCAGTTCTTTACATCATGTGAAGGCAGTATCTCAGATCTGGCATTTCTTACACTAAAATTGAATTTACTCTTAAAAGTCTCACTGACCGCTGAAACAGTCTGATGCTGGGAATGAACCCAGGTTTTTTACACCTGCGTAAAGTATAAGCTAGCACTGAGGACATCCCAAATAAAGGTCATTCTATAATAGAGGAGAGATGTTCTGTACACATATACCTTGGGGATCTTTTTGTTCTGAAAAGCACTCTGATACTGAGTAGATATCCCTGAAGGTCCCCATGCCCTAACCACACGTATCTGAGACCTCCCATTTGAAGAGAGGTTTAGATGTGAATTTAAGCATTTAACCATTAGTTTTGCAGGACCAGGACGTCTATATTTCACTAGCAAGTAACAAGGATATTTTGAAGGGTGATGGAAACAAGCTATGGAAAAGCTATAAAGATTCAATATTTTGAATTTAGAAAAACTGTACATAGGTGGGTTTATAAGGGTTAATGAATTACTATTGTCTAGGCCACACATGGATTCATTGTAACAGAAGGAGCTTAGAG
This sequence comes from Myiotriccus ornatus, assembly GCA_036023395.1. Classification (NCBI taxonomy): domain Eukaryota; kingdom Metazoa; phylum Chordata; class Aves; order Passeriformes; family Tyrannidae; genus Myiotriccus; species Myiotriccus ornatus. The sequence goes on from JAYRBT010000001.1 coordinate 49,357,533, forward strand.
GAGGTAATCATCCCAAAATGGGGACTTGGGTATTTCTGACTTCTGCAGCTACAAATACAGACACACAAACTACTAGGTTGTTTTAATGGATGTTCAGGGATGGATACATACTTTTGTATGTCAGATAAAACAGTTTTTCTGATTATTGTGATCTGGAAATTATTGCAAAAATTATACTAAAGGCATTTTGATTTGGGATTTCTGAAAATATTGTATTTACTCTAAACGTTTATATTGAATTGGCTTTAAAGTCAATTCAGAAAAAATTGTTATTCCTAGAGAAAGGAAATGTGACCAAGGCTGAGGTTTCATCAGATATTTTCTTTCACATTCATGTTTTGTCCTGTTTGACTATTCATTTAGAATTCTAAGGTTGTTTTATTATTTGTGTAATCCTGTAGGAGAGCTACTATCTACAGGTTTTGAATCTATTATCTTAGGCTGCACAAAAGGGCCATAAGATAACCTCCTTCCCTATCCTTCTGTTGTAGCTGATAGTGACTTTAAACATTCCAGTAATGGAAAAGACCAGAGCTAGGAGCCAGCTTATAGCTTTTTTTAAGTATATATACTAGTACTGTAACAATCCAGAGCTGGGAAGGGAAGAGAAAAATAGCTGGTGGGGAGGGGAGTTGGAAGAGAGCAAGGAAGAAAGCAGGCAGAAACATTCTTTTAATACAGTGCTACATTTTGGAATATCAACCAAAGCCTAAAATGAAAAAAAAAATTCAAAGTGACTCTAAAATGTGAAGCTATCTCAACTGAAAGAGGGCCTTGGAAGGCATTCCAACATTTCTGTTGACAGTGACTAAGACAGGACTAGCTGTGAGCTTCCCTGCAGCTACATTTGTCCTGTGTCGTATGCTTCAAGGTCACCCATGTCACAAAGAGCACGTGTCTCATTCAAACAATACACCCTGTTTTATAAACTGCGTACGTTTTTTAATTGCTCTCTCTGCAAGTGAGAGAGAAGGTTATAACGGGAGAAAATTGTTCAGCAGTGGTGAAGGTCAGAAGCTGAACAGATTTGTTTAACAAACCATGTCAGTACCATCTTTTTATTCCTTTGAGAGAGGAACAGAGCAGAAGTGCAGTTAAAGTTCAGTCTACTTCATTATTAATTTGCCTTTTTTCTCCCCTATTAACTCATATACTATAACACCTTCTACATCTAAGCAATGGCTCCAGGCAAAGCCAGGGTCTGGCCTTCAGCAAGAAACATATTCTTGTTTTCCTGGAGCTTTCCAACACGATGAGGCCACAGAGCCTCCAGCTGAAAGAAACTACTGGACATTCCCTATCACCTTCACTCCTGCTGCCCCAACAAACCCAATGGGAAATGCAGCACAGCACTGATACCCACAGCATTAAATCCATTTTCCCTTTCACACTTGGCAACTGCCCACTGTGTTTATATAGATAGACATGCAATGTATATGCAAATGGATGTTCATCATCATCTCCCCAACTCTGGAGTTGAGTAGCATGGCTTTAGCTTAGTCCAGTATCACCTGCAAATTTTGTGCAAGTGCCACTAGTTGTGCAAGGCACAACAGCTGCACAAAACCTGAGTGTAACTGTTGAGATATAACTGGGACCAAACAAAAAAACCATTCAGGTAGCAGGAGTGCAGGTGTTAAACTTATTCTTCAATACGCAGAGTAGCTCTATTAAATAATAACCCATTAAGGATTTCACATTTACAGTGTATGCATACATACAACCAAAGAAATCAGTAAAATGCCTCCATTAAAGGATAGAGCAAAACTGACAGCAAAGTGGGAGAAGTATTTTTATAAATAAATAATAGCAAAATAACATACAGATTGGGTCTGCCTAGTATAACTGCCAGTACATGTCAACTAAGAATATCTGAGACTTTGCACTAAAATGCTTTGTTCTGATGAGTGTGATAATGGAAGCCTGGCAGAAAATAGGATAGCAAAAGTCCCCCAGTATTCCTGGTTTTTGTTGGTGTAGTTATTTGTTGAGGGGCATTGGTTTGCAGGTGATAAAGGCTGCAATGTAGGCCAAAGCAAGCAGCTTCTGAGGGTAAGATTTCTGCTCCACTGATTTCTGGTACATTTCTGGTGAAGTCTTCCCAAGCACCTTGGTCTTTTTTGACTGCAGCTGGCAGGTCTATCTACCTGCAAGCTCTGCTTCCACCCAAGGACACTACTCCAGGTGACTTTTCTTGATTTCCCTGGTTACAATAGGTTTTCTCCTGTGTAGAATCCTATGCATCATTGCAAAGAAAAACAAAACACCTTTAATGACATTTTCCTTAACTAACTTCTGGGGAGCGGGAACTCTTGCTACAATTAAGGTCACAGACCTAGGAAGCTGAAAAGGAAATCTCTTATCCCCATTGTGTCCTTCAGGATACATGGGTACTAGACCTTGTAGTCTGAGAGTGCATTACTTTTTCATCCATCCTTTCCTGTTCCTATTTTTACCCATCCTGAGGGAGCTGGACCCAAGCATCTGCTTAAGCTCAGAGACAGGTAGGCATATTAGGTGGGAACCTGTGAATGTTGGGACCTTATGGTGTGTCTCTCGCCACACCAAGGTAGCCACTTACATGGTGTGTGACATGTAATACTCACTGTCCAAATCCTTCTCCTCTGCCCCCATGCACCTTGTGAGTGCTGGTGGCTCACTCATTAAAAAAACTAGAGACAACACACATGAAAAAGGGGAGCTGTCACTGACACCCCCATGCTATGCAGCGTCCTAATGATGGCTGTTCATTCCAGCAATGGATGGATGTCAGACGCAGGAACTCCAAGGGTCCTGTCCTCTACCTGCTGGGAAAAAACTTAGCCACCTTGTTAGCACTGGTGCAAAAGCTATCTTGCAGCACACTTGTATGAAATCTTCCCAAAGTTAATATATAAAGTTAAAATATTGTTACCCATCAGGAATAAGTTTTTCTGCTTTTTTCCCAGGTATGGGGTAAACTCTATGAACCAAAAATCGTGTTACAGGCTAGAAAGGAGTCAAAAGTTAAAATTACATATTTTTGTTCAAGAAACCTGTGATGAACTCTTTGAACCACCCTCCTGCTTATAGTAATGGATTTACTTCTGAGCATGAGCATTATTATTATTATTACTACTATTATTATTTGTCAATGTTTCTACTCAATTACTGATTTTTCTTTAGTTCTCTGATTTCTGTCTAGTCCTCACATCTGTCAGTGACTTCAAATATTTTCCAGAAGTTGAATTTCACCCCATTGTCTTTATTAACCTAATTTCTGATTAATACATTGGCAGCAGTCATGTAGGACTGATGAAAAAGTAAGCAGCATAAATGTTTCTAAAACTAATCTCAGAATAAAGAGACTTTTCTGGGGACTGTTAGAAGCTGGTTTTCTTGCCTTGTTAGAAAAGATGCAGTGGCCTTTTGACACCAAAGGTGTCTCATTAAAACACAGACACTACTGAACTCTCTTCATCAACATTGATTTCTGTTTCTTTGTGGTGTGATTAATCTAGGAAAAAGAAGCAGTATTTGAGCAAACTAGCCAAGGGTTATTCATTTATGGACAATAATATCTGTTCAATCAAGAGACCTCACAGTACAGCTTTTTGTTCTGATTAAGATATATACCCAATTAAAGGTTTCAAACCAATTCCCACTTAAATCAAAGGGAACTTTCCCCACCAACTTCGATGGTTGTTGATGAAGCCTGCAGAGAGGATGTTCTTTCATATATGAAAGTTTTCCCAGATCGCTCTGTTTTCCTTGATGTAAATTAATAGTTCAAATAGGAGAAGGAGGACCCTGAGACAAGATATTGTCTGAGAGATTTCTGAAGATGGATATTTGCAAAGAGGCAGAGATCCGGAGATATTTTTAATAATTTCTGCATAAGATCCACTTTATTAAAGTCTGTACTTAACTGTGAACCACAGGTGTACACATAAGCATCCACAGAATAATCAGGAGGTTGGCCATTATTTATTTTTGAGAGTGTATTTAAATAAATAAATTATGTGGGCTAGTAAAGTTTTGTTTGGTTCTTTCGGTTTTTTGGGTTTGTTTTGATTTGGGTTTGGTTTTGGGTTTTTTCCTATGAACACTGGTGAAATGAAGTGCTATTAGAGAACTATCACACTAAATTTCCACAAAAACCTTGCTAACTCCTGTAAGAATATTTGAAAATAGTTAATTTTAACTTATACCATTTAATGGAGCTTAGTCTTTATACCTAATTGGTTTAATTTTGGTGTGTAGATCTTCAACAATATGAAAGTCTTTCAATTTTTAAAAGTTGCCTTTTATTTTTTAAAGGAGTATTTAAATTCTAAAGCAATTAGAAGACAAACTTTAGCATTTAAGACCTAAAGTATCTAGGGTACTAGAAAACTCATACAGCTAAAGAGAATAAGCTTTTCCTAGGTAACAAGTGATAGTAAAAGAGGAAATGGCTTCACATTGCTCCAGCAGTGGGTTAGATTGTCTATTAGGAAAAATTTATTCGACGAAAGGATTGTCAAGCATTGGAACAGGCTACCCAGGGAGGTGGTGAAGTCTTTATATGCCTTGGCGAGGTATTTAAAAGATATCTAAATGTGATGTTTAGGGACATGGTTTAGTGGTGGACTTGGCAGTGTTGGGTTAATGATTATGTTTGATGACCTTAAAGATCTTTTTCCAACTTACATTATTGAATGATTATTATATTTTTGTTGGAATGCTATACAGGCTGCCAGTACATCCACTGCTACAGCTACACTATGTGACAAGTTTCTAGATCACAAAAGGGATTACAAGGAATGAAGAATCTGTTAGGACCAGGTAGATGTGTACATACATGAAGAAGGGACACCTCAGGCAATTTTCAGATTTGCGGTGAAGAATTGTTGGTATTTAGAGACCTTTGGTGTATAGTTAAAGAGTGAGAGGATTTGAGGTTTCAGTTTTGGACTTTGGATATAAAGTCCACCTAAATCCTTCTCTGGATTTGGCCTGTAATTGCTAAGTACCACATCTCTCTGCGTATGTTCTTTCTCTAGCTGATCTTTCTTAATTCAAACCATATCCAGTTTTTGAGTGAGTATCAAATGGCAGAGTGTTAATGTATCCCACCATTGTGCATGCTCATGCTTTTGAATGGAGAATTAATTTGAACACTGAATGTCTTAAAGAATGCCAAGGAAGTCTTGCATAATGCCAGCTTCAAGAGAATTAGTGGGCTATGGTGAGAAGAAACATTCTTGGCATCTCACAGTTCTGATCCCCTTGGCTAAGCCCTCTTTGCTTTTAATCATTTCTTAGAAAATGTAAATCTTCCATTTGTCTGACAAAATCTGCAGAAATTACTAATAACCTTTCGTCAAATATAGCACATCTGTGTCCCTACAATATTCATATTTATTTTATTAATTTTGTCCACCCAATATTCCTATCAGAATGAATCCTAAACTTGAAAGTATCATTCCTGTTAATGCATATATTACTAGAGTGCCTATGGACATAGCAGCCCAGAATTTTTAGAGTGCACAGTGCTGCACAAAGAGAAAAAAAGAATACAATCCCCGTTTCAAAAATATATGAACCTAGGTAAAACAGAAAAAACTCAAACCCTACAGTAGATTAATACAAACAAGTCAGCACAAAAACAGTTAGTAACTTTTCTTTCATATTTCTGAAGATGCAGAATTGTTCCCTAGTCTTTCTTCTGTCTTTCAGAGTGCATAGTTTAAAATGTTAGAACTCAGTATCCTTACCTGCCTGCAGTGAAAGTCTTCAGTTTACCATTCTGACCCCAGAAAAAAAGCAGCCAAGCAGCGACCAAGTATTACTGTCGTGCACTTGGAAAACTGAGACAAACGGCATTCTTAAATTCTATTTTTTCATTATTTTAACATTCTGTATTATATTGAAAGAACAAATAACACACATCTAGGTCTGCCTAGTTTGCTTCATGTTAGGCTAAGCTGGAGATGGCTGAGTCAAAAGAGGAACATAGATGCAACTGAGTTTCTTTGAGCAAGAACAACTTCCTCTCTGTTAGCTTCCCAAAACATCTGTCGTCTCTTCACGGGGTCTGAGTCAGCACCTAAATCACAGAATCCTAGACTAAAATCACAGAATCATTAAGGTTGGAAAACACCTCCAAGATCATCAAATTCAACCTTTGACAGAATATCACCGTACCCACTAAACCCTGTCACTAAGTACATGTCTAATCTTTCAGTGAAGAAATTTTTCCTAATACCCAACCTCAACCTTCCCTGATGCAACTTGAGGGCATTACCCCTTGTCCTAACACTTGTTGCTGGGGAGAGGAGGCCAAACCCCATTTCACCGCATCTTTCTTTCAGGGAGCTGTAAAGAGCAATAAAGTGTCCCCTGAGCCTCCTTTATTCCAGGCTAAAAAACCTCAGTTCCCTCAGCCACTCCTCATAAAACATACACTACTTTCATGTTCTTTCTGTAAGACCTGTGTGTAAACTCTTTTGAATAAAGCATCACCCTCAAGCAGTCAGAGGTTTACCTGACTTAGGGAATGTTTGTTTTTTCATCTCAGAGGCTTGTGTAGTGAGCCTTCTGACTGTCAGCTGTTTTGGATATCCAGACACGTTTTAGGTACAAGGCAGTAGGAGCTGGATTCTTGGAGAAGAATTGCTGTTTGCTACCACCTACCCAGCGGAACTGGTACCTGTGCTGTGGAGTTACTTACGCTCTACTCCTGTCCAAACTAAAGAAGTGAATTGGGACCAACCGTGCCTATAATTATGCCTTAGACTCCCCTGCTTAATGTTGCATTAGAAGAAACGAAGATCAGTGGTCTCAATGTGGAGATAGTGAACAGGAGAAATACCTTTCATCTGGTGGAAGTTGTGTGCTGAATCTGTTCTGCCTGTGGCACTTCAGCCCATCACCAGAGCATCCTAACTTATGTTGCTTTGCCACAACTGTGTTCGTCAACTTAATGTATAACTTAATAAGCAGGTTTTGGTAAAATTCTGGAGACAACAGTAAATAGCTATCTGAGTTCAGTGAGCAAGAAATTTACTTTGGCTTCATGGTCCTCAGATTGTACTCCCTCTGAGTAACTCATGGAAGATTGGTGCAACAGATAGTGTACAGCCAATTCTTCACTGTACCTCTGGGTGTGGACAGAAACAATGGGTCATGCTGCTCACAGAGAGTCTCCTTGTCAAGCTAGATGCAATACTAAATGCAGAGAAAAATTCTTCTCTACAAAAGATGACAGAGAAAGAGTTGAAAGAGAAAGTGACCCTGCCAGTACCCTTAGGGAAGGAAGAATAAAGGAAACCCAGAATGGAAGAACCAAAGTGGAAATAGAGCTGATGAGTGGAAAGTAGCCTTCATTCTCACATTTTCAAGGATCTATATAGTTATTCTCCCTTCCCTAAGATTAATCTCTAAGGTTATTCTCCCATGTCAGTCTAACAGCTCCTGATGTTCAGACTGAAAATCATTCCAGTCTCAACTGTTACATGACATTTTGGGTACTCTATGACATATATATCACACGCATCATTCATCCTGATTTAGGCAGCAATTTATTTACTGTTCTTACCTCCTTCTTATTTGAACAGGACGTCACTGTTTTATTTGCCATCTGTGAGCTCCATATGGTCATACCTAATGAAAGCATGTAGTCTAAAAAAGATGACACCATTAAATAACTTTTTCTGATTAAATACACGGTCTACTTCTTTTAGACTATACTTGCCATCACTAAATGTCAAGACAGATAATGTTTTTGTATTTTCTATAGACCACAGGGTTTGGGATAGCTGAAAATAATATTTGCTGTCAAGTTTAAACTCCACTGAAATTTCATAAAACTCTTCAAAATTAAAGTTCTGCTGTGTCTTTTCACCCAGATGAGGCACATTCATATTAGCACCTTTTCCTAAATCTCCAGCTCCATGAAAAAGAAAGAGAAAGCTGATAGAACTTTACGGTTTTTTGTCTTCTAATCTTAGACACTTGAACCCCTCGATCCATAGAGCGTACCTCTGATTCTATGGTCTGCCTTATGAACTCACTCATCTTGGTGGGAACAACAGCATGGGAATCCCCTGGTGTGTTCTCAGGCACCACAAACACTGCTGTGTTTCTGAGCACTTTAGATGAATGAGCAACACAAAATCAGCTGCATCTGCCTCTCACTTGTCTGTCTCATCAGCATTCTTTGCATTTAGTAGTCAATAAAATATTCTTAGGCTTATATCTCTAACAATGAGGCTTTTCAAACCCAGGGTCTGCGCCTTCCGCAGAGAAAGTCTTAGTGACCAGTACAGCATCTACAAGGTGTCCCAGTGGAACTGTTCAAAAAAGATGCTTTCTCTGAAAACCCTTGGGAGAAGAGGCCAGAAATTGCTCCTGATATAATTTTACACTTTGGGGATAAAACTGAGGTTGGCTTACATCTGTGAAACCCCATTAAAGCTCTGGCAGCCAGAGTCAGGACCTTTTAAGCCAGTGGGTTTTGAAGTTTGATTTTTATAAATGAAGTTGAAATAGATGCCAGCTTTATGTGGCTACAGAACTGCTACTGTACACATGAGTAGGGATTTTAATGATTCATAGAAATCCCTACAGTGTTGAATGAGGTTTTAAATATTGTTTTAAAATGCACTAAATGAAAATAATTAAATAATGTATTGCTTTTACAATGCAACTAAAAGGGCTATGTAATTAGAATGAGGGGTAATATACAATATTTAATTGTGGCCTTGGTGTTCTTTATAATGAGGTTTGAGTAATTAATGGGATGATGACTCAGTACTTATTACTTAGTATGAGGTTTGTGTTTCATTACACAAAACACCAGTCACTGTTTCCCCATGACAACTGTTATGGCAGAGTCTATTTTTCGCTTTTCATGTTACTCCATTTGCAGATTTGTGAAGTTACCTCAAATTTTGCTTCAGCTTTTCACTGTCTGCCTTGATTGTTTTGACAAGTAAGGCCAAACTCCATTTTGATCTATATAATGTAGCATGAATGACTACTAAAAAAGACATTTATTTTTGCTTTTGATTAACCTGCTTGTATGGAAAAGCATGCTGCAAAAAAAGTCAGGTTTAAAATTTTTTCAGCATAACTGTTCATCTGTGAAGTTTATATGCCTATTTATTACAGAATTTAAAAGGCCTTTTAGAATCATCTGGGAAGCTTTTTTGCAAACCCCTGTTAATTGGTTCTTTCCTTACTGTGCCTTATTCTTCAAGAATTGAGCTCGTGGTAAAACGTCATCTGAGATAGTCAAGCCTGATCCTCTCAAAGGTTTTGAAATGCAAAAAGTGAGTGTTAGTTTGGTGTTTAACTAGGGGTCAATATTGAAAAAATGTTTTTCCTATCACATTTTTGTTAGCAAATATTCTATTTCCCTCAACACCACCAGAAGTTTCTCCTGTATCCATGGTCAGTCTGAATTCTATTACAGTGAGGGCAAGTTACTCATAAATGGCTGGGTTCCTTGACTGCCCAACCCTTCATTTTCTGACTGGGGAAAAGGCAAAGAAGTTTTCTACTTGTTTCTTTGCCCTAGACCAGAGCAGTTTTAGTGACCATTAAATAGCTGGCATTCTAATTGTAATGGAAAAGTATTAATTTCCTCTTTAAAGATTGGGTACTACCAAGCATTTCCTGACTACATCCAAGACAGATGTTCTTTGCTCAATGTCTGACACCATCCAGGCTTTGAGGACTGACATACTATTTAGTGTGAATATGAAAAATGGCAGAATCTTCTCAGTAAAATTAGCACTTAAAATCATAGCACATCCTTGCTAGCCAGCCACTCCAGGACATCCCACAGATACTGCTTTCAATTTTCTGTCAGTTTGTTTAATGGTGAGGCTGAGATCCATGGGTATTCCCTTACGTCACATACTAGCAAATGATGAACCACAAGCATATGGTAGAACAAAAATAAAATCTTTATCAGCTGCAAAAATTAAAGCCCTGCTGGGGTAACTCGTAAGTTGTGATGGCACATATTCAACCTAAGTGACTGATTGTCTTATTGTGAGTAGAGGTGAAGACAGTGCAGTCTGGACTGAACTGACCATGGCAGGGAACCTAGTGACTGTGCTAAACAAAGCCAACAGCAAAAAGGTTTTCCTAAGATGTGCAGACTTGACTGTTTAGCATCACTGCAACTTCTTTCCAACACCAAGAAGACTCAGGGGAAAACAGCCTTTTCTACACATACAAATGGGCTAAATATAAGACATTGTTTCTGCCCTGTGTCTTTTTCTTCTTTTCTATCGAAGAAGCAGAAAAAGGACGATTAACATAAGAAGCGTGTTGGCTGTCAGATAACACACTTAATCTGAACTCTGCAACTCTTAAGGTTTTCTTTAATAGTTTTGATTTTCTTTTTGCTTGCATGTTTTTATTTTACATTCAAGGAACAGTGAAAGAGAATCTTCTGGTACAAGAAGGCATTTTCATCAGAGAACTGAGACATGTAAATATTACCAGTTTGAGGCATAAAATCAATCCTGAAAAGATGCTGATCTGCAGTTGCTAGCTTGTTTGAGCTGGACAAGTAAATAAGGTACCTTCTCTGACAAGCATTGTTGCTTGTGCTCAGATTGATTCATACAGTCGATTTCATTGACTTCAAGCTAACTTTGCTGAATGCCATTAGTTCTTATTGATTTAAAATAGGTTTAAAGTATATGGGATACTCCTATATCTAATGAGCTATAAGATGAAGGCAGAATAGACCCAGGAAGAACATTGGATGTAAAATTGAAAAGGAAAGGATCAAAAAAAGGGAAGAGCAAATAAAGGCATAGGGCAAATTTAGTTTCACCTAAGTTGGGCCTCATAAAAGCTTGATATGTAGGCTGTGTTAATTGTTTGGATTTTCTCCATAGTCATGAAGAGAAAGTGACAACTCTACAGAGATATTAATTTCAAAAATCTTGGAAAATTATTTTAGGAATGAATGAATCACCCTTTGGGGCATCTGTGTCTCTCCACTGAGTTTAAAGGAAGTATAGGGAATACTAGAGAAATTTTATCTATGAGATAAATGCAGTCATTTGAAAGAAAACAAATCAACTATTAAGCAGAGGAGAACTGTCTGTTCTAAAGACAAACCACTGTCAATAAGTCAGATTTTTTTTTTTCTCTTAGATGCCTTATTGAACTCTTACAGTATAAAAGATCTGAAAGGCTTTTTTTATAGAGTAAGACTATTAAGTTTTGTCTCTAGCTCTACTGAGTTTTAACCAAATGATCCTAAGTGTTTTGAAGTACCAGAATGCCCATATACACAAAATTAACCAGCTGTTATGTGTAAGAAGCATCTTACGTGCAATCATTAACATTTACATTATTATCACTTAATCTACAGTGGGTGTATCCCATAAGATTGGTGAGTCCTCCAGTGTGGGCTATAACCATAGAAAATCTGTAGCATTTAAACTAGGATTTTGGTACCACACAATCTTACTTCACAATCTTTAAACCTCCACCCAACTGTGTACATATTTTGTGTTTGATTTCCAGCAGCTTGCTCTGCAGGTATTACTCTGCAGAATTACTCCCATCTGAAACATCAGGTGCATCATTCATTACCAAGAGATACCTATAAACAGATGCCATGAAGCTGTCTGACCACTTGCTAATTAGGTGCTCCGATGACTAACTTTCAAGTGTCTGGACACCAGCCTGGAATCAAAGGCTGAGAGATACAAGCGTAAGAGACATCAGTTCAGTAAGGAGACACATTTAACCATCCACCAGGAAAGGACATGAGTTTGGGAGTAAGAAGGTGTGTGATTGAATAGGATAACGGTCAAGGAGGCCAGAGGCAGGACACAGGAGACAGCAAAATGTTCACTCTGTGTCTTGTGATCATAAGATCACACTGGGATGAAGTGTAAAAATGGGCTCAGAAGTGGAAGACAACCCTGCAACTGCCTTGGCCTAGCCACCTGCTCCTCAGCTCTCTGGTCCTCAAAGTGAGGGATTCCCAATGAGGACAGCATGCCCGCCCTTGGGACTTCCTCCAAGAGATCCTCTCTACTGATAGTGCAGCTAACATTGCTCACTTATTTTAAGGTATGTTCAAGTGCCACCTGTTTCTTCCAGCCTCTCCTGAACTCTTGATTGGCAGGGGGTGCGAACGTGTTTCTGCTCCCTTGTCAACTTGAGGAGTTTAGATCTTGATCTCTCACTACCACTGCCCTAAGAAGACACTTATAGCTTAGATTAACTGCAGGAATTTTCTTCCCCTCCTCTTGAAGTTCCAATATTGCCTGGGGAAAAAATAAATCAATATTTCTGTAATCAGAAACAGAGAGAACAAATAGAGTCAGATGAAAAAGGATAGTTATCGGCCTTGGAACTGTGAGCTCTTTTTGCAGAGGAAAAAAACCCCGCCTACTTGCAATGCATTGAAACAGTTTGTACCTGTCTCATACGCTTTCTGCCTAGGTGAACATCCTGATTTCTAGCTGTGGAATCAAGAATTTTCTTCTGCCTTTTCTTTCTGAGCCTTGAATTTTTGAAATGAACCCTTAGCAGCTCAGTACTCCCTAAATAACTCTAGGAGAAGGCTAAAATATGTATTAGTATTTTCTCAGATACAGCTTCTTTTGCAACCCAGAAGTCTCATCCTTGAATGGTTCAAGAAACTGAGGCTTGTTCCAGATGTCCAGCAGTGTGCTGCTCCTGATCTCCAGGAACAGTACAGCCCTCCAGCAACAACAGCACATGTGCTCAGTGGGGACTGCTGGACCTGTGTAACAGCAGAAAATATTGAAGTGCTCTGGGATGGTGAGCAACACAACAGATCCAACGTTTTTTTGGAGGCATTAGGTTTATAGCTCATGCATCATAGATATTCTGGCCATGTGCAATAAGTATGAGGCTGAATAGAAAAATTCAACTTACAGAGCACTTTTTAAATGTCAGAAATGCACTGTATTGATCCTTGATACCCAGGCCTCACTCTATCCCAGAATACAGTGAGAGTTAATTTTGTTTTCCCACCTCAAAGTACAAAATTCTCCCCATGTGGCAAATAGACACCTAGCACAGACCTGACTGCTCCAGGAGCAAGTCCTACCATTGTAATGCATTGCAATGTGTAACCTGCGTGCAACTCAGTCCTCTTCTAGATTTAGTCTCAGTTCATGTTTGCTAAATAGTGGTATTCTTTACTTTCTGTTTGTATTAATAACTGTTCAGCATGAATGTTCAATTTAATTCTTATTTGATGATCTCTTGCATTACTTTTAGTCTGATAAACATAGGAGACAAAGGCTAAAGCCACTGGTCATTAAGCCTCACTCCACTTTTAGTTGCCCCTGAATAACAGCATTTACTTTACTGGATTGGTTTGTGATAGCCAGGATTAGTTTCCAGGAAATACAACTTTTCTATTCCACATGAATTCTGAGAAAAGTACCATGAAGCTGTGCAATGACTAAAAATGGTAAGAATGGGAAAAACAAAATTTGTCAGAAATCTAACTAAAAGCAGTTCATATTACTCCTGGTCACTTAAAAGTATTTTATCACCCTACAACTTCCTTTTTTTTTTTTTTTTTTTTCTTTTAAAAGTTTTTAACTTCAGAAGAAATCATATTTCATGTAATTTTCCTTCTCACTGGTTCATCAGCATTAAGTATGCCAAAACTTTCTTTGTCCTAATGTATTCTCTATCTCTCTCTTCTATAAATGCCAGTAAGAAGAATCTTTTCTGTACTTGCACAGAAGATAGCAGTTGAAGACAAGAGGGTATGAGTGGTGACTCTGCAGTCATGATGTCTGCTTACTTCCCTAAGCCAAGTTTAGCCAAGTTGATTCCTCATATCCAACATATTAGGTTGCTAAGTTTGAACAAATCTCCAATCTGCATATCAGTCTGGCTTCTTGCCTTGTTTCAGACCCTCTTAAAAACTCACTGCAACATAAAAATATACCTTTTAAAAGAAAGGAACTTAAAAAGGTCAGTATGCAAAAATGTTGTGCCATATCTGTCATATCCACCTGAACACCTTGTTTATACTATGGCACCCAAAATGTCATGTGACAAGTATGTTCACTTACCATGACTGCTTACTGCATGACCAAGTTTGTTGTCCGAGATAGTTACCCATCATAACAAGTAGAGGCAGATAAACAACCCCAACAGGCCAAACAGTCAATTTGCTCTAGGCACGTATCTAAGGGAAAATAAGCCTCTCAAAGTGGGTCTCTGCTTCTTTCCACTGAGTGGAAATAGAACCTAAGGCAGACAAGTCAAGCCTTCTGTATAACTTCTAGATGTCTTAGGACAAATGAATCCCATTCTTCAAATCTCAAGTCAGTACCATTCCTAATCGAGTTTAGACCTTGTTTGTGTGTAATGCAACAGAAAAAATAAAATCTGGGTTACCTGACTGTTAGAACTTGACAGTGTATCTTATCCTGAAAGTTGCAGGCAGATTCTGCTGTTACATGCTCTGGTTCAAATAGAAATATAGTCAGTGAGAACATTTTAAGTCTCCAAAAGTGTTTGAATTCCTGACTAATGCAACCTGCACAGTGCAATATAGAGAGTTATTTGTGGAACTGTCCAGCTGGTTCATGGCTTCTCACTGAGTGAGTATGAAATCAAACAACTTTCAATAATCTACCAAATAAAATTGTTTCAAAAATCACTTTGGGCATGGAAAGCAGATCCTCTTCTTTGTTTAATATGTGGAGGGTATGAGCATTTTGGTAGACACCTCACTGAGTGGATTAGGTGACAATCCAAGTTGTGCTCTGAGCCAGAGAAGAGGCTTTCCATTCCAAAACCACCACAGATAAGGCAAAACTCATTTGAGGCAGTGCAGGTGTCTCTGACTTATTTCTTCTCGATCTTTGAGCCCCATCCACTTTACTATAATGAATTAGTTCCATTTCATTCACCATCTTAGAGGCACAGAGAAAATATTACTGTTAGGTAAGGTCAGGTCGTTTTTGTGTTAAAATGCAAGGTGCTTGTCACAAAGAGATCTTTATAAATGGCTTGCCTCCCTAAAGCAGATACTGAAAAGAATGGTACACTTTTGAGATTAAAAACAGTGAAACTAACCAAAAACCTACCAGAAGACAAAATACTGATCATTTTAATCAAAGTGTCAAGAATCAGCTCTATCAAGGAAATCCTGATGCCATAAAACTACTCAGGTAGAGGCTTGGGTTTGCATTTTGCATTGAATGCCCTATTAAGGTCTGTGCAAAGCTCATTTTAAAAGTCAAGGAAGTGATAGACAGAAGTTATAAAGTGTAACTATACATAAACTAGAAAGGTAGGTCAATAGGTTTTGACCTGCTCTATGCTTTCTTGATCGTATTTTCCCTCATTTTAAGAAAAGTCATGTAATATTTCCCCAGCCTTTTGAATCAGGGCATGATCTAAAGCTTAATATATTAATTTGAGATGCTCATACCCATGTCAGTCATTTACAGGCAATTTTTGACTAAGCTTTTCCTGAGGAATCCTTCCCCAAGTCTTACTTTCAAAGATGCCATCTTGCTGGCCTGAGGTTCAAAAAGAAACCAACGCATTCAGAAATTTCACCTAGTTCTGATCAACTTGCTCTAAAAAACCCTGCACTTTCTTTTTTCTTCTTGCAAGAAATCCAGACATATGAAGATTCAGTTCAGCTTGTTCTGAGATTTGAGATATATATAGATGAATACAAAGGGTAATGTTACAACAGTGTAACAAGTAACCTCTCCTCAGTTCTGCTGTGGAATCTGTCAGCATACATAGACCTTGGCAATGACAGCAGTAAAATAAAATATTTTTACTTTAAGCTTCCCTAAGAGTATATAAGGTGACAACCCTGCTTCTCAAGACCTGACATGTAAGGTATTGGAGATCTGTTAGATTCAGTTCAGAAGGACACATCCTCTTATCTTTCTGAGTATACTGAGTACCCGACCACAGCTGGAAATCTGGGCCAGGCACTCTCACTGCCATGTCTTTTATTTCTTCAGTTCATTAGTTTGTATAAAACCACCAAGCAATACTAATTAGGCTACCATAAAAAAAAAAAAAAAAAAAAAAAAGGAGAAAGAGTAAGAGTAAGGAAAGATTAGGAGGGTGCACTGCATCTTGTAACATCATGATCAGTTAACTGTGAAATTACTGCTTATCACCACTATACATTTTCTATTACCCTATGGACCTTTTCAAACTCAGTATGTTGCTGTTGGAAAAATAAACTTTTTAAAGCTGCAGGCTAAAGTCAAGGTTAAGCAAATATGCATATGTGCATTTCAAAGCAAAAAAAAAGAAAAAAAGGGCAGAAGATTACAGATATATTTTTGTGTTTTAGGAAAAAAAGTATTTATTTTTAAGTAATTATTTGTTGAGATGGACATTTGAATAAACAGATTTGCATTAAGATAACCAGGCATTCTAAACTCTGCTCTGTATGTATGTATTAAGAAGCTCTAAGAAGAGTGTTTGTCATCCCTAGCAAACAATTCCCCCTGCACCTTTGCAGCTTGGCCAGACTCCAAATCCTGTCCCACAGAGTACCTTTTCCAGAGGATATAAAAGGATTATATTTCTCCTTTAAAGGATACATTCTCCACATAGTTAATTTCCACAAGGATGTGATATTGATCTAGTCAGAAAACTGTATTTTAGAACAAAGATTAAGAAGTTTTAGTTCACCGAAATTCATTAAAACTAAGGTTCATGTTCTTTTTGCATTAACATCAATCATAGTAAAACTGTGATAATTGATAGCAACACAGACATTATACACACTTACAGTCTGTTGACTTGTACAGCACAACTGACCCAATGTTTAGTACAGCAAAATGTTTTAAGAACAAGAAGCACGTTCGTTATTCTACAGTAAACTACTTAAAGAAATGAGAGCAAAATTTGAAAAAAAAAAATTCCCATTTTAAAAGCCATCCTTTTTTAATAGCAGATATTTTAATAGTTTGTTTAGTTTACATGCTGTATTCTTAATTTTTGAAATATTTTTAGGGTTATACTATTGATACAAACTATAAAGATGTCATGATCCTCTTATTGTAATTCGAATATCAATACTGAAAAATAAAAGATCAAACTGTATCTCAAAAGCAAAAACTTCAAATTTACTCAAACAACAACTAGTTTGTTAAACTATACATCAGAGTCTAGATCTTGTAATAAAAATTAGTAGTGTACAGGTGAGAAGAAAGATGTACAGTAATTGCACATCTAACAAAAGAATATGAATTTAAGAATGGAATGTTGTCCTTGTTTATTACTGGTCTTCATTTCTGATCTATCTCCTACAGAAGTTGATGAAAATATTTCCAATTATTTCAGTGAAAACTGGATCCCTTAGTAGATGAACAAACTGAAACAGTTATTGGCATAAACCAAAGAGCCAACAGGATATAAACCAGTGACCTCCACCTCAGATGAAATTAAATGCTAAGAATCTTGCAATAATAGCTACAACAGTTAATAATATGTTTACTAGGCTCTCAAGAGCATTAAAGTTTAATGGAGGTCTCTTCAAAATAGCCATGATATAGCCATTCTCATACGTACACTGCTTAATTCTTCTAACAGTACAGGATTCACTACAATGTAAACTAATCAGCACTGTATTACATAAGCATCAACTTAAAAATGATTAACATGAACACAACCTGGTGTCCATTGATCACATGGCACTTTGAATCATCATTTTTGTTCTTATAGGCTAGAGAGTCTAACTAAATTACATTGGGCTTTAACCTGCATGTATGTACTAGTGCTTCAGTCATGTCTATTCATAGAGAAATATATCACCTCTTGCAGCTGAACTGCAAAATGACATCTAGGTTCAGCAGTTCCCACATCAGTGTTGGACACTTATGGGATGGGAGATCCTAAGATTGAAATCTGGCAACAGGGACAGAGATGGAGGCTGTTGACACTAAACTCTACCAGGACGAGAGGCTTTCCCCACAATAATAACATCTGGTTTACTTTTCATAAAAGGAATTGTGGCATGTAAGATGTCCAAACAGATATCAGAGGCAAGCAAGTAAGCTTCTAACCAAATATGAGAGCTTGGTGTTTTTAGACGGGATTTACAAGCTTGTTCTACTAAGTCCCCAGACTGTCTCAGTAGGGTGGCACAGACCCCTGACACAGGAAGCATGAGTCACTGCTGTTCTCTGGTACAGCTCATGGCTTATATAGCTCATATATATGGGCTATAGCTCATAGGCTACAGGGTTTTTTGCTGGCATCAAGAGGAACTGTGGAATATGTGAACTTCAGTCACAGACATGACACACTGGCGACTGAGGACTGTGTCAAGGGGTCATGTGCACTTTAAATGCAAATATTAAATGTGAAAAATTTTCTTCTGAGGAAGGCAAGTAACGAGAGATACTTTAAGCTGTGCAATGTAAAGGGCATGAGACAAAATAATCACTGTTAAAAGAGATCACAATTTTATTTATTTTGACATTTGTGCGTGTTCACTCATCCAAAATGGCAGACAGAACAAAAGCACTGCAAGCCAATGTCTTGAGCCAGTTACACATATAGCACTCCACTGAAGTCTTGCCAGCATGTATGAAGGGCTTAGGTTATTAAATAGGATCATGTGATTTTATTTACCTTAGCCTTTGCAGGCCAGCAGAGGAATAATTCTCGATCAAAAACTGGAAGAAGAATTTAACCACTGTCATCTTATAGCAAATCGCTGTCCTCTTGTATTGGTGTCAAGGAAAGAAAAGCAGAGGGTCTAGGTACAATTCTAAGAGCTTAGTTAATGCATCTCTTATCAAATTGTTTTCTCAACGAAATCAAGAATATTTACTATAAAATATCAGTTTGGTCTAACAAAATAAAGCCGACATAAATTTATGAGACATTGGGGAAAATAGCATTGATAAATTTCTTCAAATAATTAAAATAATCATGGTATTCATGTACTCACAAGTAACTATGATTTTTTTTTAGTAATTGACACTTTTTGTAGATTCTACAATAGCTTCTGAGATACGGATTCTGCACTTTTTGAAAATAGTTCATACTATGTGTTCATGCTCTCTATATTTCTGTAGTGAAGTTCATGTTATTGTTCTTATATCTCATTTTAATTATTTAAATGCTGTGGGAAACAATATTTAAAAATATATATAAAAAAATATAGTTCCAAAATGGCTTCGAGAACATCTCTGATGCAAATTTCTTTTCTATTGCTTTGTGCAAGCAGCCTCTGTGATTCTCTTTTCTGCGTAACTGCTCAATTACTGCATGTTTACACCTAAACCAATATACAAATTTATGAATACCAGAGCAGTAACTGCATGAGTTTTATTTTCAAAAATACTAAACAGATTTTATCACATTGAACATAATATCAATTTCACACATAGTCTAAAAAATGGATGAACGTGCATGCACTAAGAATTAATTCAAAATTTTAAAGGTGTAGATAACAAGGTGTAGAAAATGTGAATTCATATTTAGACAGTGGCTCCAGAAAATATCTTTTACTCTGCCCAGATCTCAGAAATAGGCTAGGCCAGAGTTACTCTTAAAATTGTGAAAGATAAAGCAAAGAATCTAACTGGGACAGGATAACTGGTGTCAGATGGAAGATGTGAGAGAGAAACTAGCACTAGTAAAAATGGAGAAAATTACTTGAACATTTTGTGCATATAGCTTGAAAACTTAGACACAGTGGATAAACCCATATTGACTTTTGAATTTAATTATATTCAAGACTTATAGGTAAATCCTGAGTTTCCTGCAAGGACTGGAACGTAACCAGTACAAGAACATGTTCACAGATGAACTGATTTCTTCTTCTGTGCGACAGTAATGCCTCTGTGTAAAGGAATTAATTTCCACAGAGCTCTTTCCCAGTTTTCCATCAGGACAGAAGTTTCAGGATGTCTTTCCCCTCTCTCCTCCATCCTACCATTCCTTTCCACTAAAAACCCCCAGGAAAATGTCAGGATAATGTAAATGTAAACCAGTACCTTTTATGATGTCTCCAAAATGAAAATTCAGTACAAAAAGTTCTTTGTCATCTTATTTTATAAGCCTTTGGCAGTACCAAGACTATATTGTGTAAGGCAAGATCAGACAGCCCAATACTTCCAAGAGCCAATCTAGACTACATTTGTACTGGTAAACAAAACAAGCCTTGGCCTGTTTCCTATATCTGACATCAAGTGATGTGATGCAAGCTGTAAAAGCAAGAGAATATTTTCATATCATGTTTTGAGAGAGGAAATTGAACAGCTGATGAATGGAAATTCATTAGGTCAAGTCACAGTTTTCCTCTCTTAATGTAGTTAGCTACTCAGCATGTTTCATAGAATCATAGAATTCCAGGATTATTTGAATTAGAAGATACCTTTGAAGATGACTAAGCTCAACACCCACTGCCATAGATAGGGACAATTTCCACTGGACCAAGTTGCTCAAAGCCCTGGCCTTGAACACTTCCAGGGACACAACTTGTAATTGACACATTTTCTAATTTTACCATATCATGTCTGAGCAGTGAGTAGAAGAACTACAAATAGAATGGAATGGAATGGAATAAGGCAATAAGCCTACAGAGAAGGATTGATGGGATTTTGTTTTAATTTCCTATTTTTCCCCCAAATATTCAATTTTTTTCAGTGTTGCTAAGCATTTAGATAGGAATAATAATTTCTTGCTTGTTTATAGTGGATTTTATTAATCATTTTATTACACTGTGATTCACTATCCTCAGCCTTTTCTGCAAACTTTGTTAATCAGTTCTCCTTTTGATATGTCTTTTTAAAACTTAGTAATATCAGCAGACTGTCACCTAATTATTTTCTCTTGTTTACAGATTATCTGTGAATAAACTGAACTGTTACAGTAGGGATCTCCATTTGCAGTGGGGAATGGTAGGTCAGTACCTCCCTGTACTGGGAAAAGCACTTATTACTGCTCCAGTTTCCTATATTTAACCATGTTAGAACTTTCCCTTTCAATTCATATGAGTTATTTCTGTAACAGTGCTTAGGGAGTGCTTGACAAAGGAAATTGTGTAGTCTGTTATCCTTTTTGTTATCAGAACTCTTTTAGGATGTCATTCTGTTTGGAGTGCTTTCTGAGTCTGCCCAACATCTCAAGTAATATGAATTTTCTGTGAACATCCTATATGTGATCTATTTAATGCATTTTATATGTCATGTAAATTTGACTCTTGAATTTAATTATATCCAAGACTTACAGGTAAATCCTGAGTTTCCTGCAAGGACTGGAACCCTGCGGTTCTCCCCTATGTCTTCCTTTTAAACAAGGAACACCATTCTGTCATGATTATGTAGTCTTCTATTTGACATTAAATAGTAGGGTAGCAGACTAGGGGTCACAGAGCTTGCTAGAACTGTAAAAATTCTGGATCTAATACTTTATAAAGAGCTATTTTGTAAAAAATGTGTGTGTAGCACAGGAGCAAGCCACAGGTTGCATCTCTTCCTACTTGCTCCCCTACTAGTTGCTCTACAGATCAGCAAATCATGTTTAAAAATTTAGTTTTAGCATCATCCCCCGTTGTGATGTGTTCTTCAAACAAGAGCGTAGTGAACCCTCTTCTGCTATTCTTCTGTTTCTTGACCTTTTGGTTTGATGATTGCTCTGAGTGGTCATTATCACCCTAGTTGTAAATTACTAGACATTTACTATTTAGAACTAAATACTTAAACATCCAGCAGGATTTCAATGTTTCCTGAAACATTGAACTTACTTGATTTGACTATTACTATAAGATATAGTATAAAATACATTACAATCTATGCTGTATTTCCCATATAGTTCTTGATTTTCTCTTACTGTGTCCCTGATTATCTTCCTGCCATTTTCATGTTTATAGAAGAAAATATGGTAGATTAAAACATGAATCTTCCTCTTTTTATTTCTCTGGGTTTTTTTTACTTTCTGCACTAAATTTTTGTTTCTTCAGTACCCTATTTGACCGGGAATTCATTTATTGAGATTGTTGCTCATCATTTCATGTTGTCTCCTTTACTTTAGGATACACATTTCATCAACTTAACCACATTGTCCATCTGTATCTACTGGCTCTTTAACCTCTCACCAAGACCATTTGTTTAATTTCTAAGGGGGTTTTTGTTGTTTTAAGAGAGACAGAAAAAGAGGGAAGGAGAGAAGAAAGGAAGGGAGGAAGGAGAGAAAGTGAAAAGAACAAACCTATATATCCTGGAAATAGTACTTCTGTTTCAAAAGATTTCACAATTTCCAAAGATTCTAAAAATCTAAAAGCCTTCTCCAGTGTTTATCCTGCTAGTCTCAACAAGTGTCTCCCATTCCCTTGCTTCTTTTTCAACACTGTGAGAGTTACTAGCCTGGACCTGGGATTTCTCAGCAGTGCCTCTAGAGATACTGAGGAATAAATTCTCCTTCTCCCTGGAGTCCCTAACTCCGGACTGCATAACCTGCCCAGAGGATTTTTTCAGTAGGAATTACAGTAATGGGACAAGAGAAAAACAGATAAAGCTTACATAGCCTTAGGCTGTGAAAACTTGATGACACAGAATAATCCTGGGGAGAAGAGCAAGTTTCTCAGTCCTTTAAGTAAGCCTGTGCCAACTGTGCAAAGGGACTTTCCTGTGATACATGAAGAGAGTTGAATGTGCTACCAAGACAGTCAGCTTCTGCAAAGTGGGGCTTCCCAAAGTGCATACAATTAGAAGGTGGAATAAATCCAGAGTAGTTCTCTAAGGTAAGTGAAAAACTGAAGGTTGGGCACTGTGTGGTAAACATCAATGAAATAAGGTGCTTTCAAACAGCAGGTCTGGGTGGAATTTTAGCTACAAATATTTTTGCAGTTCTGAAGGAGGAACACTTTCCAGTTTAGCAAAGAATATGAATGAAGGGAACAACTGTGGTAAAATGGAGTGTGAACACAGTAGATTCTGACAAAAGATAAATCCTTGAGGGTAAAGGAGTATGAAGGTGAACTCTCAGAGTTTTTATTGGATTAGTTCCAGTATGAAATGAACAGGAGTGAGGCTTGAAACAATTTCTGGTCAGGAACCTGGATTTTTTTTTTTCTTAATTCCACAGTGCTATGGATTATGAACTGCTTTTATGTCACATTCATTAGCTGCACCTTGCTAACTAACCACTTGGGTTCTACAATAATTGCAAACTTAAATCACTTTATTATTTTTAAACTCTTTTTAACTTAAACCATCTTTGTCCAACTGCATAAAACCTCTTCATTATTTCATTCTCTCACTGGAGCCTGGAACCCTTGACAAGTTAACAAGGGTTAACTTATGACATCGCAACAACAGAGTCATAACAAAATGTCAAAAATGTAAATGAACGAGAGAAACTGAGACTCAGCTGTGGAGAGGGTCAGGAGAAATGTGTTGCTCCGCCTGTTTTCTATTTGACATATTTTGGAGGCTCTCAGAGCTGGTGACAAACTGAGAAACCCAGGTTCTTCTCTGGAATTACCTTTATTTTCTCATTCCTGTTACAATGCCAGGTACCTGCAAACCATTGCAAAACAGACTTAGCCCCAGCGTGAGCCAGAACTAGAAATCCAATTCAGTGTTTTAAATCAATGGGGAAGCCTTGCCAGAAGTCTTTAGCTCCAAGCCTCGTTTCTCTGTCAAGAGGAAAATCCAAATCTAAAGAATTGCATGAGGAAAATAAAAAATAACGCTGACTGGTGTGACAGCAGACATATATTTTCTTTAATAAAACTAATTAAATATTGGTAGCAGCTCACATAAATATAAAATAGCATTTAGTAAAAGAAAACTATAATGAGAAACATGTTAATTGAATAGCTATATTAAGAAAGGGACACTGTGAGTCAACCTGATTTATTTCCATTCATCAAGTTCTCAATTTCCTCTGTCTTTCAAAACAGGATATGAAAATATTCTCTTGATTTTACAACTTACATTACATAAAAAATTGGAATAGTTGGAAAACATGTTTTATCTTAAATCTCAGTTTCTTTATCAAATTTCTAACTTAGCTGTGATATCTCTTTTTATCATTGAAAAAAAAAAGAGCAAGACTAAGACTGATGAGTCTCTGCCTATTAGAGATCTACCACAAAGGTTAAAAAGATGAAGAAGCTTTGTAGGATATCAGTGAAAGCCTTCAAAGAAGTCTCTAGCTATAGTTACATCACTATTTTTCAAACAATTTTTTAACCCCAGGTTAAGCTCATGGCTGAACCCTTATACTGCTACCTATTCAGCTACCTCATGCGGCCCCTCCAGAGCAAGAAAATTTAAACCACAGCTCAGCATATTAATGCAAGCTTAAAAAATCATGATGTCCAGTTCAGCACACAGTACCCCAAATAGAGTTCTTGATCACTGAGTGAACGCAATCTACTGTTATCTAAGAAAGCATAATGCACACGAAAGTACGGATTATGAGGTTCAGTGCACTTAAACTGCCCTAAGGCAGTGTGTGGTAATCTCCAAGGAGATCTGCTGAGGAAAAATGTTGGGAATGTTCTACTTCTGTTTCTTTGTGACAGATACAGAAAGCCTGTAATGTTTCTTTTTATAAAAAATGCAAAGGATGGTGTTTGTAGAGGGGTTAATTATACTCGGACAAATATTTAGCTGTATTATGGAAAGCAGCTTAGCAAGCTATTTGGAATCTCCACAAAACTAGGGCAGTTTCCAGGCAGAACTTTGTTTTTATTTCTAAAATATCCTACAGAAAAGTTAGCATGTTCCAGGAAAGGGAGCTGCCTCCTGACACCTCTGATAGGGAACAAACAGCAGGAAAAGAGTGCATTGATTAGATAGAAAAAGGATATGCTAATACACAGGTATGTCCACAATTTGTGTAAATGCACTGCTGAATCATCTGGAGAATAATATTACAGTTATAGAACAAGTGGGACTGAAAACCCTAGTTGATGCTGTTTAAGTTTCCTTCCAAACTATCTCATTTCCATCAATAGCAACTTTCAGAAGTGTCATTTGGTTTTTCAGGTACTTTTACTGTTCCACAGTAATTTGGTTTTTTAAAGTTTAAAGTTAAATAATTACTTTTGAAAACTGGAAAAGTAGAGGAATACTACCCCCATGGCAAATAATGATAACCATTCCTAATTTTTTTAAAGCTCTAATGTCAACACTGTTATCAGACCATGAATGATATACCACATTTGCATCTGGAGAAACACAGTTCCCTTTCTTGCAGAGCAGAGAAGAGTCAAAATACACGAGTTCAATGATATATATTTACTGAACCTTTACCCAAGGTGCAAAAAAGGATTCCCTTCTGCCCCCTAAAATGAGAAAGAAATAAGTAGCATTTACCAAATTACCAAGCATTTTTAATTCTTAGTAATTTCAAATTAGATTTTTTCTCATTGTGATCAGGGAATTGAAGATCATACTTGAGTGCACAGCAAGGCCAGCTCACTGATAGGGAGAGCTTTCTGGGACACCACCACCAACCTGGGCTTCCCTGCCTTGGAGTTCTTACTGGGAGACACTTGCTACTCATCCTTTCTAGAGCTGCACTGCATCACAGCTATCACACTGCCTGCCTGGCGAGGAGTTCCATGGATCCAGAACCTAACCCATGGGCTGACACCTTGGCCCAGCCTTGGCTCATCCTCATTCCTAGGGAGGTGCCCAATGCCCCGGGGCTGGGGCTGCCCTTGGCTAACCCCTAGCTGCCCTGCTCAGGTCTGTGGGCAGTGAGATGGCCCCACTGCTGAGGCTCTGCCCTGCTTGCCTGTGAGTCTTGGCTCACAGCTCCCCTCAAAATGGACTCTGTCCTCCCTGCCTCCTGACAAACTTTTTTTTTCCAAGTTCAATATTTCGGAGCTAAAGCATTTCAAAAAGAAAGGCTGACAGCTCTACTTTATCTGCCACTTTCCACTCATATCAAGTGGGGTGGGATTCAGTCCAGATGGTCAAGTAAGCACAGATTAATGTACTAGAAATGAGCAACTAACTGGGGCTAAAGTTAGGAACCTGCACTCCCTCATCCTCTACAATGACTGATACCCTGACTCTGGAGGGAGCATATAAAGCTTACTCTCCTTCAGCTACAGTAAATCTTTGTAAATAACCCCCAGAATGTGTTTTTCATTCCATCTAGTATTAATGATCTGTAAGTTAGGCAACTTCGACATCAAGGCAGTCTAAATAGTGGACAGACTAGAACAAGCATTTACAGAATGCAGTTTATCCCATTTATTTTTGATAATTGTCTCAGACTAAGGCACATGTCTTTTACCAGCCATGGAAGGAGCTAAATGGCTAGCCTAGACCAAAAAATAAATTGAAATGTTTTTAGATAAAATTCATTTTAAACCTATACTTCCACACTATTGGCTACTCTGGTAGAGCAGCCACCAATGCATTGGTTAATATATGAATTTTGAGGATACTTGATGGTAATTTATTTTGACTAAGATTCTGCTCTGTGTGTTAGAGTGAGAGGCAGGGCAGATGCCTGCAGCCAGGGTCTCTCAGGGGGATTTTACTCCAAGGGATGGCAATTAGCACAAGAAATTAGTAAGGCAATTTGCAATATTTGAAAAGATCCGCGGTGTTGTTTTTTCACATTCTGAACTTCTACTGGTTTGAAAGAGATTCGTTGAATGGGCTTTCAAATCTGACTATTATGAAGCTCCTAAGACCTGTATTGATTTTTAGCTTTTAGTCGAGAAACATGAGCTTGGGAGGGAAATCCTTGGTTGTGAAAGAAAAGTAGTTTGCTATTGCAGACAATCACTTCATGTAGCAGGTCCTTGAAAACTCACCTATCTCTGGTTTTAATCAGTCTTCTTCCTTCTTTCTACTAAACAGTTGTGCAGAACATCACTACACTCATATTTACAAGCTTTTCTTGACTTTTCAGAATGAATGCACCAATCAGAAATCTATTATTATCTGGGTTTTTATGCACAAACTGTTCCATTCTCATTTTTAATAATAGACTTCTATAATTTCTGCCCGAATCATTAACAAATTGACAGAAAAAAAAAAAAAAAAAGACAAAAATCATCCTTTATTTTTCTGTTTTGAAATAGGTAATTTACCAGTCATAAAACACCACCCAGGACTGACACAGTAATTTTCAAAGCTTGATATCAACCATGATTTTGTACAATAATTTTCCAGATTTTGGGATGGCGACTTTTTGATGGGAGCATACTGTTTCGTGAATGAGATTTCTGCTCTGCTTGAGGTAATGTCTTTTTTTTTTTTTTTTTTTTAAACGCATACCGAAAATTTCCTCTGCCTTCCCTTCCTTAGTCAGTATCGTGATACTTATTCAACTGAAGCATCTAGGGAAGATGTCAGGAAGGAGCAACTAAATCTCTTTTTATCCTCAATACCACGGTTATTGTATAGGATTTCTCCCTTCATTTTACTTCTTAGAAACACAGCAAAAAATATACCAAGTCAAACTGAAAGCCCATCTCTCACAATATCATTCTTACAAGAATAACCTAAGCATCTGCCCTGATAAAAATAATAACATGAAAATATAAATGCCACTATCAATCTTTCAGAACTGGTATTATTTTTTCATTTAAACAACTTGAAAAAAATAATTCTGTTTATCCTAACTTTGAATTTAAAACCTAAACTAGTTTGACCTGGGGCAAAGCTGAATTGCTTCCTGCCTGAGCTTTAAGATGTTTGCTGTCTCGTTCTGTCTCATTTTCTACTCCTGATTATTCCTCATACCTTTTGAGAGGTGGCACTTGAGCCTGTTAGAACTATAAACGTCACCCTTTTGCTTTATTTGAGGTGCAAATTCTGAAGACTTTTTGCACCTGTGATTTAAGGAAGGTCCAAATGAACAGCATATTACAGCTCCTGTACTGTACCATTTAAGTGTTTAAAGCTTGTTCCTTTGAGACTGAGAATCTTAGACAAAGAGCTAGTTTTATGCCTATGTAAATTTACACAGGGCGAGGCCAATATGTATTATTCAGTCTAAGACTGTATACTAAATTGGTCTTTATAGTCTCATATGCTTTAAAAACCTAACCTTAACCAACATAATTTCTTTCTCATGTAGTATTTATGTGAATTAGTCCTTGAGCCAACATTTCCATAAATACCTTAACCATATAATTCACTTTTATTCTCTCTGTTCTCCAGTTTGTGTGTAGGAAGTTAAAATCTTCTACCATTACACAATTCCAAAGAATATTTCTTTCTAGCAATATTACAGAGATCTCTGTTCCAGTTCCCATCCAGTTTCTTGGATACCATATAATACCTCTAATCCTCAGAATATATTTTTCAATTTTCCTTAAAGCTATTTTTTACTTAAGAAGATTCTGCTTTTTCTGTAACCATCATATTTCTGCCTCATCTTTACAATATTTTGAATTCTTCCTTTTTCTGGGTTTTTTTTTTTTTTTGTTTTGTTTTGTTTTTTTTTTCCCAAGCTAGCACATTCCACAGTGGTGTAAATCTTGATCTTGAACATATTTCTAGCTGGCAAAAGTATGGTCTAAGAACTACTGGTATTAATGTTAAGTTATACAGCTTTTAAAATTTGAAATCTCACACAATTTTGTTAGATCAATTTTTTAAGAAATCTGAAATGACATGAATTATCCAATATATTACTTTTAAATTTAATGTCAGGTTATAGATCATTTCACTTAAGAACTTTTTTCCTGCATTATGCATAATCTTACAGACAGTTTTTGCACACATTTCAGCAAGCAGTGTTTTCCCTTCGAACAGTTACCGACATAAAATTTAAAAAAGAAAAAAAATGAGAATTTTTTATTAAAAATACATGTTCACATGGTGTGCATAATAATAAACCATTAAAAAATACTCAGATTATAATTGAGCACCACTGGAGCGTTTCTGGAAATTCTGACACTCTTAGGCACTCAGACCTGAGGGATCTAAATACAGCCTTGGTATATTTCAAAGCATGAACACTTGCTGACTGTTTCAGATACACACAGAAGTTCTCAGCGTATTCCTAAACTGGTTCTCTTTCGGGGTAGTCTTTCTTTAATGTACCTACAACAATAAAGGACTACTTTGTCTGACAAGAAGTCATCATTCTGTAGTACAGAGGTGGTGTTACTGAATGCATGGATAGATATGCAGTGCTATGTTGCATTTCCTGTGCCATGCCAGTGCCTCACAATGATTTATGTCATTCAATCAGAATGAAGAACCCATTTGAAATTGGACTAAGTCATTGAATAGCCACCTAGGACCTTCTACTTTAAAGAATTTAGTCCTAAGTTTGCACTGCCTAAGACTATATATTTTGGGTTGCCTTTAGCAACTTCTTTCCCTACTTTGTGCCTCTCATAACCTGCACTGAACAAAGCTGCTGCCTCCTCAGTCCAGTGAATTGGTCATGTCTAGAAATAATGCAGAAAGGGACAGTCTTCTGGTTAAGCAGTTGGAATGATATCTCCAAATGATCAAAAAATACATATGTGAATATAGAATGCATATATCATACAGTACTGCAAGTATTTTTCACAGACACATCTAACACCTGTGTTCGCTTTCTCCTGAGCAGTGAGAATCCGCAGCAGGACTTCAGTCAGGTGCCTAAAGTTAGGTGACCTGAACCTTAAAGACAGATTCCAGTTTAGAGAAAAGTTGTAATGGGCATAACTACAAATTCCTGAGGAGTATAAGTAAAGTCAGTGGGTTTAAAAACATAATTAAAATCAAGCTTGTATGTGTTTTGTTTAATGGAGTTGAAATTCTCAAATTAAATAGGCCTAAATGTGTTAATGCATGGAAGCTTTTCCTTCTATCTCAGCTTCTTATTTAGAAAGACAAGCTGCTCTTTTACTTTCTTT
Organism: Myiotriccus ornatus; assembly: GCA_036023395.1. Lineage (NCBI taxonomy): Eukaryota > Metazoa > Chordata > Aves > Passeriformes > Tyrannidae > Myiotriccus > Myiotriccus ornatus. The sequence goes on from JAYRBT010000001.1 coordinate 49,387,372, forward strand.
TGCTTTTATTTACTCAGTTTGACATCTCCAGGGAGGATAGTGTCTCTGGGAGTGGAATTGAAGACTAACTTCTCTGTGCCTCTGTATTTGTTTGCAATGTTTTTCTTAGAGTTGAGAGTTCTGAAATCACGGGAACACTCTGAAATCCAGGCTTTCATTTGAAAAATTGAAACCTTCTATGCTTCATAGATACAGAGAAAGGTTTGAATACGTGTTCAAATTTATCTTGACAGTTTAACAATCAGGCAACAAAAACAAACAAACAAAAAAGAATTAAAACCTTTGAAGTATTATTACTTTTAAATTGATCTGATGATAACTGGAGTTTCATTTAGAGGTTTATAATGTTGAAATTAGGCAATTCTGATTTCCATAGTGGAATGGGACAAGATGTTCACTGGAATCAAATACTACAAAGAATACCATATTAGCAAATGCATGCTTTAACTGTAAGAACTTATGTATTTTTGGTCATGACTTTAGCTGAAGATACAATTTGGCACAGGTAGAAAGCCACAGTATTTCATCTCTCCACATCATCTTCCTTACTTGAAGCAATTTTCAAAAAATAGATAATTAATAAGAAGGACCCTGAGAAAGGTGAATTCTGGCATTCAAAGTGAGCAAGAATGTTGATTTCAAAGTGGAAACAAAATATTTCAAATATTAAGAGTTCTGGGCAACCAATCTAAACTGAAAAGTCAGACAAGATGTTTATTCCATCTTATTTTTCCTTTACACCTTATTTATTAAGAAGCCTATTCCCAAAGAATATAAATGTTCAAAATTTGTTTGTTGTTTCCCCTATTTATGAGGAATACAATCAACAAAACTACTGAGCAACCAGAAATATATTTTTCAGATTTTTTCAAGTTTACACAAAATCTGGACACACTTTCAGTGATTATTATTTGCCGTACATAAAAATCCCTCAACACTTCTTCTCACCTGGCAAAGGTTTGACTAGATCCTTATTTCTTCTAGATCCATTTGCTCATTGTCAATTGTTTGTTTTCTGTAGGAATGTCTGGTTCCTAAGACACCTTCAGGTATTAAATAAACTATGTCTCAGCAGGTTAGCTACTTATAACTGCAGCCACTTCAAAATAGTAACAGTAGGAGAAGCAAGAGAGATTATCATATGTGTTTGAGAGCAGAACAAGAAGTCAAGGAAAACAAAAGTCTCTCACAGAAATAAATACCGGAAAAAAGTCCAGTTATAGAACAAGGACATCATATGTTCTTTTTCTTCGTCTGAAGAAGAATAATAATGGTGCCGAAACAGGAATTTTATATTTAAAGACCAAGTACTTTTCAATTACACCAAATCGAAGCTTGAACAAGACAAGGATTTTCCTCTAAGTGCATGTACTTCAGATTAATATTGGTGAAGGTGATAAAAAAGATCTTACGAAACATATGGTAAGCAAAATATATAGTAGTACCCACAATAAGATAGATTTCACCAAAGCCATTCATTTGGCAGCATAACTCCCAATACTTTATTTGCTTGGCTCATGACTAGATAGTTACTCAAAATTTGAGTCACTATCATCCAGGTAGCCAATCCACGCTTCAACAAAATTAGAGAAAAAAAAAAAAAAGTAAGAAAGGAAATATAGTGAGCAGAAATGCTCTCCGGAGATGTTGACTCCATGTTGACTCCACTCCAGATGGCTAACAAGGGAAATAGCACTTGTTCACAGTAGCTACTCAAGTCTGAAAATACACAAAGTTAGGTGAGCAAAAGATAATAGTGACAACATAGCATGGTCAAAATACATTTCTCATAGTGAAGTGTATTCCATATACCATTTAATTTAGTTAATTATCTATCAATAGGAACTCAATTCTAATTACACATTAATATGTAACTTTGTGATTCTGTCATTAAAAGACTTTTACATGCTGAATATTTGGGAGGAGTCTTAATTTGTAAAAGTAAAACATACTTGAGCTCGTACTTACACTTTTGACAGGAGTCCTCACCAAGATATCCCATCTTCCTGGGAAGGCAAATATTTAAAAACTGGGGCAGTGTTTTAAAAAAAATTTTTTTCTTGTACAAGTCCAAGCCTAAACATAAGCACAGTGAGGAAGAGAAAGTTGAATCATCAAACATTCTTTGACTTAAAATAGTTACATTTCATTCAATTGCAGTACATGGAAAAAGTTCTCAGTAATGTAAGCAGATACCAAGGCAGGAGGCATAAAATTTGCTGCCCCCACTGACCGCATCATTTACCCAAAATTCAGGGTCCTGCAGCTTATTTCTGTTAGTAAGAGGAAGGGGTGGAACCAGGTACTTTTGATGCTGACCTGTTTATTTGTGAACAGTGGAGACTAAATTCTTTTTCTCTTAAAACAGCAGAATGAAAAAGCCAGAGGCAGTTTCCTTGCTTGGAGTTCCAATCCCCTTCTTAGCTCACCACTATTTAATAAATAGCTTCCTTTCATAGCAGAAAATTGAGAAAAGGTAAGAGTGCTTCTCTCTTTTTATCTTGGCCTTCTGGTTGTTTTATTTGTGTTGAACTGTGACACTTTCAGTAATTCTCTTCAATTTATCACATCAGTCTCCCTTCCCCTCTTTTGTTGTTATCTGACATTTGAAAAAATCCTAGAACCACAAGACCTAAGGTATCATTAAGATGCTCACATTATTACAAATATAAGAAAAGTCTCAAAAATCAAGGGAAGTAATTAAGCATCCAGAAATTTCTGGTAGCTAAATTGAAGCATTTCCATTGTTTTTAGTTTGGTTCTCTCTCAAAGAGAAGAATAGCTGTTCAGGAACCAATTAATCTACTTAGCCTCAGTGACTTAGCCTCAGTGACTTAGCCTCAGCTAATTTCAGTGAATAAAATAACTTTACCACTGGTTTATTTGCCATCTGGGGGCACTTCTTCATGCTCGGCAATGTTATTTCTTCTATGATAGTCAATATGTACAGTGTTACTGAATTTCAGGCATATGAGCACATCACCTCACTCCTGTGGATTTGCCTGCTTGATCTTGGGGCCAGCTTAGATAATAGTGTGGGTGCCTGGCCTAGAAGAGAGCTGTTGTCAAAAGCCCTGCTGAAAACCCTTGGTGGAGCTCCTCCTGAAGAGGTCTGCTGAGATGCCCCAGAGAGGAATTCCCCTCCTTTCCCAGGAGCTGGATTAAGATGAGGTTTTCACCACGAGGCACTGCCAGAGCCACTCCACACTTACAGCCACGCTTGCACCTTGCCACACACCTGCTCATCCAGATCTGGACTCTGGCCCACAGGCTGACCTCTGGACTTGACCCCAGATGTGCCTCCTGCTAGGGACTTGCATAGCACATACTGCACAGTTGACTGAACTGGTTTCCACCAGCACCCTCCTGTAGCCCCTGGTGCACCCTGAAGGTGCCCTTCCACTCCATGGCCCCAAGGAGCAGCCAACCCACAATAAAATCTCAGTAAAAGGCAACAAATTCACCACCAAAGGAAATAACCAGCTTTTAGGCATCTGCATTGTACAGGAAAGCACAAGTTAAAACAACAGCCAGCACAAATGAGTACTCTGATGGCGAAGTCTGGTAAGTAAACCAAATGCAGGAGTGGCTGCACTGAAAATAGTGTGTGCTACAGTCTTTTTTTTTCAAGTATACCCAAAAGCACTGCATGCCTTCCTCCCAATTACACCAAAAGACATTGTGCAAGCTTTGCCAGTCCTGAAACACATAATCAGGAGATGTATATCAGGATTTGACCCTGTTATAGCACAAAGTGAAAGAAAATAAATATAATCTATGTTGCATTTCCTTATAATGGATAGTATATTAATTTTTAATGCCATTTTTTTAAGATGCCTGGATTAGTTAATTTAAGAAGCCACAGATTTTAATGAAAAAAGTATTTGACTGTGTCCAATAAGAACGGTAATAACTAAAATTATTTCAACTACTTTATCATTAGAGACCCCAGGTTAAATGAATTCACACCGGCTTCTAACACATTTGCACACAATATCCTCCGTCTTTTTCCTGTGCCTTGTTCGATAATGTTTCTTGAAAGATTCAACTTATGGGGGAACACAGTCTCAGACACTTTATTTTTTTTCCACATATATATTTATAGAGAAGAATCAATTGCTTCTGATCAAAGAGTGATTTATGAACAGAAACACACAACAGAGGAAAAAATCCCCAATGTACTTGGTAACTTCTTGCTTAGCCTGTAAACTAGATGTATATTGCATTTTTTACATTCCAAGTAAAATGCAGATCCATTGTTGGTAAGCAATAACTTACTCCACCAATTTTTTTTATTAAATCAGTAAGAGCCCCTTGCATAGTAAAATGACACCCACTGTAAAAACATAATGGAGAATCTGATGAACACTGATAAAAACAAAATGTTAAGGCTAAAGAATACTACTAGCTCTGAGAAACACTTTAAATAAAAAAAGAAAAATAATGATGCAAAAAAACACAGGCTATGCTAATTTGCTGATGAGCTGAAGTTAGAAATTAGTTATATAGAGCAAGATCAGAATATAATGCAGGAAAAATGAATGGCCGTGAAGACTAAAGAGGAACCAGTGAATAGCAGATTAATAGTACTAGGTGTAGGCAGAGGCAGTTCTGAGAAATCGTTTGTAAACTTGGAGTTTATACTTGGAAACTTCAGGTGAATTTCAGGGAAAAGAATGACACACAGGAAATATGTCCACCAATTAGAGGAGATTGGGAAATGCAACTTTAGATCTAGAATGTATCCCTTTTTACAGATACAGAGAAATGTGAATAGTATATTTCTCACTTTTATTACCTAAGATCGAGATGTGTGGCTTGCTTAGACAAGCAGAAAGAAAGCTGAATGGGGATGTCATTGCTGTCTATAAATGGCTAAAACAGAGAAAGATTCAGCTGTATTTATGCTAAAGATCCAATTTGGCATAGGTATGAATGAACCATGAATACATTAGCTGCAGATTAGAATGTTTTCACATAACACAGTGAAGTGCTGAATGGGTTGTTTGGAGGCTTGAGGAAGAATGCCTTCAAGGTTTTCCAGTCTCTCAGTTCTAGAAAAAGGTTAACTGACGCATAATAGGAGATGAACCTGCAGAAGCTGATGTCTCATGAGTTCCCTTCCAGTTTGGTTGTACCTGAAGTGGCATGGAGGAGATAACTAAGATTATCAAACCCCAAGATCTACTAGGATGAGGCTGTTGGACACCAGCCTACAATTGTTTTACTAATCCATCTTTTTCACTATGTTGCTCTGAAATGTAGGGTCATTTACTGTTGGTGGAATTGTTTACCATTTTGCATGGACTATATATATATTATTTCTTTTGTAAGAAAAAAATGTCAGAACTATTTAATATTATAAGATGCTGTTACAGGAACATTTATTGTAACATCATCCTTTCATAGAGTCCTGCCTGATCTGAATCACATTCTGCGTTCACCATTTTAAATGTATACAGTATGGATCAGGGCAGAAATGCAAAGTAGTTGTCCAGATTTTCCAAGAGTGGTACACAACACTGGAGGGAAGTGAATGCTCCAATAGTCACAGTGTTTCTCACATTGGTGGAGCTTACTGAAAATAAGCATTTTTACCGCATGACAGTGTTTGGTCGCTGTCACACAGCATATAAGGGATATAATAGATAAGAAGAGGCTTACATTCATATTGAGAACACTGTGTATTACTTAAAATCAATAGGTCTAAAACATTTTATTCCTAGGTCTGCTTTTCTACTTGAGCCATCTTCAGTTAGGCCAAGCACTGTCACAGATCAGTGACATTTCAAATATCTTTATTTGCTTGAGCCACCAGGAATCTCTCAATGCCCCTTCAGACAAAACACACAGATTAAATACCAGCTGCAGCAGGTTATTTAAAGAAAGGCAAGGAATGGAAACACAATATTGTGTGAGAAACAAGAGTTTCTTCTCATGTCCAAGATCCAGTTACATGTCAGCACTGGTGTAATACCTATAAAGTGCATAGAGGAGGTGTGACTTAGAATCATAGAATCATGGAACCATAGAATTAACTGGGTTGGAATAGACCTTCGAGATCATCAAGTCCAACCCCTGATCCAACCCCACTGTGATTACTAGATCATGGCACTCAGTGCCACATTCAGCCTCATCTTAAAAACCTCCAGGGAT
>JAYRBT010000001.1:49394765-49448352 GCA_036023395.1 Myiotriccus ornatus
CAGCCTCTCCTCATAGGACTTGTGCTCAAGTCCCTTCACCAGCCTCGTTGCTCTTCTCTGGACCTGCTCCAGCACCTTCAGTGTCTTAGACTGTGGTGAGAACTGTGGTGAGAACCACAGAAACCCTACTCCAGGTAGGAGTACAAGCGCTCTTCTGCAACTACCTGCCAGGTTTGTTTAGTATCATGCCCTGAATGAACATCATTCTGCTGCCTGTTGTTGGCCGTTGCTGGCTTAGTAATGGGTCTCTAGCAAATATCCAGTAGTTTCCCAGACGCCTGTGGCAAGATGCCTGTAGTTTGAATAACTCCTTTGGGGTACCCTTAGTTTGACATCCTGGATGTGTTCCTCTTCCTTCCCCTCCTCCTCACCAGTAACGGTGCTTTCCCTTGTCAAGACTGTGCTGAGCATTCCTAAGGGCCATATAGCAGCTTTCATAGAATCATAGAATCATAAAGGTTGAAAAAGATCTTTGAGGTCACCAACTTTTCTGCTGAAGTCCTTCTGTTAAAATCTTTAAACTGTGCCAGGATAGCCAGAGCACAGGCTTATAAACTTTCAGTCTGTGAGTGGGAAAGTCAAAAAACTAAACTCAACATTTATTCTCAATTTTTTTTCTTTTTATATATTAAAATATGTAGAAGTAGAAAATCTTTGAAGATTATTTGGATTTTTAAAAATTATTGTTTTCAGTATTCTGCAGCCATAGTATTTCCCAGTGTTTTGTATAACTATAAAAAAAGTAAAGGTGTCACAGTGTGAATTACAACCAGGCAGATAGATTTTCTTGCCATTTTTCCTTTAGAAATTTCCTTATTTATTTTATTTTATTTTTCCTTTTCATCATTTTTGCTCCAGAATACTTTTGAAAGGCTTGGATAAAGCTATTTATTTTAGTATATTTCTCTGGGTAAAGGACTTAAACTAATTGTCTAAAGGACCTCACTTGACCTGATACGATTGTTGGAAGCCTATCATTTAGGGTTTTATGAAAAGAATGAGGAGCATAATGAGCATTCCTGCAGCATGAAGTTAAAGCAGCTTTGCATCTGGAAGTTACAAGAAGGTTCAAGAGGCAGAGAGGCATCATTTTCTCTCTTGATATACCATTTGCTGTTTGCACATGATGATCTAAATTTAATATGAAAAACCTGTGACTCTTTAAAAAGAAAAACAGCCAAAGAGAAATGGTGTCTTTCAATATACAGCAGAGTCACTAAAGGTACAGCAGAAAACTTTAACAAATAAAAGGTCATATGAGTTAATTAGGCCTTTTTTCCTCTTCCATTTAATAAGAAACAAAGTTGCCATGGAGACTCACTGGATAATGCATTCTATTTTGGTACAAAAACACCTTTTAAAAAGAACATATTTTGTGAGGAGTTTTCAAAATGAGTGCCCTGGAAAAAAACCCACATGAAACCTTTACTTATTCTTTTTCGTTTGTGTTTGCAGTAATTGTTCTGTCCCTGTCATGTGGTGGTTGTCTGGGAAGAGTTCTCTCTTCTGCACACAGAACAAATAGATGGAAATAACAATTTTGTTGAGGCAGCACCCTTGCAACCTAGCAGGACACATTATCTGTGAATTTGATACTCCTGGAACCCCTGAACTATGTGAACCTCTTCTGAATTTGTTTCTAATATCATGGACCCTAAATTCCCTGTGTCTAAATTGCTCTGTGCCTTGTATTATAGTCCCTAACTTGGAAGTAAGGTTCACAGGACAGAGAGAAGACTCTTCCTGGAAATCTCTATTTCATTCCTGGCACAGCGTTGAACCAGGACTAGAAAAAAGTGTGAAGAAGAGTAGTTTCCCTCCTGGTTTTTGTATGGTATAGGTGTCTAACTCAGAAGAAGGCCTCCCTCTAATGGGTTTTCTACTGTGACAAATTTTTCAATACCACTTTCATCTTGATAGATGGTGTGAGGATTTGTTTCTTGGGCACCATTTTCCTCTTCTCCAGACCATGCTTTGAATAGGTGGCTGCTTCAGGGCTTACCACTACTTGTTGAAAGGACACCTACAAGTTTCCATAACAAAACAGATTGCCTTTATCATTTATAGTTCTTTCAATTTTTATGAAAAGAAGTTTGTCTCATGCAATATTTGAAGGCTCTGAATATAATTCTAAGATTTGAGTTTTAATATTGTATGTTTATATTTCTCTGTAGTTTTTCACTCACATTATTGGATGATGTATTTTTTTCACCTGGAGGAACAGTCCTAAAACGTTTTCTGATTTGTAATTAAGTTTACCTTGACAACAGATTTTTTATGTGAGCTTTCATATGAACACAGCATGAATTTGCTTCTCCAGTCCCAGAAAGCTATGAAAGTAGATAATAACAATAAAAATTATATTACATTTGAGTGTTGAAATGCTACATCTTTCATTATTCAGTGTTTCAGAATACTAGTGTTTAGTAAAAATAGATTAATCTTACTCAAAACCAGGCCTAAAAATGAATTATAAAATGCATATAGTACGAATATTTTGAAGGACAGTCAATATCTCTACATTAGATAAAATATATAATGAAATGTAAATAGTGTATGTATCCTAATAGATGGGAAGCCCTCCAAAATGCTAAACATACTTTTTGTCCTTCATTTTCAATTAGTTGTTTTTCCTTGCACCTAAAACAATTTAGGGAAATAATTGCACGTACTTCAATTTAAATATTTTGTTTAAATAGTATACCACTCTCAGCTTTTTGACACACACCCAAGACCTTGTATGCAAATGGGCTATTTTGAAATTTTTCACAAAGAGTCCTTATCAAGGAGGCAAAGAGGCAAAAACATCTGGACAAGCCTGATTACAACCTCCAGACAGAGCAGGTAGAAGCTGCATGGAACCAAGCGCAATCTATCAGAGGAAAAGCTTACTTAGGGCACTTGGTAGAAGTGAGACCATTTAGAGGGGAAGTAATTTTTCGTAAATTTATTCCCTGAAGGACAAGAGGAAATATTAAATATTTAATAACTGCACAGAAAAGTAAAATTGCCTACTTTAACTCAATTTCCAAGTCTGATTGATGCTGTATTATTTCTACATCTGCATACATGACTAAGAACTTGACATATGCCCATAGTTTCTTAGAGAAATTCAAAACAGCAAGTAAAATACTGGAAATATTGCTATTACGGGGTAGGCCAAGTTGGAAGGAATCATCAAGTCCAACTCCTGGCTCTGCACTGAATCATCCCCAACAGTCACATCATGTGCCCAAGAGTATTGTCTAAATGTTTCTTGAACTCTGTCAGGCTTGGTGCTGTGACCACTTAACTGGAGGGCCTGTTCCAGTGCCCAGCCACCCTCTGGGTGAAGAACTTTTCCCTCATATCCAACCTAAACCTCCCCTGAAACAACGTCAGGGCATTCCCTCCCAGCGTCCTGTCACTGGTCACCAGAGAGAAAAGAGCTGTGCCTGCTTCATGAAGAAGTTGTAGACTGCAGTGAGGTCTCCCCTCAGTCTCCTCTTCTCCAGGTTGAACACACCAAGTGATCTCGGCTGTTCCTTCTCAGGCTTCCCCTTCACCATCTTCATTGCTCTGCTTTGGACACTTTCTAAGAGCTCAATATCTTTCTTATTTTGGGGGGCCCAAAACTGTACACAATATTCAAGGCAAGGCCACCCCAGTGCAGAGCAGAGCAGGACAATCCCCTCCCTTGCCCGGCTGGTGATGCTTTGCCTGATGCCTCCCCGGGCATTGTTGGCCCTTCTGGCTGCCAAGGCACTGCTGAGTCACATTCAGCTTGCCATTGATCAGGACCCCCAGGTCTCTCTTCTCAGCACTATCTTTGATGGATTTGGCAATCAACTAGAAGAATTTCTCTAGCACACAAACTAGATAGACACTTTCAAGATTACACACTCAGGTTATCATTAATAGAGGCTATGGAAAATGAAAATAGTGTCCACAGTATACAATATCTATAAAATATGTACTTGTAATGATTTTTTGGAGCATGAAGTCATAGTATAGAGCTGTTCTTATTGTTTCATTTATTTGTATTTGATATTTATAAAGAATAGATGTAAACTTCATTTTGTAGTAAAGAAGTAAATTAGCAATATATAAGGCCTTAATTCAGTTAAAATGTGCATCTATAATACAACTTAAAATAAAATTAAGGAAGGAAAAACATCAAAAAGAACAAAATTAGCTACCTGTGCAAGATATGGCTACCGGTGTAATTAAAGCATAAAATCCTTTGGTTTTCCTTCCACCAATCATGTAGTACAAAGCATGTAGGAGAGGACCTGTAGAGTTAGACCATATCATCAAACTCAAGATCTCTGAAGGTGAGATGTTAAGTCTGAACTAGTCTCTGTGTGATCCTTTATGATCAAGAGAGGAAAATAGACACTATAAAATAAGGATTAATGTGCTGTTTTTTGAACTCTGATCACAGGACATATTTTTTTTTCTCTCCACTAGTAAAAAAAGGAGCCTAAGTTGTGAAGATTTTCCAGCTTTTAGATACTCGAGCTAAGGATGATTCATCTCCCTTGTTTCTTGTGAAAACTCGCATTTTTTAAATGTACTCTCCAATTTAGCTGCAAGAACTTCTATGTAAGGGGAAGAGTGCATCACATTTTATTAGTACCCAGATCAGACTGAGCATCCCATGGTAGTTTGCATCTTGAGTCATAAAAATAAAGTGTTCTAGGAATGTTTTGGGGTTTTTTGTATGTTCCTTACCCTGATCACAGCTTTTCATTCACATACTGGTGCTTGAACATGGCATGCAAGGTGTAGATATAACCTCTTCCCCACAGAAATGCAGAGGATTTAGTTAGTTAGATCCTTATAGGCAGAAAATCTATGGGAAACTGAATTCAAGATTGTTCATTAGTGTAAAGAAGGTTATCCAAACACTTGTATTTACTTTATAGGTGCCTTAGGATAAAGTGACAACTAGATGTTGTTTCCAAAGCATGACTGATTAACACCTCTAATGGACAACAGTGCCCACTGTTGCACTATTGTACGAGGTAATCCTCAAACAAGGTTTACAGCCAAAGACATCCCACTTTGCAATCAGATCAATGTCTATGAGAACCATTTCCAAGATTTGGATCATTTTTGCTGAAAGAGTGATCCAGTCAGGAAACAAAACAAATGCATCAAAACTGCTGCAGCTTCAGTATGAAAATGTTGGCATCTTCAGCATCAGCCAATTGGACTTTTACCTTCATATAAGCCAAGTTCTTCAGATCTGTGATGAGGCCAACCATACTTCTGTCAGGGTTGACTTCTCACAAATGATTTATGAATGCAGCCTTGGAAATCTGTAACAGAATCGTTTAGTGTTGCTCCTTTTAACTGAGAAATAGATATTACTCAGCTACATTGCTGACAAAACATGCACCAGACATGGTGCAAGTCATCCAGTGAGGATGTCTTTGATGGCTCCAATTTCTTCTTCATGTTTTAATGTTGTAGTTACGGTGGGTTTCTGGAGGGTCCCTCCCAGCTGCTCTGTGAAGGTTTCCAGCGCTGAGATCACCCCCCCGCTGCCCGTTTCTCGTGCCAGGGACAGGAGGCTGAGGCACCTATGCCAGGAGACAGAGACCACGCAGCACACAGGGAGTCCAGCAGTGAAGAGAGCTTTATTGTTCTGTTAACTGCTTAAATAGCTCTTGAGGGAATCACAGAGTAGCCAGTGAGAGTTCAGGAGGGCTTGCTGACCAACCAATGATAACAAAGGGTTAACAGCTAATAGGTAAGCTTACAGTTATCTCTCAGGACATTCCAAGGTACAGTGAGGAGTAAAAAGGATCTTGGGAAAGAGAAGGGTTACACCAAGAGTTACAAACACCATCTTGGAAGCATGGTTACTTTAACAAGTTCAACATACCTTTATATACCACAAACATATTGCAACACAGCTTCAAAACCCCGACATTTTAATCCTAAAAGAAATGGCAGACATATGGCTTTCTGAGGTACCCAGTAATTTCATGCTACAGGCATTTTTAATTTTGCATCTGTGAACACATTTGTTTTGTTTTAACCTTGGTCTTCTTTTACAGTTTCACTGGAATCCTTCATATGAAGATTTGCTAAAGAAAGAAGTTAATTGTTAGACCTCCCATACTTGCACTACTGATCTTCCCAGATACAGTATTTTTCTTTTCTTTTTCACAGTAAACAACTTCATTACATTGTAGATGAGCAAGAAGGCAAGTGCAAAGACATGCAGCTCAAATTGTTAATTTTTATGATGTGATTCTTCAAGCAGGAGCAGTAGCCCAAGAACACAGGGTTTGATTTTCAATATTTTAATAGTTTTTGTAATTTTAATAATTTTTAGTCATTTATAGAATTTACAACTGCATCAATCACTTTACTGTAAATTAAAATATGAAGAAAGAAAATATTTCATAGGAAATCAGCATTTGATGAATGATTTCAGCTGGTCTATTAGGGTGAGCAGTGTGCTTTGCTTAGGTAAAAAATTTTGAAAACTTTCCTGGAATTAGCAGAGATTCTTTGACAAATGCAACGGCAATTTCATAGATGTATGTATCTATACATCCTATAGAAGATAACTTTGTGACATTTTAAGAATTTGCATTATAGATGGGGGAGACTATCTTCTTCCAAGGATTTATCTCCCAGACTCAGACTGTAGTTCACAAGTGAACAGAAGCAACAACTCCAAAATAGCAAAAGGCATGTGCTTTTGACAGAAATAGAAATTCAAAAGAAACATGAACACACAGAGCTAGGAAAAAAGCTCAAAAATCCCTGTCATTTAATATTAGTACTGGATTGCGCCATAACATCCAAATCCTTTGAAAACCTGATTGCAGTACAGTTCCACTGTATTGCTGGAGGAGATGTGAGCAGGAATTCTCCATAGCAATGATCACACTGAACTTCTTCCCTATTCTTTTCAAAATCCAGGATCAAGTGTCCAAACTGTTCTTGTAAATAGCTTAAATTCAGGCCAAGTTCCAAGTGCCTTAAAACTCCACCTGCCCTTGTGGTTTGGCACATCAAAGCACTCCTAGGAAAGGTCATGGTTTCCTTTACGGAAGGACGACATCATTTGTTATACTTGACATCCTCACTGCAAGGTTTCCTCCAAAATGCCAGCTATATATAGCCTCTCCTACTAACATAATTAAGTTACCACTAATAATAACTACACTATAGCCAACAGTATGATTAATAACTACTTATTTAATATGAATTAATTGGGGGTTGGGTCTTCCCTGTGGCAGTGAAGTCACAGTTATCCTCTTTTGATTTTTCCAGTCTGCATACCCATATGTACAAAACAGAACCCTGGACCAGTGAAAAGTAGGATATATATTTAACCACTCATGAATAACTTCCTCACTGGATGTTTTAGTGATTAAAGTAATTTATAATCTTCCTTTTCACTTGGGCATCTTTCTACTTCATCTGGAATGTAATAACTTGCTCTTTTCTATGTCCTGATTTAGAAATTTGAATTTGTTTTTTCCATTTTATTTTGAGCATATTTTGCTTTAAAGCAAATTCTTTGAGCATTGATTGAAGTAACTGTAGACATTAAAAGTGTTTTTTATTAAGTATCTCCTAAGGGGAAGCACTTTACAAAAACAAAACAAATAAAAAACCCCAACAATATGGGATTAAAAAATAAGTTGTCAAAGAGAAACACAAGTCAGAACTGAACCGTTACATCCAAAGTGGAAATAAACCGTTACAGCTTTGTTGATACGAAAGGAAAAGGCCTGAATTCCACAATTCCTAAGGAAACTCAAAATTGAGGTGTCAGGGGATTTTTTTCAGACTGAATTATAGTCTGGTTTGTGTCTTGCTTTTGAACTTTTAGTTAAACAAACTATATTCTCTAAGCACTAATAAAATAACATAAACGTATGTCAATTCCTCATGAAAGGAAAGCTACCATTAGAAATTTGGCAAATACAGTGCATTTCATTTAGTGTTCAAAATGACAGCATAAAAAGTCAGTACAGCATGTTGAGACAATGAGATAAAACACTCAGCAGTTTCCTCCATTTAGAGAAAAATAAATGAAATATTGGCAGCCTGGGAAGGAAATCCATTGAATGGAAATAGAAGCTTCAGTGCCCTTCAAAATGTATCTTGTTCTGTATCACTACGGCTGGAGGACCCACGCTGTAGTTACGAGGCAACCATATCAAAAGTCTTATATATGATGTTTATTTGATAATGGTCTTTCTGTTTTGCCAACTATGTTTGAAATCTCATTAGCATATGTCAATTTAGTGTAAGAATTCAACCTGCCAATAATTATTGTCTACTGTTTTCTATGAGTAAACCATAGAAATTTGAAGGTTGATGAATTAAGTTCTCAGAAAAAGATAATCCAATAAAACTGAATGTATCTCATTAAAGACCAGAAACTCCAGACAGTAGTGCAGAGTTTGATAATTTTAGACTTACATATCTGTTTTGAAAAATGTTAAGTGTTTATTTTTTTGTTTAATTGCCACTTCCACAGACTTTAAAGTCATAAAAAAAAAATCCACATTTTCTTTTTTTAAGTGTCTGTGCATTAGTATTTGGTCACCTGTGTGTGTCGGTGTCTAAATGTAAGAATAAGCCACTGTATTCTTGAGTCAATCTATTGCTTTCATTCCTTGATGATTTTCCAGGCCTAAGCAAAATCATTCACAGCACAAGTATAAAGGCCACTACCCCAAGGGAAACCAGGGACAAAATGCAACATAACACATTAAATCCATTTATTAAACACTATTATTTAAAGCCTTGAGAAGAAATTTCTTCAGTAATTCCTGAAAAACTGTGGTTGTTAATTCTCTAATGAGGAGAATGGTTTCCTAGAAGGATGAATACAGTTGTATGTCTATATGTTCTTTTCTTCTTCATCAGTTCCCCGTTGTGCTGAAGGATGTCTGGAACTTTTTTTCCACATCTGTCAAATTAAATGTTTGAAAATCTGATTCTGTAATTGCATAGTATGCAGAGAATTTTAGCTACTTTATAACCCAGGCTTTCTATAATATCTCTGAAAGCAAGTGCATACGGTTTCAGGGTTTCAGTTCTTTTACAGCAAGCTCAAAATTGCCAAAAGTGGCAGTTGGCAGCTTGTATACTAGCCCATGCAATTAAATGATCCGGGAATGTTTGGGGGGTTTTTGTATGTTGCTTACCCCGATCACAGCCATGCCTAGTGCATACAGGCAGGAGAGGACACAGAAACAGAAGTGGAGTAACTGCACAACAACTCTCAGCTCACTGCCCATCCTCACCTGCATGCCCCTCCTTGCCCTAATTCAGACAGAGTAATGTGCAGAATTTAGCCAGTAGAGGTGGGCATTGTAAGCGGCTCATCTTATTCTGTGTGCATCATGGTGATTCAGAGACAACCAAAAAAGAATGAGTACCCTGTGAACATACAATTCTATACCCTCAGTGCATGCCTGAATTTGTTCAAATCAATGGTTCTTTCCTGTTTACAAGGTTTATGCATCTAATTATTAAGCCTTGGAGGCCTGAACTGACAGTAGAGAACTGAGGAAACCTGTACGCTACTAAGTTTTATCACTGTAAGTTTTACTTGTAGGCTTTTCATATATGTTGCTGATTTACATCCTTATGATAGTCAACTCTATCATATAGTTCACCTTAGGACTACATAGTTCACCTTAGGACTGGCATGCTGACAGTAGTTTGACAGAGTTGTATTATTACATCAGTCAGAGAAGTCCATATTTGAGCACAGCACAGGACAAGTTTGCTCTACAGTAGATGGGAGACCACCATACAGAGACACAGACATAGCTGTATGTGGTTAGGCTAAAGATGATCAGAGCAATCAACACATTTTTGTCTTGAATGAAGCCACATAATGGCTTCCACGGTTTTATCACCTGATGCAAGGAAGTAACTATCTAATTGAATCATGTTTAACTACATGTTGACAATTGCCAGTAATTCCAACAGCTGGCAAGAATGGTACCATGGTTTACAGACCAGATAGGAGGTTGGTTCCAGTTTTTCTATTATAGGTCTCAAACATCTTATTATAATGTTCTGATTACAGATTCTGTACTTTGCTTGTAATTCTTGAGTGGAATTTAACAAATTGAAAAAAAGCCCAAAGATTGCTCCCTGTATGGGGTTTGGGACGGACCGTACTTAAAATTCATGAACCTTCTGCTTAGTCCCAAAGTAAGGTAGAAAGTACCGTGATAACTTAAACCATGCTTTCTATAACAGTAAAGACCAAATGGTAGAGAGGTATCCTTTTATTACCTCCACGATCTCCAAAGGAAGAAGGGGTGAAAGATAGAGTAATTTGCTATATTTAGTCCACCACTGCAAAAAAGATCAGTCATAATGAATAATCACATTTGTAATAAATAACCAGATAAAGCACAGAGACTTGACCCGAATTAAAATGACTACTTTAGCAGCTATGGGTTCTAACTAGTAGCAATGAGTGGTAAAAGAATCACTTTAGTCTCTATACTTCTGTAAAATTGGTAAAACTAAGTTCATTGCCTGTCTTGGTTAATTTTCCTTCATAAGAGTTTGCTAACAGATTAGTGCTCATTTTTAAGCATTACTTAAGACTCAAGCAAAAGAAAACAACTCCTTCAGCTACTAAGGCAGAACTAAAGAAAAAACCCAAAATGCTTATTTCTTCTGCCAAATTCATGATTAAATTTAAGTAGATATATTAATTTAGTGACTTGATATTCTGATACCATTGATCTATTGATTAAATTTCAATTATTACCTTGATTTATTTCTTCCATCAGTCCATTATTAATTAATATCACACAATAATAGTAGCTTTAATCAGTGTGGTAGATATTTAATTCTAGATTAGCTTGTCTTTTTAATAAAATTCATAAAAATAAGGTGTTTTGATACATCCTTTTACCTTGCAACATGGGCCACTTCCTCTAAAACAAGAGCATTCAGATGAGGTTTTTAAAAAACAGCTAATATTATTTCTAAATTCATACCTTTGCATCTCACAGTTATGTCATGGTAATCAGCAATAAAATTGTGATTTGTTCCATGAGTTGCTGCTTACACCCATTCCCAGTAAGAGATTGCCTTAGGAATGTTATCACTACTATCAGCAGAAACAGAATAAGCAACTAGATACAGTGATTGAAAAAAATTAACTGGAACTATATTAAAACCTGAGTGCCTTTTGTCTCAAAGTAAAATAGTTAGTACTCCTTAGCTGAGTCAACATTTTTTTATCACCCCTTTTTTCAGTGAACAAATAATAATTATCTTATTGAAAATTAGTCATGGAAATATCAATAATAAAAAAATAGACAGTTTAAAAATTCAAAATACAGAATTATGCAAATAGCAAAAAAGTGAATTTTAATACCTAATCAGCAGTTCATTCCAGGAAGTTCTGTCACAATAGCTCATGCCCTTGGACCTGGTGGGGGGTAGCATGGGAACAGTGCACAGGCAGCAGATGTACAGCACCCTGTCCTGCCACCTAAAGGCTGAAGCCAGTGGTGTGTCAAGGCAGACAATACTGTACCATGCCATTACCTCTGTATAGATTACCTTATGTTTTTACCTGCTCCAGTTTCTACCTACAAAGTGCCTCCAGTATGTGTGTGCATGAGCTGACACCATCAGTCAAGACAACGCCTCCAGATACAGCAGTGATTCCTCTGTGTGCTTTCTAGGAGTGGCAGTCTGTCAATGACACCAGTGCTGATAAGGGATCTCAGATTTTTCTGTAAGTCACATTCCACAACTCTGAAGCACAGAATTGTGATGTTTTCGCCATAAACAAAGGATTAACTCACCTTGAAATGTTTCCCAGCCCACCTGCAAAAATTTGGGTGGTCAGTCTGCATTACGCCCTCTAAGATTTTGTTCAAATATTGGGTCAACCCTTCTGCTATACAATCAACATCAGCTCTAACAGAATTTCATTACGGTGGTGTCCTCCAGAAGAAAATTAGGCAGACACTGCATGAAGTCCTATGGGTCTTGCTGTTTTATTCACCAGGAACACATTCAGCAAGTCTCTCATGCAGCACTTGAGAGCTATCTTCTCTTCCATCACCTTGCACTGGTTCAGGACATAGCAGAGTAATGCAAATTCCATGGTGCTGCAACTGCTTCTGGCAACTTGTGATACACTTTTTAGACAGAAAAAGTGATACCTTTTAGACAGAAAAAGCTGGTTTAGACATTACACTGAAGAACTCATGCTAATATCAGAAATTATTTATCTCTAAGAAATCGGTGGTGTCTCTCATCAAAGGGGAATTAATGCTCATTAAGCTTTTATTTGGAAGGCCCTAGAGGACCTACAGTATTTAGTCCATAAAGGAATTTATAAGAATCTGATCTTTTCACCAACTATGCTATGAGATGCACTCTGGGCCTCCAGAAAAAAATTGTCATTATCTACAAGGCATAAATTTGGATTAATGTTGGGAATGTGTCATGCCCAGAAAACAGCTGTTTTAAAGCAGTTAAGTCATCCATATAAATGCAAACTACAAATATAGAAAAATAATAGATATAAATCCTTGTTATTGTTCAAAGACATAAAGTGTAATCAGTAAAACTGTCCACAGATTTACCAAATTCAGCAAAATATTCCATTCTTCACTGCAAAAGCGGTATGAATTCAAGATTTAAGGAAAATAGGAATTAAGAAAAATTGAAATGGAACCAATAGTTTACAGCTATGTAAAAAAAATCCAGCACATTTTAAAAACAAAAATGATGGGATTTTGGGATGTTATTTGTTTACATTGCAGTTACCTGTGTACTCCAAGGTTTTAGTAACTTAACTGAGTTAAATTTTTGCTCAGGCATGAAATACCTAATGAATAAATTGGATGAATAAAAGTATGGATGAAAGTTCTCTTCCTGCCTCACAGCAAAGAGGGACAAACAAAATGTAATGTTTCTGTTTTAAATATTGAACAAGTGGGGTTATTTTAAAGATAGCACTCAGCTTGTGCTAGTCCAAACTAATATGACCACTGTATTTCAATGTATTTATTAACAACTAGGAAATCCAAGTTTACATACTTGATACAGAGCTGCCTTGAATTCAAGTTAAGGTATGTAAAGCCCTTGTCAGAGAAATTTAGCCTGGGTTATAACTTGATGTGATTTGTTTAAGATTCTATATCCAGATTTTTGGAAAATTTTCTCCTTTCCCTGCGAGGCAGCTTTCCCTCAGTATCTGAGGGACAGGAATAGGGGAAAAAATTGAAAATGGAGTAAAGAAAATTGGTATTTAGAAGGATGTGGAATCCTGAAGTAATAGGGGAATGCTGCCATACAGAATTGTAAATATTTAAAGTATTTGTGCAGAGCATGGATACTGATCTGAAAAGTATGTGAGCAATATCATGTATAGCTGTGCGTTACAAAAACCTGTCTCCTAACAAACACTGGATGACAAGAGCATTCTTGGATATCTAAGCCAGTGGACACACAATCAAGATTAAACATACAGCCTTGATGTTAGCCCAACTCAGACTTTCTTTTTCCCTCTATTATGCCAATGGGGAAAAAAGAGCTACATATGAGTGCATCTCCTGCTTACGCCTTTCCAATGACATATCCCACCATTGTTGTGATCACGCAAGGATGAGCTGGTCACCTTCAGGGTTTTGGCTGTACTTCATACCACATTCACATGCTTTCCCATCTCTGAGAACCCCGTGAGACAGAAAGGAAAACCATGGAACTTTCAAATAGGTCAAACAAGGAAAAGAATTAGTCTTGGGGAAAGCAAGCAGATTCTTGCACAGTTTACCTATTTAGACTGCATCAATAGTGAAGAAACATTCATCTTACAGCAGCTAAAGGTGAAAATGGCTTAAAGGCATTAGTAATAAAGATGTATTATATACAACTCAGATTCCAATGCAGTCACTTGTTTTTATTGAGCTGAAAACAGTATTTTACCTGATATTCTTACACGGGAAAGAATACAATATTGATATAACTATTTCTGGGAAATAAAGGACATTCGATAAGACAGAATAAATAATTAAAAAAATATAAGCTATCACTTTGAGAAACCATATTCACTAGCAAATACAATTTGGTCCTAAGACTTCGTGGATTAATAACTATGAACTTACTGCAGCTGACATTGTTTACAGTCAGTATTTCTTAAATCCTGGAAAGTTTATACATGTTTTCCAAGAAAAATTTTGATAGGTCTTTTATAGACCAGTTTTGCAATTGACTGACAGAGGTGACTGTGTATATAGAATGCTCATTGACACTCTACTAGCCCAAAGACCTGCCAGTGTCAAGGAAGTTATTGACACTAGCACTTCTCCTTTCTGTTGCCAAAACAACTCAGAGCTACAGCCAATAATGACTGGAGGAACAAGTTTTATACAAACACATACATGGTATGTGCAAATATATGTATACACTGACATTGGTGATACTTTTTTTTTGGGGGGGGAGGACACATGCAATGCACAATCAGTGTGATAATAAATTATTTCATGTTTCGTATTTCCATGTCACCTCCAGCTGTTTTGAAGCTCTTACACCTAATTATTATGTTACCTTAATTTTTACCTTTTTAGCCATTTCAGTGCTAATTGAAGGTGATTGAAGGAAGCAATGAGGATCCATGTGCTTTTATTTTAATTCTAACTGTATGGAGATACCTTTGGCCAACAAACAGTACAGTCAATATTGTAAAGTAAGAAGAGAGTATTTTTTATATTAATCCATTATGACGAATACACTTACAAAAGGAATATAGAATGTAGATAAATTTGAATGTGGAATAGTTTAAATTAATATCCTTTGATTACAAATTCAATTACAAATCTGATATAAATGCTTAGAGAAAAAAATAAAAATAACATAAATGTTCTTAAGTGTTACTCTTTAAGGTGTAAGTCTGAAAAAAATTCTGTAACTTATGATTTTGGCATAGCCAGAATATGTCTGAAAAAGTCTCCTGAATTCTCGTTCAGATCCTGTTTTCATGACTTTAGCATCTGTACTCCTCCTCACCAGGTATAAAGAGCAATTTTAATATAAGATAAAGTTTTAGAATTTAGTGTAAAGAATTAACATTCTTTTAATTTAGAAATTAAAAATATTGTGTGCAAGTTTATATACAGTTTCACCATATTGCTACCACTTCAGAAGTAGAATTGTATGTAATGCTTGCTGTGACTGCATAGGCTCCCCACCAGGACTCAAAAGGAATAAAAGGGTCACCCACTGAGAAGAGACACCACATCTGTGAAGCCTAGTTGGTTTAAGGAACAATTACAAAAACTGACTGGAAAGGGAAAAAAAAAGTCAGAAACTGACTCCTACCATGAGGATTGTGGCACCCTGTTTTCCCTTCCTGGAAAAAGGTGGGAATCAGGACACTTGGTTGACTTGAGAGACAAATTACTTAAATGCATAGATTTGAAAATGCTTAAAATGGATTCCCCCAAAGTGAGAATATGGATAGGATTTCTTTGACAAATCTTTACCACTTCAAGCACAACAGACTTTTAGTATCTGGAAACTTCAGAAGAACACTGTGACATATGCTGCAGCATCCTGTATCTTTTCCAAACTCCTTTTGGACATATCAGTGGATATTTGTACAAATAGTTCTCATTGTAATCTTATATGCAAAAAAGAACATAAATCTGATTATTGGAAAATACACACTGTGGATGTCAAAGCAAAACTTCCACTCTGTTCTTTCTATTTTCTTTTAACAAAATAATCTGAAATCTTTCAAATCTCATCTGCCTTACCTGAGATATTTTTAAAACCAGAGAGCTACTGAATGATGAAAAGAACAACTTTTCCAGCATTTCAGATTATGAAAATTATTTTGTTCCTCTCTTTGTTAGAGTTTTTTTCTACCCGTTGAATGACTCAACCCTGACTTGTCACAATACATGGACATGTTCACATACATACTATTATCTAGTTCTTTCTGAGTACTTTAATGCATTAGACTGTATGCAAAACTTGAAATAAACTTCTGAGTGTGGTTTTTTAAAAAGTTACTTTAAGACTTTGGCTGTACACAAAGGCTAAATCTTTTCACTATATTCCTTATTGCTCTTCAGACAATCACTAGGAAAAGTTTAATCTCAAGTATATCAAGCTTACCCTTAGGAGACGATGATTCAGAGTAGTCAATCAAAAACATTTAATTAATACATGCTGTTCAGTACTTTAGAGGACTAACACACTCAGGAGATATGCACTGTAACCAGTCATATTCTCACATTAGAGATTTCCTAAAGGAAGAAAACTTTCTCCACCAGAACATTCTGAAAAATGGAAGTAATACATAGGCATGCTATTTAAATTTTTCACTGTTTTCAAGCCTTAACCCTAGCCAGCCACCAAACCCTACGCAGATGCTTGCTGACTCCCCCACCGGCAGGATCTGGGAGAGAACTCGAAGAGTAAAAGCTAGAAAACCCTTGTGGGTTGAGATAAAGACAGTTTAAGAGGAAAGGCAAAAACCATGCACACAAGCAAAGAAAAACAAGACATTAATTCTCTGCTTTCCACGGGCAGCCACGTGTTCACTCATCCCCAGGTGAGCAGGGCTCCATCAAAAGTAACAGTTACTTGGGAATACAAACACCATGACTCCAAGCACTGCCACCACCCCTACTTCTTCCCTCAATTTTATATACTGAGCATGATGTCAAATGATATGGAATATCCCTTTGGTCAATTTGAGTCACCTGTCCCGTTTGAGTCTAGTCCCAACCTCTCATGCACCCCAAACTGCCTTGCCAGCGTAGCAGTAAGAAAAGCAGAAAAGGTCTTGACTCTATGTAAGCACTGCTCAGCAATGAAAACATCACTATATTAGCAACCCTGTGTTAAACACAAATCCAAAACTTAGCCCTATAGTAGCCACTGTGAAGAAAATTAACCCTATCCAGCCAAAATCTGCACGTGTCTTCTCATTTATTAGTGGGCAAGAGCTTTCTGGCCCTGTAATTATGATTTGTCTTTAAAAACATGTACTAGCTGATGGAATGTAGACAGAATGGTATAGAAATAAATATCTATTAACCTTAACTAAAAATTTCTAAATTAAGAATAATACCCATCAATGATTACAGTTGTCAAAACCCTGTGCAGATATCAACTCATTGTTTTATTATAAACTTATTTGCTAAATCCTACAATTTCATTAAGTTCTAAACCTCATTCTTATTTACTCTGTAGAAAACTCAAAAGTGCTAGAAAATATCCATTTTTCAAACAGCACAGAATGCCTGTTTTCTATATTGGCACATTTTGTAAATAGTAGTCACATAAATAGACTGCTCAGCGTCTTGAAGATTTCTTCCACAATTATTCCACTCTTCAAATAAAATTAATATATTTCCTAACCCTGTATATGACTTCTAATTTGTTTTTGCTTTCTAGACAGATCTCACTCTATCTCTCTTGACTTGTACTGGTTTAAATTTAGCTGTCATCACTCATGTTTTGATATTTAGGCACAAAAATAAACCCTCTACTTTTTCATGGATAACTTTCTGACCAGCAGAGAAGAGAATAGTATGAAATAATAAAAGCAAAATTATTTTAGAAACTGTAGTACATGTTTTTTCAGTAACATGCTGCAGCTCTTTGAGATTCATCATTAAATTAAGTCCCACCCAATGACACTATATTGTTATCAAATCATGACACACACCACATAAAAATTTTTCAAAGATATTTCTTTGTGTACTCCTCTTTTAAACTTCATATACTGGTAAGAGGTCTCTCTAATGGCTTGCATTCTCTGCTCAACTCAGAAACTTTTCTGTTTCAGTATAAAAAAAAAATCCTCACTATGTTGCACCATGAACTTGAATGTTTCTAAATAGTAAATTATTTTCTCTTGTCCATCAGGAAGGATACAATTGCTTCACACCTATAGACCTTCCTTCACAATGGGAGGCAAAACTGTTGTGCACATAATCATAAAGAGATTATTCTCTCTTTTCTTGGACAACTAAACTATGCAGCTCGGTTCCCTCTGTCTTACTGGAAAGAGGTATTTAACTTCTACTCGCATTTGACAGTTTTCTTAGGCCAAATTGTCTCTCTTTTTTCACATCTCTTTCCCATAAATGTATAAGGTGTACTTTATTATCTTTGAGGGGATAGCTAACTTTTAGAAGGTTAAATTTTGTGAAATGAACGTCCACCTTTTTGTGCTATTCAAAGGAGAAGGTGAACGCAGCAGTGCCTTGAGAGGTTTTTCAGTCTAGCTTTGTCCTACACTTTCTAAATTGTGATACATCAATTTCCTTATAGAAATTCACATATTATATGTAGAAAGCGGAACTGCTTGCTCGCTTTTCTAAAACTGCTAGAAGCAACACCTGAACTAAAAGATTTAAAAGAATTTTGGAATTTCTCAGGCTCAGGTCTTCGGCAGGGTCTCAGCAGGTCTTCTGCTTGGTAATAGTCTGAAAGCATCGTATGGCTCAGGTGCACATTGTACAGTTGAAGCATGGAAGAGATGTGCTAGCCATGCTGGAAACTGGGGAGGTGTCTAATTCGACATTCAGTGGATCCAGCTGAAGTGATACTGCAGTATTCATCTGACATTCAACCTAATGAGTTCAGATGCCCCTTCCAGTAGAGTTTCGGCCTCTCTTCCTCAGGTGACTTCCATCCATGACTTAAGGCATCTCTTGTCAAAGGGGGTGAGCATTTGAGTAATTTGAATTCTTTAACAATCACGTGAACTTTTGATACATCTGATGTTTGAGAACGCTCTTGGCCTGCTGTCGTATACATGCTGATTTGGAGATTCAAAACAAGATGGAGGACAAAATGCAAGCATTCAGCTGCAATCTTATAGTTGGTGTGTACACAAGAAAATGAAATACATCCTACTGTGTCTAAACAGTCGTCCACCACAGGAGGATAATGTTTTGCTACACTACTGAAAAATGAATAGAGAACTTTTCAGGTAGAAAATTCAGCCTATGTGGGTATAAAGAGAAGACTGTGCTGCATATATAAACAAAAGCACTGCATTTATTAGAAAAAACTCTCACAAACAGCACCTCTGCAGTAGAGTAATCAAGGTATTTTATGTGAAAATTTTACCTTTTTGAATAATAACTTGCAAATATACACAGGGCAAAAAGCCATTTGATTTCATCAGTTGAATTAAACTCCTCCACAGACAATTACTTTCCCTTCAGTCTCACAGTTTTCTCAAAACTTGGTGTGTTAAAAAGTATAGCTCACTTTGGTTTTTTTCTGTTTACACAAAGTTTATCATGGTAATGCAGCCTGCCATTCTTTCCACAGTCACATAGCAAAATATGAAACAGTTGGCTGAAAAAAAAAGCCTGATTCCAAGCTTCCCTTATATGGCACATCATTGGCAAATGCCTCTCACAGATATCACAAAAATGTAATTATAATGTCATGGGGGTTTATCATTCAGATACAGTCAGTATTAGTCTGTTTGAGTCTCCTGCATGGGACTTCAGTCTAGACAAAGCATGAAAGCAAAGCTTTGGATGACAATGCTTTTTGCTGTCTCAGTTATCCTCATCAGTCATATGTTAGTGTGTCTGTATCATCTGCCCTGATCCTCTATTTAATCATGAACAAAAATGTATTTTCAAATGGACTAACCTTTGATATAGTGCCAATGTTGAGAATTTCTGGGATTTCCAAATAACAAGTTTCTACTCCTTCCTTGCAGATACATTGGTAATACAAATGAACATGCCACAGAATCTGTGTAAACAGTAGCAAAAATAAATGAGAAGCATATTCAAGGGAGTAAAGAACAATAGATACTGCCTTGCATTCTGGGAATTTTGTTTAGTATGGTCACTATGCCAAAGCTGTGCACAGTCTAGTCACTAGAGTGTTAATGATAAAGGTAATTTAATAATCTGTGAGTTTATAACTACAAGTCTGTGTAAATAGCAGGACATACTAGGGAGAAGTTTCAAATTTGAAGTATGAAGAAATCATTGTGCTCAGTTTGCTATGGACAAAAAGGCAAAATTGATGAAAATACAGATGCATTGTACAGTAAAATGAGATCACAGTCTAGAAGACCTTTTATCAATAGGAAGACAGGACTTTACTCTTAAAACCCCAAAAGCAGAATTATCCTTATGCCCTTGTTTCACTTCTGTATATCTTTCTTTCTCAAACTTACGTACTATGATGTCATAAAGCATAAAATGCTAATATTAACACCATTCTGCCGGAGGAAACAGAGCAGAATTTCTACTCTCAATAAAGTCGAGCTTTACCTAAGTCATATACATAGAAATACCCAGATGAGATTCCCTTTCTTGCAAGCCCTTAGTTTGTTTTCAAATGAAAGAAAACTTAAGTATTCACTTATATATTGCATTTAATTTGAGACATTCTAAGTAGGTTAGAATATTTTAAATTTGATATAATACCTCATGTGTATTATAGTTCATAGATATATATATATGTTATCTAAAATTACTTATACCAAAAATTTTATGATAGTTTAAGGAAGAGGCTACTTCCACACCATTTACTGAGGCTATCTGTGGCAGTTTAACTTCTCAGATCAATTGAATAGATAGTATTTCAGATGCAAATAGAATAAAAGACAACTCTAAATTATGTGTTATACTTCAGTAATCAAGAGCAGACAAATGAAGTAGGCATTCATGATCTCATTTTTTTAAGAAGCTGAATAGTTGCTAATTACAGTAGATAGTATTCTATCCCATTTCAAATATCTAGTAATACTTTATCTTTGTTACTAGGAAACCATTAACACATTACAGGGAACATGAAATACCATAATAGTGCATAATTTCATCATTTAGCCTTCCTTTTCGCTTATTAACCCTTTAAATATGTATTTTCCTGTTCTTAGTGAAGAGAGGAAATATTTTCTAGCACCCATGAAAGGTATTCTATTTAAGCTAAAAATCTTTTGCATATTCACATAGTTAATAATACATTGGCAGTCCAAATTTACACAAGCTAATTTGTTAATATGTCTCACAGTGTAGAACAAGCCTTTTAGGCATAAAGGATTTCTCAGGGGCTTCTGTGACTCTAAAAGGGTTGACATTTGTTATCCATTGATGCAGTTTATGTGCTGGTACCACACTTGCTGGAAAGTAATTTAAAAATACGTAACATCTTAGGTTTTGGGGGGTTTTAAAAGTATGAATTATCAATAATTCATACATTAAATGAAGTAGGAATTGTCACTTCCACAATACTGTGGCTTTGGGAGGAAGGTCAGCCTAAGAAGTTCTTACTGCCTGTTTTAGTCATGGTTCTGAGTTTAAAAAATTGATTGAATAACCTTAACCCCATATGAACTCACTGATACAATTAACAAAATAAAAAGAGCAGCATTTTCTTGTGTGTGGCTGTGAAAAAATAGACATGCAGGATGTAAAATTTTTTTTATGCTGACATTGTTGATTAACCCCTTAAACTAAGACTCTGAGGTTCCACCAACTCAGAATTGGCTTCAGCTTGTTGGGACATTACTAAATGTAAGGTGTGATTTCTGTGCTTTGAGAAATGAATGTGAATAAAACATATAATATTGCAGATATAATTTTCAAATTATGATTTATAATTAATATTGGTAAATAGTTGTGGAAAGGCATACTCACACTACTTATTAAAGAGTATCCATCTAAGGAATAACATGTTTGACAAAGCTGTGGAATGAGGACTATATACCAAAAAGCAACAACTCAGAAAATTAAGAGTCACTGTGGACAAGGAGCTCAGAATGAGATCCAAACATCACTTGTCAGTGTAAATGCAGGGGAGTATTTGAGATGAGTTGAGACACTATATTTTCCCTCATTATATGTTACCAAACTAGAATATTACGTGTAGCTCTTGTATTTACACCCCTAAAAAGTGCAGGAAAATTACAATAGGAACAAGAAATATGACTCATATTATTCAGAGCTAGGCAAATATCCTTTACTTGCAGACCGAAGATATTCAGCTTATCAAAAGGAAGTGTAAATGATTCTGTCACATAAACAGATTTTTCTTGGAGATAAAGTATTAGATGAGAAAGGGTTCTGTTTGGACAAAGTCTTAAATATCCAGTTCCATAAGTTGTTGAGACACTTCAGTTTCTAAAGACATTACTTCCTACACATAATTTCAGTCTTACCCAATAAGAATTATTTGTATAAAAGACAAATGTAGTCCCACAAATGTAAGAAACAAGAATCTAGATTTCCTGGATTTTGAAGTTGGATGCAATCATTCTTTCTCATCTTTAAATAAATAAATAAAAAAAAAGATGTAACTTTATGAATGTATTTGTAGATGAGCATGCAAAATATATAGAACATACAAAAGTCTATGTCATTCCTTAAAATATCATCTGCTTTCCATCCACTATGTAAGCAGGTTTGTAAATTGTTACAAAAAATAAAATGCTAGCAGAGAAAGGTTTTCCAGTATCTCATTAATCAAAGCCTCCAAAAATTCAGACTGATTTTACCAACAAAATGTATCATCAATTTACCAGAAAGTACATTACTATGATAAACAATAGGGTGTGCTTCTAACTTTAAAAATAAGAAACCATCTAAGAGGTGCTTATTTTCAGGCAAGTGTTATTTTTTTCAGATTTGCTGATATGAGAAGTAGTGTCAATAAAGGTCTACTTTAACGAATAACAGGACTGTGTGTACAAACACGCAGTGCTCAGTTTCTCAGTGATGTCCATTTGAATTTGAATTATGAATGAATATTTCCTGATGATTTATTATTTATTTATGCTTGTTTAAATAAAAAAAGAACCCTTAGGAATACAGGTGCACTAGTACAGAACAATAGCACTGTGTTATTCACCCTGAACTTTCTTTACAAAAATTATTAGCAACATGTCATATTTATGGCATTCAGAAGAAAGGATCAGTGTAATAAACCTGCAACACAGAGTGCTGTCAAGAGACTGATTGTTTTTTTCCTGGCACAACTCACACAATCTGGATAATGGCCACCATATTGACTTTCACAGTGTAGGCTGCAAGAGGACAGGATGCTAATCTTATAATGTTTGTACAGTGACTCATCTTCCACGTAAGTAATAGAAGCAGAGAAGCAGGAATGTCTTTGTAGTAAGTCTTTTCACAGGAGACATTATCAGAATATGTGGGGTGAAATATAGGTGGCAGCAAGGGAAGGAAGGAAAATTTAAAAATATGAGTTAAAAAGGGAGAATGGGTACAATTGCTGGGTTTTGCAGTTCCATCTCTGTTGTTCCACAAAAATTAAGATTATTAATCCCCTGCTCTATTAGCCATGGCTAATGATAGGAGTGGAGATTTAAGCACAGCAAATCTGCACATTTCAGAAAAATAAAAGCTATTATGACCTTCACAGTCTCAACTTTTACTTGAAGAAAAGAGGAAGAATGTAGAAGAATAAGCCTGTATCATGCAGAAGACTGAAAGAATAACTGGGGAAGGAAGGATGAGGGAAGATGGGTTAGTTGCAGTAGACAGTGGTATAGGACAGAGCAGTGACTAGTTTTATGGAAGGTCTCAGTGCATCAGACAGGCTTAAGCAGTACCAGAGTGGCAAGAATTGCAATAGGACATCTGCAGATGTTGTAGGCTGTTGGCATGAGCATATGTGAGTATATGGTAGTGGGTTGTGCATTTGTCTTTAAGAGCTGGGTTGCCACTACAGTAGGATTGAAATTTGGAGCCCTGGTATGGGAGACACTAGTGTTCTCTCTATTTCTCTATCCTTGCTCTTCATCTGTGTGTCACTTCCCCATGGTTGCTTAGTGTAAGACTGGTGAAAGGGAAGGCAGGAAAAAACATGACTGGATGAAAGCAGGATGCTAAAGAAGAGATATTGAGTAATGTCAGCAGCCCTGATGAATGTCTAGCATTTCAGCAGGGCTGATAAAGATGTGAAATGCACGTTATTTGGCAGACTAGCAAATAAATCTAAGCCTGGAAAATGCTGTTGCCTGTTGCAGTCTTTCTCCTTTCCCTTAGAAGGCTTTTAAGATTAGCTGTTGATGCAAGAAATGCATACGGGTTAAACAAAGGGAGCTAGTCATCAGAAGGAGGAGCCCAAGTGAAACACTCAGCTTCAGTCCTGAATGAAGTGATAAAAAGACGTAGTATAGAGCTAGTGTGGTCAAAACTTTGAGTGTCCAAAAGAGTAAGAATGAAAGTGAAAAAGACTGCTCATTGGATATTTCGGTCAGGAAAGCAGGCTTGCTATTGATAATACCAAAACTGAACTTCGCATGACCTTTAAAGCACATACCCATTTCCTATTTAGAAGGCACTTGGGAGGTATGGGAAAACCACAAAACAATGAGGAAACACTGCATTACTGAGAGGGTTTAGTGAATGACAGTGAATGGGAGCAGAGTAAATACATGATCTGCTGGGATGGCAGGCACAGAAGGAAGGATCTTTGCAGGAAGCAGCATAGTGCTATGGAGAATCACTTCACTTTAAAAAGCAGGAATGTTTTGGAGATAGTCTGAGTAACTGCATGCTGTCGTCAGAGGGGGGAGTTTGGAGAATGTTTCAGATACCTAGGGATACGTAAAGCATCATTTGTAGGAAAATGGAATTAATGAAACAGTTTCCACGTACCCTAGTCTCTGGAAACAGCTAGACAGCAGCAGGAGACACTGAAGAAGAACAAAGAAATACACCAAAAGCATGCGAACTGAAAGAGACTAGAGTAGGAAATAACTCTGTGGTCAGCAGAAAAGCTGTTTAACAGAATGCAATAGGAGACCAATGGGAAGGACTAGGAAAAAATTGCCAGAAAGATCTCAAATTAAAAGGAATAAAATTATAAAGGGACACGTGAAATACATTTTCATAAAAATTATTTCATATAAGTCTTACACAAGAAATATTTGGGGCTTTGTGTTTGCCTGAACACATGATTTCCAATGAATAGGAATTGTATGATTTGTATTTCATAGTATACCTGCTATTCTGAGGTCCTCATCTTGACTGAGGCCTCTGAAGGTTAAATACTATGCATACTATACTACACCAAAATTATATGACAGTAATTTTATTACCTCTATACAACAGCTAGCCTGGAAATAGTGTGGTTTGGGGTGTATTCTTTGTGTTTGTGCATGTAAAACAATTTCATATAAAACAATTTCAAACCCACATACACAGACTTAATTCATTTGGATCTGGAAAATACACCTAGGGTGCTTTGGGCACCCTGCCACCAGGGCTATACGCAAGCTAGAGCAAATCTGCTGACAGTTATCCTTCTGGTTGCTGTAACAGAGGCACAGAAGTCCTTTGCCTCCCTCACAGCCATGAGCTATACAACCTTTAGCAAATATGTCAGAATCATCCAAATAGTGGATCTTCCATGTTCAGTATTCTAGATTCATTTTGTTTCCTGAATGTCTCTTGAAAACCAAAGAGGTCACAAAGGACAAGGTACTAAGAGTATCCAGGATTAAAGCAGACTTGCTTAGTTGAAAGTTTGGATTAAAATTGTTCTGCTTCAGTCTTTTATCTGTCTATTTATTTCTCTTTGTACAAAATCAAGAACTTAGTCTTATAATTCCTGACCATGACATCAATGCTTAACAAATAATTATTAGCAAAAATATCATTAGGCAAAAGAAATAAAAATATGAAGAATTGCCTCTGTATGCACAGAGAAAAAAAGAAATTAGAGCAAAAGAACCTAATTAAAAAATGAAGAGGAAGAAAATTAGTGATGATGATATAATTGCTGAGGTACTGACTAGTCAGTGTTTAATGAGGAAAAAAGGGGGGGAAGTAAGTATAATTAGGAACTAATGATGCCTCTCTAAATACAGCTGTTTATAAAATAGAGGTAAGAAGATGCTGGAATGTACAATGGCTATATTCGCCATCATATTGCTTTGTACAGAAAGTACTGACAGAGGCCAGGTTTTCTTCTGCTTAGACTGTTCTGATTACATATCCAAGGAGCACAAGAATTATAAAGGGATTTCTAGAGAAGTTATACATAGAATTTAACCTAAAATAATCTAAAATGAATTGTCTAATTTACTGAAAATGTTCATAAAGAAATGAGAGAATACCACAGAGATTATTCTGGCATTAAACATTTATAAAAAACTTTTTTCTGGCAACTAATGTTTGTTAACACTTGTTGTCTTCTAAAGGAGCAAATGGGTACTTATTCAAAGTTTGGAAACAATGGCTACTGTATACCTGAAAATGGTTCTGTAGCTTTGTAGTTTCAGTTAATTTCTTAGTGGATCATAGACAGTTTCTTATGTAGTGCACAGCATTTGCTATCTCTACTGACATTCCCATCAGGCATGAATGAATATTAAAATGTGTATTCTAGAGAAACTTACCTTCAAGAATTTTCTTCCAAGTTCATATTTGGGGGCATCTAAAAGATAAACGTAAAGACATTCTTAATGTTTCCTGAAATTCCAGGTCCCTGGAAAGTTGCTGATATTATTCTAATTTACAAGAAGGCCATGAAGGTAGACCCAGAGAACTACAGACCTGTTAGTTCCTCAATTCCTGGAAAAATTATGAAGATCATTCTTGGTGCTATTGAATGACATTTACAATAAAAACACTATCATCAAGCATGGTGAACATGGGTTCCTCCAGGAAAATTTCTGTTTAACTAATTTGATGCCCTCTATGATAAGGTCACCCACCCAGTGGATGAGGGGAACTTAGTGAACATATTCTTTCTGGATTTTAGTAAGGTTTTTGATACTACATCTGCCTGGCAACTGGCCACCAGCAGCATTCTAAGGGTCAGTTCTAGGGCTGGCTCCATTTAATATTTTTATCAGTGATCTGGAAGCAGGAGTTTAATGCACTATTAAAAAGTGTGCTGATGATAACAAACTGGGAAGCGCTGCTGAGTCTCAAACAACAAGAGACTTTGCAGAGGGATCTAGAGAGACTGGAGCATTTAGCAGCCATCAGTGGCATGAAATTTTACAATTTCAAATGCCAAATTCTGCCACTTAAATGGAGTAACACCAGACACAAGATTAAACTGGGAGAGGAGTGGCTGGAGAGCAGTCCTACAGATCTGGATCTGCTGAGCAACAGGCTCATTACAAATATGCCTTGTACCCTGGCAGCCAGGAGAGCAAACTGCATCCTAGGGTGTGTTAAATACAGCATCACCAGCCAGGCAAAAGAGGAGATTATCACAATATATTCAGCACTGGTGCAGCCTCACCTTGAACACTGTATGAAGTTCTGAGCACCATCATTTAAGAAAGGTATGAAGGTCCTTGCATGTGTTCAGAGGAAGGCAACAAAGGGGGGGAAAGGGTTAGACGCATGTCCTATGAGGAGCAGCAAAGTACTCTGGGCTTGTCTAGTTTGGAGAAAAGGAGTCTAAGGGGTGACTTTATTGCTCTCTACAGATTCTTGAAGAGGGGAAGTGAACAGGGAGGTGCTGAGCTCTTTCGCCTGGTATTCAGTGCCAGGACACATGGGAATATTTCAAAGCTGTGTCGGTCAGGGTTAGATTTTAAATTGGAAACCATTACTTTACTGAGAGGGTAGTCAGACACTGGAACAGGCTTCCTAGAGAGGTGGTTGATGCCCCAAGCCTGTCAGCATTGAAATGGTATTTGGACAATGTCATTAACAACATGTTTTGCCTTTTGGTCAGCCCTGAAGTGGTCAGAAGATCAGACTAGATGATCACTATTAAGTCCCTTCAAACTGAAATATTTTGTTCTGTTCTATTCTATTCTATTCTATTCTATTCCAAATAATGTGCTACACAGGCCATTGTTGGATTTAAGATTATAAAACTGGATGAAATCCAACAGGTAGAAATTTCATAGGCTGTTTCTACATATAAAGTAAGAGACTGTAAGAATTCACAAGGGATACAAACAGAAATAATCTCATACATAGCAAACTGCAAGGATCAAATTAAGGCAGGAATATTACCTTCAGTATGCTAAAATTTCACCCAGAGAATTAACAGTCATATAAATGTATGGTGGTATCAACATTCACAGGGTGTTTAGGAATTGCTAACATTGGAAATTACTTGCCTGTATTGTCTTGATAGTCAGTAAACAAGTCAAATACTAGTTTTACATGCAAGAAAATCCAAAGGGAGTGAGTAAGCCCTTTGTACCTGTTGGTCTGAAAAAAAAAAAATTGGATCAGTGTTGTTTTATAGTTAAAAAGGTGTTTTACATTTTAAAGTCTGGTTTATGCTTCAAATGAGCCACAGACAGTTGCAAGTTTCATTTTACGTTCCCAGGTCTCAAAAGCCAAATTCAATTTCCATGTCACACAAAACTCCCCATGTGTCTAAGTTCTTCTCCATTTATGTTCAAGACTGTGCAACTGTAAAAAACACTAGAATTTTCTCTTGCAAATAAAACCCATTTATTCTAGGAAGTAATATTTGCACAGTGCCTATTATGACAGGATGTATCTCTAATTGTGTCACTGCTAACATTTAAAACAAAAACACATCTAGTGTACCAAATAAAAACAGTACTATCTAATTCAATATCAAATACATACAAAATGAAGCAATAAAGCTATTTATCCTCTCTTTCATAATTCATTGAACTAATCAATAAAATTTAACATATTTTTTATGAACTATAGGATAACAGTTATGGAGATCAAGGATATGAATTGAGTTGAACCTAAATAGGTTCAACTGAAATCCAGATTTAATTCCTTGAACTCTTGAACCCCCCAGATCCACGCATTGCCTTGCACTGTCTTCTGTGCATATAAATTCTGCAATATGATATGTTAAGGCAAGAAAGGAGATACAGTTTAGGAGTTCTGCTATAATTGAAAACCTCTTACTTTCTTAAACATTTTTCATGGCTTAGCTCCAGCCAGTGGCTAAAGACCACACAGCTCCTCATTCCCTTCTCACAGAGGGGTGGGACAGAGAATTGGAAGGGTTAAAGTGAGAAAACACATGGGTTGAGATAAAGACAATTTAATAGGAAAAGCAAAGGCTGCATTCACAAACAAAGCAAAATGGGGAATTCAGTCACCACTTCCCATGGGCAGGCAGGTGTTCAGCCATCTCCAGGAGAGCAGGCCTTCATCACGGGTAACAGTGACTTGGGAAGACAAACAACATAAGTTCAGGTGTCTCCCTTACTCTTTCTTCTCCCAGCTTTTATTGATGAAAATGACATTATGTAGTGTGGAATATCCCTTTGGTCAGCTGGAATCAGCTGTCCTGCCTGTGTCCAACTCTTTGCGCACCCCCAGCCCACTCACTGGCGGGGTGGGGTAAGAGGCAGAAAATTCCTTGACACTGTGTAAGCCCTGTTCAGCAGTAACTAAAACATCCCTAATTATCAACACTGTTTTTAGCACAAATGAAATCTCACAGAATAATGAATATTACAGGGAGGAGTTTTTTTATTATTGTTGTTTTTTTAATTTTGCATTGAGTTTTTTACCACTTCTGTTTGTTGTGCTGATACCTCTGCTGCCACTCTCCTAAACAAGGAGATACTGCTGTCAGCCTCCTTCAGGTCTCAAAATTCTTGGTGTGAAAAGGACACCTTGGACAGTGCTTCTCTTGCGAGGTAAACAATACTTCTGAGCTCTCTTGAGGGCCACCTTGCCATGTGCAGATGACCCACCCAGGACATAAAGGATGTAATTTGCCATCCTTTCTCTTCAGCTCTTCTGGCCCTTCATTGGATGATGGTAGATGAAGAAGGCCTATCCCTCTGAAGTCCTAAGGAAATGCTGGGCTGTTCGTGGATATTTCTTGCTGGGTACTCACTAACAAAGACAATCTCATACATTGCATGCTTCAAGTCTTCAGATTTGCACATTTGACAGAATTTGTGGTGTGTAGTTGCTACTAGATACCTTAAGAAGCTACAGACCATAGTATGTTGGTATTTTCTTGTAGGTTTTGGGGTTTGATGTGGTGGTTTTTTGGGGAGATGGGGAGAATCTCTCATGCATTATATTTATGCCAATAAAGTATATGGTAAAAAAAATGAAAGATTTATTTTACAACTGGTTTTTCAGTTTTAGCACACAGAAACCAGTTTTTCTTGATTATCAGGAACAAGTAAGCAAAGACTATCCCTGACTAATCTGTCATTCTGGCACCTACATCCTCTTTGGCAGCAGTATAGTGCAAATAAAGAGTGGGCAAGCTTAATTCTTTTTGACGTATTACAGTAAACTGTAATTCCCAAATGACAGGTGAATAAATTTTACATACTTGCCTTTATCTTCAACTGTGTCTCAACTATGATTCAGAAAAGTAAAAAGGAAAATATTCTTAAAAGATCATCTCACTAAATTTACTCTTTAGCTCTCACAAGAAAGTTGGAGCTTCATAGGCACGGCAAGGCAATTAAGAAAGATTGCAGACAATTAGTTATCACAGGAACACCTGGATTCAAGGAGTTGCCTTTAATACTATGCTACTGATGCTGTGACCCAAGAAGTGCAACTGTTGTTCTGTTCTTCACATCACTCTTTGTTGCTGAACTTACGGTGTGCACTGCCTTCCTGTAACTCTTTTCTTTCCCTCTTCCTGTTGCAACACTCAGTAGTCTCCAATCTCTGCTTTCTGAGGGTGCTCAGTTGATCTTCAGGAAATGCATAATCTCCCTCCAAAGCATCCTACCTGACCCACTCAATTTCTTCTTAAGATAAAATAACAGACTAACCAAGAACAATCAGTGAAGAGAACACACACTGTGTCATGGGTGAATATGTTGCTACTTGATATGAATTAGGTGCACCCTGCCCTTCTGTATGACAAAATATTGAAGATGGTAGAAGGGATGAATAGAAGGTCATCTGCCATGAATTTACAGTTAGTTTACTGACATAACATTTAATTTAACATTTTGAGAGTTAGGACCTGTAATTTCTCTCTGTGACCTCTCAGAAAGCCAACTCTCCATATAATTTATAATTTGACTTTTATTTCCATTCTATTATAAGAAAACATAGAAAGATTGTATAGATGGAGGCTTAAAAAGTATTTCACAGAATGTTTAACTGTCCGTAGCAGTACAACAAATGCATATGGTAAGTACAACTGCTTTAATTAATCCTATCTCTTTAAAAAAGAAAACACCTAATCTTTCCTTTGTTGCCCTGGAAAACCAATGCCAAAAGTGCTAACAGTTGACCTTCCTGCTCTTCTATGATCCAGTCTATCTGCTTTCAACAGTAACACCTGGTCCATCTCACCTGTCTTTGGATTGTTAGCTAAAATTCTACCTGCATAGTGGTGTACAGTAACCCTGAAATGCCTCTGTAGTCAACAAAGAAAGGTATTTGCAAAGGGTGACCCAGAACTTCAGTAGGCATCTCACTGTGTGCATTATAGAGGGATGTGCAAACACTTGGTTTCTAGCCTAGATAATTCAGTTAACTCTCTAAAGCTAGGAGGAATGGATCCTTGATGGAATCCTACACCTCCTACCAGTGGAGGCACAAGGCAGTTTTCTGTCTCAAAAGGTATTAGTGAGAACAGCCAGCAAAACATGCAATGGACAAATGAAATGAGAGTACTGGCAATCCTCCTTTCTCTAACTATTCCCTCAATTCCCTATATTACCTGCAAGACCCACAAAAGTCAAATACCCTAGGTTGTTTGGGGTTTTAGTTTGTTTTTTTTTTTTTGTTGTTGTTGTTGTTAGTTTTGTTGTTGTTGTTGTTTTGCATTTATTGGAAGAAAAAAATTAAATCTGTATTTGCCTGTTTCTCAACTGCATTTCACTGGTTATCTAGGGTTTTGATTTTGATACACACTGGAAGGTCATAAGACCAGGAAACCTTAACTTGACATTAGCAATAATTCTTGACACTGGATATAGACATTACTTAGAAGAAGGATGATGGAATTTTGTTGAAATGTGACTTCTGCAAGTAGTGAAGAAGTGAAAATGTAACCATATTCAGGTAATACAGAAAACTGCAAATACAGGGTATAGCTAAAGTTATTCCAAAAGATTCTGACTTGCTGAGACTGAAGAGCCATATAAAAATAACATGATTGAATAGTGAGAACAAATAAATCATGAATAGTTCATTAAAAAGGGTGGTGCAGGTTTCACTGTGAGTAATTTCAAATGGTACTAAGAAGTATATGATGGGTGCTGTAGGAACAAAATCATGACACTAGGCATAGTTCTCCTAGCTTGATTATTCAAAGTCATTGGACATGTGCAGCCATTGAGAGGTCAGAATGTTTTACGTCTT
Organism: Myiotriccus ornatus; assembly: GCA_036023395.1. Taxonomy (NCBI): domain Eukaryota; kingdom Metazoa; phylum Chordata; class Aves; order Passeriformes; family Tyrannidae; genus Myiotriccus; species Myiotriccus ornatus. Next base: position 49,427,024 of record JAYRBT010000001.1, read on the forward strand.
TAAAATCCAAATTGTCTGTTTCAGGGTCAGAGTAATCTGCTCTAGTTTTAGCAACCAAGCTAACTAATTTAGATGCCTAAGTCAGAGTCAGTAAGAACAGATGTTCTCCATAGCTAGTGAACAGAAATAGGCATCTGCGGTGAACAGAACAACTCATCCTGAGGCATTTAAGGATCCTTGACAATGTCATTAATGACCTGGATGATGCAGCACAGCGTACTCTCAGCAAGACTGCAGATGACACTGAGCTGGGAGAAGTTATTGACACACTAGAGGCTTGCACTGCCATCCAGAGACCCATCAGCTAGAGAAATGGGCTGACAGGGACCTCATGTTGTTCATCAAAGAGAAGTGCAAAGCCCTGCACCTTGGGAGATACAATCCTAGGCACCAGTACATGCTGGGCTGGAAAGCAGCACTGCAGTAAAAGTTCCAGGGATCCTGATGGACACCAAGTTGGACATGAACCAGCAATGTGCCCTTTTGGCAAAGGTGAACGGTATCCTGGGCGGCATTAGGAGGGGTGGAGGGGTGTTGCCAGCAGGTCGAGGAAAGTGATCCTTTTCCTCTACCAAGTACTGGTGAGGCCACACCTGGAGTGCTGTGCCTCATTCTGGGCTCCTCAGTACAAAAGAGATATGGACATGCTGGAGATTGTCCAGCAAAGGACCACAGTGATGACTAACAGTATGAATCAGCTGAAATGAGGAGACGCTGAGACAGATAGGGTTGTTCAATCTGGAGAATAAAAGTCTCAGGGGGAATTTTATTAATATATATAAATGCCTGAAGGGATGGTGTAAAACAAAAATTGAGTGAGACCCTATTTGGAACTGCCCAGTGAAAGGGTCAGAGGCAATGAGAAAAAATAAACACAGGAGGTTTCCTCTGAATATGAGGAAACACTTTTTCACTGTGAGAGTGACTGAGCACTGGCACAGGTTGCCCAAGGAGGTTGTGGAATCTCCCTCCTTGAAGATATTCAAAAGTCATCTGGATGTGGTCCTGGACAACCACATCTAAGTGGCCTGGCTTGAGCAGAGGGCTTTGACCATATTATTTCCAGAGGTCCCTTCCAAACTCAGACATTTTGCGATTCTCTGAAGTAAGTTTACATATTCCACACTCAACAAAAGCTTATTTCTCTCACTTGAATATGAACAGAAAACGTGGTGAATAGCCAGGTTCACAGAGGTTCATTTTCCAGACAAATGAATAAGTTACTTGACTTTAATGATTTTCACTCACAGATACCAAATACAGGTTTAATTGCTGAACTAGCCAGCTTTTGGACATAGAGGTATAGGCAAGCCCTTAAGATGACTTCTGCATTTTGTAAATTTAATTTTCACCAGTTCAGTAAACTGTGAACAAGGTCCAAACTAGAATGTGATGATTACAAAACTTCCTATTCCACAAATATAAGTTCAGTTATATTTTCTGATCTCTTATATTTTTTCTTATGAAAATTAATTCACAGGGGAAGAAAAATAAAATTGTACAGTGTAGGCACAGCAACTCCAGCATAATCGTTGTCAACAAAAGCTATGTCATAATTATAACATTATCTTTCAAGATTTTTAAACTTTGCCTTGTTCTTAGTAAATGTTATTCCTGTAGTTAATTTAGTTTGTAAGTGGAAATTTTGCAAACTTCCTTGAAGTAGCTTTAAAAACAAAAGCACAGAGAAGTTAGTCAACATAAAGTGTGATTTTGCACTGGATTCTCTTCCTAAGGTATAAATATAACAAAATATTTATTTGAAACTACTCACTAAACTGACATTACTTAAAGCTTTTTAAATACCAAACTAAGGCAAACTTACTATGTAAGTTTCCTGAATTTTAAAAGTGCCTCCTTACTTTGTTCATGCACATAGGATCAGCTAGTGTAAAGAATGGTAATTCCTCAGCTGAAAGTTATGATTCTGATTGATGACCCTCCTCAGCTGAAATCCAGTCTCTATCATTGAGAAAAAGAATCATTCAGTCTGGAAGTGATCCTGGGAGGTCTTAAGTCCAACCTATTCAAAGCAGAGTCAACAGTGAATTCAGATCAAGTTGCTGAGGGATTTGCCCACAGCAAATCCATACTGACTGCTCTGAATTACCTAATTTTTTCTCCAAGCACCCAAAAGCAGCTTTCAAGCAGACTTGTTTAATGATTTTCTTAGGGAATAGCCTGAAGTTCTCTGTACTGTGCTTCTTTCTACTTCTGAGTATAGTACAGTTGCTTTTCTCCAGTCCTAAGGAACCTCCCTGACCCAATCTCTATGACCATTCAAAGATAATAAAGCTACCACCCTCTTCTTCCTTGGAGGTGTCCTGCTTTGTCCCATGGATTTTGATGGATCAAGATATTAAAGGATCAGTTCCTTTCCACCACTGTTATTTCTACTCCTCCTTAAACTCTGACCCTAGGCACAAAGGCACAAACACAGACTAAGGCTCCAGCAATTAACACTTCCCAACTGTGCACACAGTAAGTGGAAATTGAAGTGAGGCAACTTCCTGTATCACTCATATGTTATCATAAAAAGACATCTAACTATGTAATGGAGACGGGGTTCTGAAGTGTTCTATTAGAAACTTATACTGACAGTGATCTAATGTTATTCAGTTTAACTGTATTTAACTTATTTAACTTTATTTATACAGCTTAACTGTATAAAATTAAAGTCATGACAGCTTAAACAACCTCATCATAGGATCAGAAAGGTAGAATAAAAAGGAAGGAAAGTGCAGCTGTTGGTACAAAGAAAATCCAGAAATATTCACCCCTCACTCAAAGTTGACACAGAATAACCTACTTAGCTGGACACCAGCACCCTTGGACAGTTTTACAACTTATGGAGATAGACACCTGTAATAAACAAGCCATAACTCTAAACTAGAACCAACAAATAGCTTTTGGGTGTTCTTGTTGACTACAGAAGCAGCTTGGTGGTGACAGCCTTTGAGACAATCCATTATTTGATGAATGTTGATTTCAAGAGCAGTTTCAGCTTAACAGTCATAAGTGACCCAAAAGCAGATGTGTACAATATGAAGAGTAAAGCATACAGTGAAGCTAGGACCTACTTCAGACAGCATTGCCAGCCAAATAAATCCGTGTCAGACTGCATCCTTATCTTAAAAAGATTTAGATACCTGAAGTCAGACCTGACACATCCCATCATTTTTGTATACACAAGGTAACCCTGTAAGTTCATATGTGTAAGATACTTGAAGCTCTGTAAGAAAAAAAAGACACATCAATAATGTTTTCTGATATTTCTTTGCATGTTATGTGTAGATAATCAACTTTTGAGAGGCTTACTACAGTGAATGGTAAGTGATTTTCAAATACAGATTTAGGAAGCTGGTATGAACCAAATACATAGTCAAGGGATAATACTTGAAGATTCAGAACTTTTGGATGAGAATGTTGGCTTAAATAATTTCCCTGGTTTTCCATTTTCACTTTGAGGGAAATTCATCATTCATTTCAGCAAATTTTATTCTAAATCTAATATGAAGATTTACTTTGGACAAAATTAATATTTATTCTTTGAGGAAGAAATAAAAAATGCTGTTTTAAAAACTCTGAGTTCATAAAAAATATCTCAATTATGTTGAGTTTTCTTTATAAAGCTTTACCAGTTTTGTCTCTGAAACATTTACACTCTGATAGATATGCTGAAGTAGCTTAATGATTCACCAAATAAATTCATTTATTACTTATTTAATATAACACCAGATGAAAAGAAAGCAGACAGTGTCACCCACAGCTGTTCCACTTAGTTAAAAATTATCACGATAGTATCAACATAGAAAAGGTAGCAATATATGTTTCTGGGGTTTGTAAAGTGAAGAGCTGAAAAGGTCCTGTTGTATTGCTTCTGGTGCTGCAGCTGTTGATGATGGGATCTTCTTCCTGTTATAAGTGATCTGACCTAAGAAGTTCCACTCTAGTGTCACTCAGAGAAATGTTAATCAATCCCACTTGTCTTTTTTTATGTCAGTGTACTACCAAGGCACTGTCTTGGAATATGTGTAACCTCATAAATTAAATCAGCAGGTAATCAGTATTTAATGTTTACACTGTAAACACCTCAAGATACTTCAACACCAAATTACATTTGTATTATCATATTACTGTAGAAAAACTCTCAGACCTGCTTCTTATCCACAGCAATACATGTTAGAACATTGATTTCAATGGCCACCCATTGAAATGGGAACTTAAATGAATTAAGAATCTAAATCTTAATGGAAGGGTGGGGAGGGCATTCTCTTTTGACATTTTTATCAGACTTTATTTGCTTTTTAAAGATAGATTACAGAAGAAGAAAATCTTTGAAGGTTTGTATTAACCTAACACATGTATAGCCTCTTACATTACAAATACTTTCAGTATCACTATTAGTAATAAATAAGAATATTTAGGTGACAAGTTGCACAGCACAAGTACCCAGTTTCCATTAGGAGCAGGCTGTACAGATGCTTTATAGCACAATTTCCAACATAAAATCTAAACATAAAGGTTCATCTATTTTAGTTTTCCTCCATACCTTCAATTTTAATATAAGAAACCAACAGCAATGATATAGCAGAAATTCTCAGTCACATAAGCAAGTCTTTCCTCCTCCTGTTTTCTTCTGGATTCATTAAGGGTGGTATTCCCACAGGAGACATCAGAAATATGATGAGAAATCCTGTTTCCACAGAGGAGTATTTGTTTCATTGTACTAGTGCATCATTTTTTTTACAAATTGACTAAAAATATGTTCAAAACTAGTATTAGTTATTTCAAAGTACTAAGAAATTGTAGCTTAAATCATGGTTCTATTGAATCTAATTTATTCAAATAAGGGAAATTCAACTTTTCCTAGCTATCCTGAAATCTGGTCAAATAAAAAAAGCTATAGTCAGACACTACAGAAACTGAGAACAAGAGAAAACAAAGGGTGAATAGTAAAATATCATATAGCTACATGCACAGTTTGAATAGTTCAGAATCATATTTATGCAATGACTCTTTTTATAAATAAAACAGACATCACTAAAGCACGTGAAACTTCTTTGTTGCAATGTGTATAAAAGCCATACAGTGAGACATATTTGTGCAAAACAAACTAACATTTAGATTATGTGATAAATTAGAGACATAGATCTGAAAAAAATCACAGGAATAAATATGTACAAGAAAAACAGAAGTTGTAAGCGAATACCATTATTTTTATTCCAGGAAGAATTTTTAGTACTATGATGGCAATGAAGAATTCTGCACATTCTGATGGAATTTATTGTATATGAGGGATTTTTACATTTTTCTTTAAGTTCTTTTCCTTGTGTTGTGCCTAGACATGTAAATCACTTAAAACACTATCACAAATAATTAAGATGCAAACATAGGCAAAATCTGTCCTTAGCTTTACCTCTGAGAGCTAGCTAGAGAATACTATCTATTTAGATAAGCCAAATAATGCTTGGAAAGGCAAGTAATTGCTCACCTTGCAGTAACCAGTTCTGCGGGATGCAGGATTTACGAAGATTCCACTCCACTGTGCATCTGTAGCCTAGGTATGAGAAATGTAATTCTTTTCTAATAAGCTGGTAAGAGGCATGACAACTTTATGAGCTCCCCATTTTACTCAGTAATAAGGACACTTCATTGTCAGGACTCTAAATTTGTCAAGATAGAATACATGCTTGAGAAGCTTACCTACCACAATATGAACAGTATTCCTTCTTTTTTAACATCGTAGAAACTTAATGAGTTGCAAGAAGTGTCCTATATGTGGCGATAATAAGAAGCCTGTAGTATCAACAGAAGGAGTTATCTATCAAATCTTTTTTATCTAAGTAAAGTATTACAAAATATCACAATAGGGTATCAAACTATAGATTGAAGACAAAAGCAGAGATTTTGCAAGTTCAGTCCATATAAATTGTCATGCATTCTAAGATATTCCTCATTTTTAAAATGAGTTATGTCCATCTGCCATTTGAAACCCAGTCAGATTCCTTGAAGGTACCCATTATTCTGAAAAATGTTGAAAACATTTCAGTGGAAATGTATTTGTCAGCCTAATTTAGACCTCTCCAAGAAGAAAATTAGTGTAAATATACTGAAGATGCAAATCTGTGCTTTGGTTTGAGGAGGAGGTCTAGGAAAAGAAATATCGGAGGGGATACATTAATTTGAGGATAAATCGGTTCAGTGGAGAACTTACGAATGCTTTCAAAGAAACCTGTCTAGGAGGAGCCAGTATGAGCTCAGGAATTACTTCACTCTCCAGTAACTAAGTCACAAAGAAAGAAATCTTAAAAAAAAAGTGACAAACAAAACATGAGAAGCACAAATTGAAATTTCTGTCCTTTAAGTAACCTCGATAAATAGACGTTGCCCTACTACAGAATGAAAGGTAGTGCCCTGCTTCTTGCTATAGAGTATTCGCACCAGATATATAAATTGTTTTCATGCTAGTGTAAGGATGGGGGAGTTGGAGAGCTTAAAACAAGTCCAAAGAATTAAAAGAGAATACAGAAATACTGATTTCATGTTGTAAAAATCACATAATGGAAATTATTTCTGAAGGAAAATTTGTTTTAAAAAGATGCTATGTTTAGATTGTCTGAGATAATAAGTAGCTGGGACTTTAAAATTTGTAAATTTCCTGTATTGTGGCACTGATGAATACTTTCAAATGTGAGCTTTCTTCTTTAGGAACAAAGGTTATTTGTACTATGAAAGATACTGTATGCCAACTGTATCTATTTTACACACTGTTACATAAAATGAAGCACAGACCATTTTCTGATTCTGAGGTCAACGTTTCAGTTTAAGCTGCTACAAATCTAAACTTCATATTTAAGCTTATAGAACTTGACAATATGCAAGGTTACATTGTCTAAACATCTAATTGAGTTCAATATATGAAGTGGTACACTGAAGATTGCATCTATTACCAACAGGTAAGATTGAGCTCATTTTACATCTGAGACTAAAGAGGATACAGTGGAAACTGTTTTTTATATCCTATGCAGACAGTTGTGCCCGCACTATTCAGTTTTTTCCTAATAACGTATTCAACATTATGTGTAATCTCTTAATCTGAGTGGTTTTGAAACCTGGGTTTCCAGTTACAAGGATACTGTCCCAGGTACCTTCCTGGACTGATAATGTAGTGGGACAATGCTTATACTTTCTTTTGGGCCTTTATGCAGAAAGAAGTGCAAAATTGACAGGGAGGCCTAAATCAAAAGACATTGACTTTCCAGTTCAAAGAGAAGAAAGCTCTCAAGGAAGGCAGAGCCCCAGAGCTGCTGAACGGAACTTCATGTGCAGTCCTGATTCAAGTTCTTATTCAATCAAACTTGCTTGGTCATTGTTTCATTGGTCAGCTCTAGGCTGTTTTTTACCCAGGATATCAGAATGTTTGCCACTGCTGGAGGCAAATATGTACAGGGGTACTTGCCTCAGAGAAAAACAGAGAAAAAGAAATACCTCATTTATACCTCTCAAGACAGAGTTGGTCAGAAGATATCTTTTCTCTGCAGAAAGACAGCACTAGCAGATAATCCAAACCACACTGTTGTAATCGCTAGACTTAATAGCAGACAGAAAACAGCACGAAATCTGTCAGTGGAGCCAGTCAACCAGACCATTTCTATAACTACACAGGGAAAAAAAGAAGACTAGACAGAAGTATCTGTCCCACCATGCAGTATTTGTGCTGAGAACAAAAATGGATGCTGAAACAAAATTCTGTTCTAGGAGGTCAAAGATCTGAGAGCAGGAGGCAGAGCAAACAGAAATGTTTATCAGAGTGCCTTGGATCACCAGCGAGTTAAAATAGGATTATATCAGTTTTTCTAAAGAAACATTTTGTCAGAAGATTATAAGGTTAAAAAAAAAAAAAAAAAAAAGGCTATGAGGTAAGATGTCTTCCTTATAATTTTACTTGCCTCTGTAAAAAATATAAAGATACAGGTTAGACAGCCAAGTTATTTTGTTAACAGCTCTCACAGATAGTGTTGGGTACAAAGAATGCTGGCATGAACAGGGAAAATATGGAGAATCTTTAAATATTAGAAAAGAAATAAAAGTGGAAATATGATACTGTAGCAAGATCTGTTGGGCTCTTCTGTTAAACAGTGGAGAAAAACTCAATGGAAGGAGAAATTATTTGTGTAAACTTTATACTCAACGCTGAAGTTAAAAGCTGAAGTCAAGACTATCCCACTTTCTTCACACCTACATCAAACCCAAACAGCTTGCAAGCTATTCATGAAGAATTTAAATATGACATTGATGTGTCTACCTGAAGCTGGAAACTGTAAGTAATTGAACTGTGTGGAGATTAATAAAAACACAATATGTATCCAAGAAAATAAGTCAAAGCTGTGTGTCTCGATGAGCCTTTGTTTTTAAACATGGAAACCTTTGAGAGGCAATGTGTGCATGTCACGGTGAGACTGACAGCTCTTATAAAATATAACATTAGCACTGTTCAAACATTGTAACTTAGTTATTACTCACCAGGAAAAAAGCCTGATACTCTACTGCATAATACTACAAACAGGAAGAGATCCAAGTTATTATTACAATGTAAGAAAAAAATGAAAATAAATGGGAGTTGATGAAGGCCTACGTAGAATGTATTGTATTAATTGATCTTCTATTTACTCAATAAAAATGAAAAATAAAAGGTGTAGAATGGACAATCCTACAGCCCAGAAATACCAAAGTTAAGTTTTCCTATGCAATTATAGCTAGTCCCTTGTGCTTATATATTATGACAGTATAATTGCTTGATCACCTACTAATTTTCAAATGATACATTAGAATATCTTGCAATAACTTTTACAGCTCTCATGAGACACATTTTGGAAGGCATGGTTTTCCTGGGGACTTCCTTAATTCACTAGGTGTCTTGGTAAATATATGTTATTCATGGACTTTCACATCCAAAATCTTGTACATTTATAAAAAGATTTCTGAAAAAATATGTATTTTATCACAAAAATTATATTTTACTGTGAAAGTGAAGACAAATTTGTCACATTACAGAACTTTGCAAATGGCTTCAGTGAAGCTTGGTCTTCATTACCAACTTCCCATCCTCTCTCTAAATGTCCTCTTCATTGCAGTCCTGGGAAGATTGATTAAAGAATGCCACCCAAATCCATTCAAGAACTTCTGCTGGGGATGCGTCTGCTGAAGAAGTTTTCAAAATGTCTTCCTATGAAACAACCTTTCTATGGACAAATGTAAACCACCCTAGTTTTGTTGGGTTTTCCCTTCACCTATATGGAGGAGTAATTTACAAAGCAATGACTTAGCATTCACCCAGTGAATGCATCGTGGCCAGCAGCCAAAAAACAATATTAGAAGTTAGCTGACAGGCAGGTAATCTAGTGTGTGTGGGAGAGAAACAGGGTTGTGCTGAGCTTGTTATTTAACCAACTTCTAGGGATGCCACAAATGATATAGAAACAGGAAATCTGCAGTCAGTGAAGCAGTTCACCTCAGAGAAAAAAAAAACCCAAAGGAACTTGCAAGTCTCTTTCAGAGACTGCACACGACTGCAAGAGTCAGCAAAATGATGATTTGGCATTCCATAACACATGCTCCCCAGCAGAAGCCAGATTGACTGTGCTCCTGGCACAGAAGTCTTTACAGAGATGAAGTTTCTGGAGGGGGTCTTAATCATCCAGGTCTCAAGCTGCAGAGAGTGCCTGCTACTTCTCTCCAAGAATCCTTTGGAAGTGATGGTGTCCTCATCTGAATGAGGTGTGTTCCGCTTGAATCACTGAGCTGCCAGGCGAAGGTGCCAATACTTCATAGTGTTGTAGGAAGTGAATGGGAGGAAATCTACAAGGTCTTCGTGAAGATTTGTCAGAGGTCAGCCAGAAGCTACATTTGAGTGGCTGAAAACACTTATGACTTCCATCAACAGAAAGAATGCTCTTTCTAATACTGCACATGTGGAACGGAAAGACGCTTGCCACAGGTGAATAAGAACATCAGGCCAAGAAACAGGAGCACAGGGAAGCTTTAATAAGCATCTATTATATACTGCCTCAACAAGAATAGGACATAGACAAAGCTTTCTGTGAACAACAGAAAGAAGCCTCATGATTGCAGGCCCAGGTTCTTGTGGAGGAGCATATTTTAATCACCCCAGTATCTGGTGGAAAGGTAGCATGGTCGTTTGTAAGTGATCCAAGAGTTTTCCTGAACCCACTGAGGACAGTCTTTCAACAGAGGGGATACATGAGATTACAAAAAGTAATCTGTTGAGTCTTCTAACAAGTAAGGAAAAATTGACTGGTGACATAAATACCAGTGGTAGCTTTGGTTGCAGTGACCGTATGATGATGAGAATCTAAGATCCTGAGAGAATCAATGAAGGCAAATATCAGCATAAAGACCTTTGATCTCAAAGCAGATTTTGGCTTGTTCAGGGATTTCCTTGGCAGGATGTCATCAGAGACTGCCCTGAAGAACAAAAAGAGACCAGGAAATCTGACTGATCTTCAAAGATATCTTCCTTAAAATGCAAGAACGGCTCTGCTGTTGTACTAGAACTTCAGCAGATATACTAGAAGGTCAGTCTGAGTTAACAGAGAACTCCTGATCGATCTCAATGCAAAATAGCAAGTGTACAGAAGGTGGAAGTAAGGACAAGCTATCTGGAGTAAGGACAAACTATATAGAAGGATTACAGAGACACTGATCGAATGGGCAGAGAAGGAATTGGGAAAGCAAAAGCTCAGTTGCAATTCAGATTGGCAAAGGACCTGCAGGGTCACAAGAGATTTTACTGGTAAAACAAAAGGAAGAGTAAGAAATATGTGGACCTGTTGCTGAATAAATTGAAGGCTTAGTGACAAAGGATTTAGAAAATGCTGAAGTTCTCAGTGCTTTCTTTGTCTCAGTCTTTACTGGCAAGGTGCCTGGTCCCTCCCAGGTCCCTGGGCCCAGTGGCAGAGTTTGTGAGAGTCAAGTGCTACCCATGCAAGGGGAAGAGTGAGCTGATGATAATTTAAACCAGTTGGGCATATGCATGCATCCAGTACTGCTGAGGGAGCTGGCCACTGTCACTACAGGACTGCTCAGTATCATCTTTGAATGGTCTTGGTGATCAAAGAAAATTCCTGATGACTGGAAAAATGCCAATGTCTCAATCATTTTCAGGAAGGTTGAGAAAGAAGATTGTAGGAACAACAGGCCAGTCAGCCCTACACCAGTCCCCAGAAAAACTGTAGACCAAGTCCTCCTGGAAATAATTTCGGGCACACAAAGGAAATGACCATGTTTAGGAAAACACAATGTGATTTTTCAAAGCAAGACGTCTGACTAATCTGATTGCCTTCTATGAATAAGGGGGAGAACAATGACTGCTGTTTATCTTGGTTTTAGCAGAGCTTTTGACATATCTTCCATAGTGTCTTATATAGAGGAAACAGAGGTACTGGATGGGTGGACTACGAGGTGCATGCAGTGCTGTCTGTGGTCAGCACCTCGAAGTCCACCTGGCAGCTGATTAATAGGGGCAATTGTCAAAGGTGGGTAGATACCTGGTCTGATCATAAGAAAGCAGTGAAAGCCAACTGTTCCACAAGTGATGGGGAGCCAGGAGCAGAGTACAACATCACAGGCAGCAGGGCACGAGCCTGGGTAGTAAGAACCTGGTCCACCAGTACCTAAACGAGGCAAGTGGGTTCTGGCTACGGTACCTAGGGTCAGACATTGTGCAGTGATCACAAGGTAGGTCTGTAATGGTGAGAAACAGCTAGGGTCAAGCCAGGAAAACAGTGCACAGGTTAGGGTCCAAGGCTGGATCAGCAGGACCCATGATCAGACACGGGTATGGCTGCAATGCAATAGGAGCTGTAGCTCAGGTAGGTGCCAGACAGTTGAGCTGCAGCTTGAAGGAGCTCTCATGAGAAAGGAGGTCTTATTGCTGAGGTCTTGTTGCATGGTAGCACAGGTGGGGTCCAGCAGTGCAACTTCTGCTTAAAAGCAGTTCCCATAATGCAGGTCTGTAGAAAAGGACCTAGGTTTAGGATGAGAAAATGACTGTAAATAAGCAGTGCAGTTCTGTAGCAATGCAAGCTTGATCACAAATCAGGATGGACTAGTGAGAATACAAAGAGTAAGTTAGTTAAAGTGCTTATTCTTCTCTAGCTGGCACTTGCAAGAGTGCATCTGGAGGACTGTGTCAAGTTTGGGGGTCCCTGGTATAGCAAACACATTGGCAAACTTGCAGAGTACAGCAGAGGCCACTAAGACAGAGAACAAGAGCATATGACATACAGATAGAGGTTGAGAACACTGCAGATAGAGGTTGAGATCTTGTTCATTTGTCATAAAAGAAGACCGGGTGATAGCTAATTGCTATCTTAATCATGCAGTAGGTGGTAACAAAGTAGATGAAGCCAGGTTTCTTGGATATACACAGTGAAAATATGAGAGGCAATGAACAAATTTGCAGGAGGGCAAATTTCTGATAAGGAGAAAAAAGTCACCCTTGGTAAGGCCAAATACTGGAAAAAGATTCCCACAGAGGTTTTAAAATCTTCAACTCTGAAGATGCAAAAAAACTTGACTAGCAACAGAAGTTACTCACAGTGTTGAGGACTGGAAGGGTCTGAGAAGGGAGAATTCGACTAGGTCAACTTCCAAGGACCCTGACAGCCTAAATCTATGTCATGCACCTCATTTTTGGCTCCACTTTTGGGGATATCTTAGAATGCATTTTGAAAACAAGACTTAGAAATATGGTCTGTATGTAACTTTTATTGTAAGGTTATAATAAACCTGTATATTCTGTTCACTGTAATGAAGAATAGATATCAGTGCCTCAGTATTCACATTGAAAATGGTGCCATGTCTGCTTCTGCAGGGGTGACCAAGGTTTGATACTATATAATAATGTCATTAATGATCTGGATGATGGAATACAGTGTGTGCTTATTAAATCTGCAAACAACACTAGGCTGGAAGCAACTGTGTGTACACTGGAGTACAAGATTAGAATTCAAAATGATCCTGACAAACTGTAGGAATGGTCTGAGAAAAACAGGATGTTATTTAACAGACACAAGTGTGGGGCATTTTTTTTAGTAAATATACTGAGTTGCACAAATACGGGATGAGCCTCATCCAGCATGTTTGTACTTTTGCAGAACACAATCCAGGGGCAACAGAGGATCACAAGCTGAGTCAGAGTCAATGATCTCATGTTGAAACAACAAAAGCAAACAACACTGGCATTTTTTTCTTTAAAAGGTGTAGTCTGCAAGACACATGAAATAATCTTTCTGCTCTACACAGTACTGTAAGGTCTCAAAAGTAGTAGCCAGTCTAGCTTTAAGCACTACCTCAGGAAAGATGCTGAGCAAGTAACTCAAGATCATGACCTTAAACCCTTTTGGGATTCTGATGACAGGGTAATTTTGACTTACTTTCTTGGGTCAACTGTAAACATCCAGAAATATGTACTTTTCCCTGCTTTGTACCATGTCCCTTCTTTTACAGTCATAGACTGAAATCATTAGGACAATATCAATAAATATTCATAAAGGTAATTCTAAAGTAAAGAAAAAGAAATAATGTTTGAAAATTGAGGAAGAAGTGTTTCATAGCTTTTTCTTCTCTAGGTGATAGATGGTTACTTTTGTTTGTTTGTTTTTTTGTTTGGCAGTGAAGTCAGAAAAGAATTATTCCACATAGCACCTTCTCACTTTACTGCAAGCAAACTAGCAACTAAGTAAGTCCCTTTGGATAAATCCTTCATGCATTTTCATTCATAAAACTTCTCTGAAGTCAATTGCTTTGCAGGAATATAATAAACATATTTACTGGGTGTTTTTTGGTTTTCCTGGGGTTTTTTAACTATTTCCAATATAGGAAGATAATCATAGAATCATTGAATCATAGAAAGCTCAGGTTGGAAGCAGTGTCCAAGGATCATATGGTCCGATCTTTCATGGGAAAGAGAGCCCAAATGAGATTTTCTAGCACCTTGCTCAATTGGATCTTGAAAACCTCTAGTGATGGAGATTCTACACATTCCTGGGGAAGTTGTTCCAACTGAGTATTCTCAATGTAAAAAATTTCTTTCTTATGGTAACTTTCCCAGTATGGCTTGTACCCACTGCCCCTTGTCTTCTCCATGTGGTTTCTTGTGAAGGAAGTCTCTGCCTTCCTTGCAGATGCTTTTAAGGTACCCGAATACTGTGATGAGGTCCCCCCTGAGCCTTCTCTTCTTCACAGAGAAAAGATGTAACTCCTTCAGTGTTTCCTTGTAGGGCATATTCTCCAGCCCTTTGACCATCTTCACAGTCCTTGTTTGGGCAATCTCCAGTATGTCCACATCTTTCTTGAATTGTGGGGATTAGAACAGGACACAGTACTCCAGCTGCGTCCTCGCAATCTGAGTAGAGGGGGAAATAATACTGTCACTGTAGGTTCCTGCTGATAATATCAATGATATATCAATAAACTATAGAGTGCTACCCCATAATAAAATTAGGCCATCAAACACACATACCTTGTTGAGGTATCTTATCAATTTTAAACTTTGCATTGATCTCTGTTCCTTAGTGTATTATAAATGTTAAGTCTTTAAATGTATAATTTGATATAAATGAGATACAAGACCTTGTGATCCTTTTTGTCTCCTATTGTTGGTCATACTGTAGTATGTGACAATATCCTTTCTGTCTAAACATTTATTTGGTTCCAAGTAGCACAAGTGAGCCCATGAAGAGCATATAAAATAAATATCACTTGCTAATTAATTAGGTCTGTTTCTTCAACAAGTACATATAGCTCATAGCAACAATTAGTTCATTGAAATACGGAGTTGTTTCCACCAAAAGGTAATTTCCATCACAAGTTATTGTCTAGAAACACACTACAGGAGAAATGTCAAAAGTAGCAATAATTGAATCATACATATCAAAACAATGTTTGCTTGTTCTATAATTTTTAAGACACTTGGACTAATTTTGTAAGAGCTACATATTTTTAACCAAATTTCAGTTTGGAACTTATAAGAAAAAATATTTTATGCTGAGAAAGGCTCATGGAAATCAAGTTGTAAAAAGTGTCTTACACTAACAATGGCAGTATGGACTGATTTCGTGATTTGGCCACACTGTGATGAACATCAAAGGATAATTCTTAAAGTTAGCTGGCAGCTTGATGTGCTGTATGAAAACAGAGTGCTTAAAAAAGAGTAGAAAATATCAGGGAAGGAGAGACTAACATGATTTTTTTAAGATCCTTACTGGTGTCTAGAAAATAGACCTTTATGGGCCCTCATGTTACTACATTCCCATTATGCAAGAGCCAACAATATAGATTGAAGCATCTACAGATCAAGGAGTTGAGATATCAATAACAATGAAACAAAAAATCAGTTATGGAGAGAACCAACAAAGAGGTCAATATTAATAACTAACCATTGTAATAATTGATCTAATAATAACTTCAATACTGAAAATCATTGTATTAATTTCAGTATTAAAAAGGCTGTCATGGTTAAGTTTGCAAAGCATAAAAAAGATGAGAATAAAACATCAAAATTGACTAAGCAGCTTAAACTCATGGTTTTAAAGAAAGATTTGTGAAACAATCACGGAATAAACTCTTTCAAAGCCAAGAACCTAAGCAATGCGTTACCATAAAAAATTGTTCTATAGGTTTTCTGTAGTAGTAGGAATCTTGCTACTTGCATCTATGCAACTTTTACTATGATTATACTGTAATAAAAGCAATTAAGAAAAAAAAGACAAATTGAATATTTATCTTCATTTAAAAGTTCTATTTTATGTGGGTCTGGTTATTGTTTAACTACTTCTCAGACTATTATCTTTTTACTTTAAAAGCTACATTTAACGAATTTTCCTCAGTAGAATTTACAATCATGAGAACAAACATAATGTCTATTTTATGTTTACTGCTCTGAGTGTAAAAACCAGAGAGAAATTTAATTCTGATTAATATAAATTCCTTATATATAGTAACTATATTTTTTAAAATTGTAGCTGAATTATTTGGATAACCTATTGCAATGAAAATCAAAACAACTTACTGAAGTCATACCTGCTTCATCTGCTTCACTGTGATTGAAATGTTTATAGTCTCACTTGGAAGGTCTGTTACACTGTTTCTGAAATTGCACAGGGTATAACAAAACTTGCCTCTGGAAATACCTACAAGGCTTTTTTTTTGTAATATTTATCTTTTTCATGACCAAAGTAAGAAGCTATATAAGACGCATGTAAAAATTATTTACAGTTAGAATAGCAGAAAATTCTAACCATTATTTTTTTTACTTCTGCTTTAATGCACCCTGTCATGCGGAAAGGTGTCATTAGAGGTAGGCCTGTGCCAACCACGTGAAATTCAACAAGGCCAAGTGCAAGGTCCTGCACCTGGGTCAGGGCAGTTCCAAGCAAAAACACAGACTGAGCAGAGAAAGGATTGAGAGCAGCCCTGAAGATGACTTGAACCAGCAATCTGTGCTTGCAGCCCAGAAAGCCAATCGTATCCATAGCTGCATCAAAAGCAGCATGGCCAGTAGGATGAGGGATGTGATTCTCCCCCTCCATTCAAATCTGGTGAGACCACACCTGCAGTACTGTGTCCACCTTTGGTGTCCCAAACATAAGAAGGATGTAGACCTGTTGAAGCAAGACCAAAGAAGGGCCATGGTGATGATCGTATGGCTGGAGCACCTCTCCTTATGACAACAGGCTGAGAGAGTTGGGGTCACTCAGCCCAGAGAAGAGAAAGCTCCAGGGATACCTTATAGAACCTTCCAGAACCTAAAGGGGGCCTGCAAGAAAGACAGAGAGAGACTTTTTATAAGAGCCTGTATGATAAGACAAGCGGGGAAGGCTTTAAACTGAGAGTAGGTTTAGATTAGGTATTAGGAAGGAAATCTTTACTGTGAGGGTGGTGAGACACTGAAATGGGTTGCCCAGAGAAGTTGTGGATGCCCCATCCCCAAAGGTGTTCAAGGCCAGGTTGGATGGGGCTTTGAGTAATCTGGTCTAGTGGAAGGTGTTCTTGCCCATGGCAGGGGGATTGGAACTAGACGATCTTTGACATCCCTTTTCAAACTGAAACCATTCCATGATTCTATTTGGTGCCACACATACGCATAGCAGGGTAAGTTTAGATGCTGTGATGGCCTTTCAGTTAGTATCTTCCCGGGATTTTTTTTGAACTTACAAGAAATCCTGGTTTGCAAGAGAGAGGGGCTAATAGCCCTTCCTGAGCCTGGTGCAAGAGCAAATCACATTATCCTTACTCATGGGAATAATCTAATTAAACACAACAGGAGTCCTCATATGGACATGGTAAAGCAAGCAGTATTTCGATGCTACAGTGGCAGACAAAAGAAAATTCTCTACTTCTTTCAAACATGGTTCAGTCTGGAGCTGAACATTTCACTATTAAAAAAATAATATTTTTTTCCTAGGATTCAGGGTAAACATATGTCTGCACAGAGTAGTTCATATTCACATTTTGTAGCCAAGAGTCTCTCTTCTAAAGCATGTTTTTCCAGGCTTTCTTAGCTGAATGACTACATAATTTTTTAGCCCCCAAAAATTAAGTAGTATTGATAGAATTTATTTCAGAACTGAAATAAAAAATTACCTAAAGCTTTATACTATTGTTTTATTTTTCTTCCCTGTTTGTTTCCTGTAAACCTAGGTACATGGATACAGGTATTTTCTTTGTGGTGTTTCTTTTGTTTGTTTGTTTTGTTGTTGTTGTTTTGGTTTTTTTTTTGTGGTGCTTTTTTTTTTTTAATATTATATTTGAGACCACCTTCTGGCATTTATGGAGAATGGATTCTGAGAAAATTGGAAGAATATCACAAAAAAAACCCTCCTGTCAACTACTACAGTTGAGGGAAAAGTATGCTTTGGAAGCTTTCTCTCATTTCAGTGGGAAGCAAGTGTTACAAAAGGTACAGAAAGAGACAAGATCAGATTCTGTCCTCAGTCCTGTCTTTGTGAAGGATAAAGGAGTGCATAGCATCCTTCTACACATGGTGTCGACCTGTGTCAATGATTGATCTTGCATGCTGACCTGAAAATGGCTATAATTATGCAAATACTGTGATTTGCTAATGCAGAACACCTTGCTGGACAGAGATCCAACTATCCATCTCATGAATGAAATTGTCACTGAGAAATTCACTGTCTTTGCAGTGAATATGTCAATATCAAGAAGAGACAAACATTATTTTAAAAGGAAAGAAGTGAATCATGTTCTGTAGCGTTTCTTGTGTACGTACTCTTTATTTTAATTTTCAGTCTGATGAGGTGCTAGAATGGAAGAAAACGAACACCAGAGCTGCAATTACTACAGGGCTGAGATTAATGTTTCAAATTTGTTGTTCTTTCAGAATGCCAGTGCTACAATAATGCTCACATGAGTTGATGAATGGCTCACCTCAATGGAAGTTTGCTTATCAAAAACAAACACTGTTGATTAGAGAAGACAGCTACTACTGAACAACAATCTAGCTTATAAAAATAAAGAGAACATGATTTTGTAAAAATTATTTGTAAAATCAAAAATTACTTTAAGAACTAAAGGAACCTATTAAACATAATGTTGGGAATTCACCTTCTTTTAATTTTTTGTGGTGTTTTTTTCCTCACACACTACATATAACATATTATATGATCTCTGCGGAGAAGTCAACCAGTTCAAACTGGAAATTATATAATAAAGGATTTTACTAATACAACTTGTAAAGAAACTCATGATTGCAACTTTATCAGAAATTCAATGCAGCGGAATGCATTGATAGCTGTATATGAAACAGCTGAGGTGAAGAACTACTGTATCATTTGGGTACGTGGGTAAATGACAGAATCTTCCATGAACAGTAGTAGGAAGTATGGAATGGATAATGAAACATATCAAACCATATTTTGTTATCCTGTTTTTCTAGAGAACGGAAGTTTATGCAGTTATGTGCTACTGGTCCATCTGTTCCAACACAAAGATGAACAAGTCACTGACAAATTTTAAGCAAGTTTAACAATGGATTTCAACATTTCAAAGTTATTTTGGGATTGCTAAAATTCAGTAAGTCAACAGAGATCCAAATTAATATACCTACCTATAGAAAAGCAATTATAATTTAGATTCCTACCCATTTAACAGGCAGTAGCCATGTGATGAATCAGAACAAGAAATCTAGTCAACCTATAGTCAACATGAAGCTTTCAACCAATCACACTATTTGTAGCAACACATCTCACCATACAGATGCGGATGTGAGAATAATAAAGAGGAGAACTGCTGGGTATTAGCTCCTAAAGGTATTATAGTTTTTAGTGACTGTTACAGAGCTCTAGGCTTAGGTTTCAGTTTTGCAAAAGAGGTCATGTATTCTTGAAAGCAGGTAAGTGAACATGCATTCAGTTTTGGTAGTTCTGCAGTGGGACTGGTGGGAATAGAACCTTTGGCACTTTCAAGGGTATACAAAATTCAAGTATACCTTTAGTCTGAATCATACATGATTGCTTGTGGTTGGTGGCAAATTTGAAAGGAATTTATTCTAAGAAAACGTTGTGCTTTCTTGCCTCTTGTAACTGACCTTTTGGGTTTTCTTCCCATGTTTTGCAGCTTTCTGAAATAATGTTGGTTCCATGATTCACAGCTAGCCACTGTTAGTCATGTCTATGCACCTGGGCAATGCATACTCACAAGCACGTATGGACCTTGCCATCATGCGAATGTAACATACTGTATCTACAGGCACATAGAGCAAATGCACCTTAGTACAGAGCTGAGGTCTTCTCTTTCTTCTCTTGGGCGAGCTTAGAGCATCTGCTGTAATCCTGGAGGATGTACTGATTGAGTTCTGCTGATTCATTGTGTTTATGCAGTTTATTACCCAAAGCTGTATAGGAGGACCAGCAATCCAGAGAAATTCCCAAATGTGGTGTTACAGAAGAGTCAGGATGAACCATATTCTGAGACCAGAGGACAAGATCTGTTGTAAAATTCAATTTCATGATGACAGTCACTATGAAGCCAAGAACACATTTTTGAAAGGTATGGATTACCTCCAGCCCATGCAGAGCAAATATATACAATTTTGTTAAAAAAACTATTTGAATAATTTGAGCCTCCTCAAAATGTTGCAGGTACTTGTGTTTCTCGGGTACTGGAGAGGCTTGAAAAAAATGCCCATTGCCATGAGCATCACTGCAACCAAAGGGCTTGGTAAAACTGCTGTTGACTGGATGTTTCTGTATATAATACCACCACTGAGCAACAATGCAAGTACAACTCTGGAAGTATATTTTTCCTTGAGCAAGCAGCACATGAGCTCTCAGGATGGATGACCCCAAGGGTTTCACCCTGTCTCTCCCTAAGCCCAGTGGGAATCTAGCTCAGGAGCAAGCACAGCCCCTGACACCCTCACTCCAACCTGACCACTTGCTAAGCCTGGAGTTGCTAAGAAAACCCACCCTAAACGTCCCCCCTACTCAAACACTTCCACAGAATCACAGAATGGGTCAGGTTGGAAGGGACCACAGTGGTTCATCTGATTCAACCTCCCTGCGCAAGCAGGGTCATCCTAGAGCACACGGCATAAGATTATGTCCAGATGGTTCTTAGGTATCTCCAGTGCGGGACACTCCACCACCTCTCTGGACAATCCGCTCCAGTGTGCGGTCACTTTTCTCACACCACAGCCTGGGACCAGTGAGGAAAAGGCACGACAGAGCCCACAGCGGCTGGAAAGCGCCGGGGGCCGCCCGAGGAGCCCCGCGTGGAGCTGCTCAGCCGGCCGGGGGCAGCGCAGCCCCCTGGCCAGCAGGGTGCGGGGGGCGGCGAGGAGAGCGCACCCGCCCGTCCCCGCAGCCCCGGCGCGGTGCGGGGGCAGTGCCCGCCCCTCCCGCAGGGGGCGCGCTGGGGCTGCGGGGCGCGGCCGGCCGCCGCCCTGCCCCTTTCGGCGGCCTTGAGAGGTGTCCCCGGGGTGTGAGGGCGGCGTGCCGGGGCTCACCGGCGGGAGGCGGCCCCGCGGCCCCCGCGCACCTGCTCACCTGTGCCCGGCCGCCCGGGGGGCCAGGCACGGCCACTCCCCCGACGGGCTCGGCGCAGGCGCCCTGGCGGCTACCGCAGGCAGGGGGCGGCAACATGGCGGCGTGAGCGGCGGCGGGTTCGGCTCCACAACAACAGCGGCAGCGCCGATCGCTCGCGCCGCCGTCCGCCCCGCGCGCCGCTCGCCCCCGCCGCGCCGCACCGCGCTCGGCGGCGCCCGCGCCCCCGGCCCCGCGGCG
>JAYRBT010000001.1:49448452-49464846 GCA_036023395.1 Myiotriccus ornatus
CGGCGCCCGCGCCCCCGGCCCCGCGGCGGGCAGGCGGCCCCGGCCGGGCAGCGCTCGGCTAACGGGGCATCGGCGCCCATAATAATCCCTCATTATAGCGGAGCGGGGGAGCGGCTCCTGGGACGGTGCCTGCGCCTCGGGCCGGCTCCCTGCGGCCCCGCCGGGTGCGACTGCGGTGGATGCGCGGCTCGGCCCGGCCGGGCGGGGAGGCGGCGGCGGCGGCAGCGGCAGGTGCCGGTAACGGCGGGGGGTAAATGGCGAGCGAGAAGCCGGTGTCGGGGCCGGACCCGCAGCCCGCGGGACTCATCTCCGTCGGGGCCGGCGGTGGAGGCGGAGGCGGCGGCGGCGGCAGCGGCGTCGCGGTGATGGGGGAGCTGAGGGCGTCGGGCTCCGGGTCCGTGGTGCTCCCGGCGGGAATGATTAACCCGTCGGTGCCGATCCGCAATATCCGGATGAAATTCGCCGTCCTCATCGGACTCATCCAGGTCGGGGAGGTCAGCAACCGGGACATCGTGGAGACGGTGCTGAACCTGGTAAGCGGCCGGGCACCCCGCCCCGGTGACGCCCCGGCGGGCACCGGCCCGCGCAGCCCATCTCCTCCCGGGGCTGCCCCCGCGCCCCTCCGCCGCCGTGCCACCCCAAAGGCATCGGCATCCTCCCAGCCCCCGTGTCCCTCCTACACGCGCGGCCCTTCTCCAGCCATCCTTCCTTCCCAAACTCCTCTTGTGCCTCTCTTTCTCCTCGTTAATCCCGCGACTTGCTCGTCTCCTCGTCGTGCGTGTGACAGAAGCCCCCTCAGCGCTCCCTAAACTCCACGCAGGACCCTACCTAGTACAGACAGGCCACTCTTTCCCTTCCCTGTGCCTCGTCCCAGCCGCCTCCTGCAGAAGTGTAGTGTGTGCAATTTACAGTGTAAAAAATAAGGAGATTAAGTAATTCGCAATTTTGTGTTATGGACGCTGCCCTTTAACCTAGTGGCTTTCTCACGGGAAGAAGAGTGGCATGAACGTAGTATCTGTTTTTAATTGGAAAACATTAAGAAAAACCAGCCTGAGCTGGTATCTTTTTCTTGGATGACTGAAACATGTGAAGGGTTTAACCCTGTTGGATCAGAGCTAGTTGAGCATTTTATGTAGAGGAAGGGGGAGGAAGGAGATTTTTGTTAGGATTTAATACTCTTTAATATCTGTAATAAAGTGTTAGTTGTATTGCAGTATTGTATTGGGTTTTTCTCAGGTCTTAATAATCTGCTATTCTTTCCAAAACACGTTCTTGTCAGCAAAGTAAGTGTTGTTACTACTTTTGTTCAAGGTCTGTACATTGAAAAATAGTATTGTCCGGTGGTAAATAGCTGAAAGGAGGAGAAGATGCTAAAATGTATCTCCTGAGTCATCTGCTCATTCCATGGAGTGAAAGAGTTACTGCAGGACTGTATGACTTAATGTTTTTGCGCTACCTACACCAAAGCCTGAGGAACCTACAGAAGCCAAGCGAGTGGATCTAAAAATGAATCACTTTCAATTATGTGCAATTTGGTGCTGTTCCTGAATGCAAAATTTGCTGCAGCAAAGCTTTTGAAGCAGTTCAGTCAATGAAATATCCTCAAATTTTGCATATAAAATAGGATAGAAAAATGACTGCTCAAAACTGAATGGCAATTAATTGAAACTGTCTTTGTTTCAAGTGAGTTTAATGCTTCTAACCTCCAGTCATTTTATACAAAGTCATGTAAAGAATACGTTTTGTTTCAAACACTTTAAAAAGATGTATTCCTCTCTTTGACAGTTATTTGCATTTGACCTAGCACAGACTGAATGGGAAAGCCGCAGCATGCAGGGAAAGACATGATTTGGTCAGGTCATTTTAATATTTATGGCTTATCTGAACACACAGGGTTAAAACCCTGTTAGTTTTGTGAATACGTCAAAACAGTAATCTGGTATATTTCCCACTCCTCCCTACAAGCTGTTTGACAGCTTGAAATGTGACTTGTAAATTTTATTTTTTTTTGTACAAGTGTGGTGGAAGTCATCATAACTTCATTGGATTATTACCCATTCCTTTAAAAGTAGCACTCAAAATAAGGAAATGACATGCAGTTATTTTCTTAACTGGCTTTGTATAGATCATGAAAAAGATGTTTAATCCCTTACTGTTTTTTTTTCTTCTTTCATTCTTTTTACTGATATTTAAGCTTATTTTAATTCTGGATGTTAGTGCATCAGCAACTGGACTAACATTGGCTTGTCTTTGGTGGGGAGGTTAGAATATGTTTTGGTATTTGTGTGGAGGATATCCAGTGCTTGCCTGTAAGATCCACCTACTAGTTAGTTCCTGTTGTTCAAAGCGATGTTTATATTTTAAAATAAAAGCAAGAGTATTTAACAGTTCTCTCGGCATCAGGAAATGTATATGAATGTGAAACTGCTTGTGAGTCTGCTGCAGCAGCGATGCATTCTGGATCAGTCATTACTTAACAGATGGACTCTAATATACAACAGTCAGTATTCCCAAAGCAGAGAGAGGTTATATAGTGTCTACTAATTTTTTTGTTCTCAAGGCAGTGAATGTTTCACACTTAGGTTTGTGAATATGAAACTTAATTTACTTGCATGTGAAACATAGTGAATATGGCAGATACAAAGTAAAGCTGATGGCATATCCCTAAACAACTAAACATCTGATTCTGTATTAAGGATTTCAATAGCAACTTTAAATAAAATACAGTTTTCTGTTTTAGGAGCATTCTTTGGGTGGTGAGTGAGGGTAGAGGGTGTTTGGTATTTTTGTTGTTTTGTTTTTCTTCAGTCTTTACTAGTTCTGAATGACTTTTGATGCAAGTGTGGTAATAAGTGAAGAGTGATAAAGAGTTGATCTCTGTTTTATATGTCAGTTGATATGTTAAGTCTCTGAGAGTAATATAACCACTATGCCATATTGGGTAACTATAATCCATTTTGGTGATAGCTTTTTAGCATAAGAATTCTATATAGCTGAGACTTTTATTATTGGAGAAAATCAGAAGTTAAAGACTGAGATACTTTTAAAATTTTCTTATCTGAGACTCCTGCTGTCTTCTGTGTAAAGCTTAAATAGGTTTATTAATTTTTTCCTGCATCTGCATAAAAGCAGCAGTAAATGTCTAAGACAAAACTTTGTTTTGGTGTGCCCTTGTCATGGAGATGGTCACTCCTCTTTCCTGTTAAGTTGCTGTTTTAGGGTTTCTTCTTGATCAGTTTTTATCTTTAAATGTTTGTTTTGGTGGCCACACGCTGAGGTCTCTGTTACTGCATTTCAGACTTACTTTGTATGGTACCTTCTGATGTGGATGTACACAGTGATTTATTGTATCTGTGAGGTGATGAAGTGCTTTTTATGCAGTGCTGAAAGTCTTTTTCTGGTCTAGTATCTTGTTGGTTTTCCACTTTTGCCAATTTTTCACAGCAGACTTTCAGCTCAGGCAGTATTTTGTTCTTGGGCACGCCTACATTGTTCATGGGATTAATTGCTTCTCTTGATGCTTTCCATAGTGTTTTCTCAAAACTTGCTGTGTTGGAAGTTCTCTTAGATTGGTGAAATTGTTTAATGGAGTATCACTTGGTAGAATATCTAGTATTGCTTGTGTTATTTTCCATTGTTTTACATTACAGTAAAAAACATAATGGTTCAGCCCTTTATATGCCGATAAATGACTTAGTTATCCTTAAAAAGACCTGCTAGTGTTACTACTATGAAGCTCAGATCTTAAGAATCTATGAGGCTTTTTTTTAGAATGACTTTTTAGAATACGATATTCTTTTTACATTTCTGGAGGTAGGAGGGAGCACCTCATTGCATCTCTTGCATTCTTCTGTGATAGTGCTTGTTTGGATTTTGGTCCATGTGTTTAATACGAATTCTCAGGTTCAGCATGCTCTCTCTGAGATGTGTGTTCATTGACCCTTGCGTACTGCAAAGCACCAAACTAGGAAGGGCTTTTCTTAAAAAACCTTGTAATCCTCTAATTGCTCTAAGTGATTTGTCTTTGGGGATATTTTGGCACCAGTTCTGTGCTTCTGTTGATGAGCAGGCCTCTCCCCTTTGAACAGCTCCATTAGTTTTCTTAGGGTACTGTTGAGGATGTTGTTATTGCATGGTAGATGTGCTTGTTTCTGCTAGACTGATGTTTAAAATAAAGTTCTGCACCATGTGCTCCAGCAACGTGATATTGAAGTGGAAGTGGGTCAGTCTGTCCACCTGTATTCCTCTGCTTTAAGTCTACTTTTGTTTATCTTATTTTCTAGTGCACAGTTCCCACACATGGCTTTAATTAGTTTTATATAATATACTTTGATTGGTCTTTCCTTGCATTATTTTTACTGACTTGCTTTTTTAATTCTCTGCTTTTCCAGTATTTTAACAGTTGGGAATTTTTTCTTCAGTATATATGTTTTGAACTGACTCTTGCTTGGCCATTTTTCATCAAACGTGACTATGTGAGTTGCATTGTTTCTTACCTTCTAGGATCCTTTTTCTGTTCCAGTTTGAATTTCCTAGAATTTTTGGTGCTGAGTTTTGTAGTGCTGATTCTCTGTCAGTGCGCGGTAAGAGTGGTGAACAGGAAGCTGAATGACTCTAAAGAATTGTG
This sequence comes from Myiotriccus ornatus, assembly GCA_036023395.1. Taxonomy (NCBI): domain Eukaryota; kingdom Metazoa; phylum Chordata; class Aves; order Passeriformes; family Tyrannidae; genus Myiotriccus; species Myiotriccus ornatus. The sequence goes on from JAYRBT010000001.1 coordinate 49,453,080, forward strand.
ACTGGTGCTGAAACATGCTGTTCATTTTGCCTGTGCGTCTTGAGCAGATGATGTGATGCAGATTTGAACAGATTTCAGTCTGATACAGGTGTAGCTAAGCAGGGTTCTCCCTATGCAATCTGGAAGGCTTTTATGTATGTTTTGTCAGGCTAGAGAGCACTTATAATATGTAGGTCAAACACCAGGCATAGTTCAAAAAGTCTTTTTCTGTTCTTGTTGACTGCAGCCCACGCTTCTGCCTAGCTCTTCTCATTTTCTTGGCTGTTCCATCCTACTTCAGTGTTAGTCACCCATCACAAGAGGTAAGCCATTTTTTAGTGCTCTGTCACATTGTGTACTCGTAGGAGTGGCATTTGCAGCTTCAGAGCAAATGGGTTGAATTATGTGAGAGATCCTTCTCTCCCCACAGGTTTTCTGTAGTAGTGGTCATAAGGAAAAATGTAAAGGGAGACATATTTAAGAAAGAGTTTTTTCCATTGATACTTCTTCAGAGGTTGGTTGAAGGTCTTCTTAAGCTAAAGTTGGCTTTTGGTATTTGAGTTGTTTGAATCCATTTACAGTTTTGGTTGCTTCAACACCCTGTGGCACAGTTCAGCTCTTATTTGGGGAGGAAGAATCACTTGTTTATTGGATGCTGTTGTACTTCTAAAAAGCGTGGGCCTCCTGAGCTGTAGCCTCTATCATATGATTTCTGTTTTTCTTGTGGAACTAGCCTTGCAGGCTTGAGAATCTTGTTCCATTTTCCTGGTGAAAATCTTCTCATTTTCTGCTGATATATGGTACTGATCAAAAAAAGTGAAGTTTGAGGAAGTTATGAAGTTGGGATTTTGGTTTGTTTTGTGTTTTGTTTGTTAGTTTGTTTTGTGTGTTAAGATTTGGGTTAGGTTATACTTAACTGAAGGTGTCTGTCCTGTTACTGTCTGTCCCACTTGTTCCTTTCTATCCTGCTCATCTATCCTAGTAGGCTGTGCCTGTAGAAGCTACCAGAGCCATATGAAAAGAGCAGTATCCATGTGAGAGTTTGTCATAACATTCCAGGGGCAGCTACGTAAGAGTACTGTAGCTGTTATTATTTAGTACTTCCATGGAAAACTTAGTTTTGGTTACAGAAAATCTTTGGGTGACTGAATGCTCACTTAATTATTTTAGTATCACTGATTTCTTTTGGCTTTTTTTTGTCCAATCTTTGATAGTAGGTGTTTATGGCTGAGAAATTTTTTCAATCCTTGTATCAGTCATAAAGCACTAGTGGTATCTCAGCAAGTGGCTTGAAATTTGCTGTGGTTCTGGTATAATAGGTTGATACATTTCTATAGGCAATAAGTTCTAAAAATTTGTCATCGTGAGCATATAGCTGAGCATTCCTTACTGATTAACTCTGAACAGCTATTTTTTTCTTATGTTTACATCTTACTTGTCTTTACTTCTCACTTGTCTTTATAGGATTCAGTCTCTGGATTATAAGGGAGATGAATACCTAGAGGCATTTTTATTATTTTCGTCACACTGAAGTAATAAAGTTTGGAGACTGGTATTAATAAAACACCTCAAATCTTTGGCCTTTCCCCCTACTCCCTCCTGAGATCCTACCTTTATTTTATCCCTTTCCATCAAGCAAAGGGTTAGCACCTTTCTCTGTGATGATTCTATTTTTACAAAATTGTGACCTGATTCCCCATTTAAGCCATGTGTTTTACAGGACTAAGCATTTATCTGTGTACTCAGTTATACACTAATCTTTCTCTCTCCCCTCCATATTTTCCCTCATGTTCCCCCCCCCACCCCTGCCTTCAAGTGAGCACTCAAAAGGGCAGAAGTTAAGGGTCATGGATTATTACATTGATGAGGCTGAGGTATAGGAGCCTGTGGTGCAGTTTTTTCTTTCATGTTAATGCTTTTCAGTGTCTTCACTCATACTTCCAAACATATGAATCACTGACTGTATTACATCCATAAAAACAAAAACCCCAAAACAACCAAAAACCAACACTGAAAACCTGCATAATCATCTCTGAATTCCTGCTGAAGTGTTTGTTCACCTATCATGCCGTATTGAATTTAGTGAAAGTGGAATAAAATCTATGATTGGGTTAGTACCAAAACTGAGTCTTTTCTGTTCTGATAAATACTGTGCACAGTATTAACAGAATGTTAACTTAATAAGCTATCCAAGCTATTTTAAATCAAGTTCTTAGTCTCACCTGTTCATCACTTGGTTCTACACTTTTTTGACTTTGTATCTTAACCTGTCTCAGTATATCCACCATGTCAGATCAACTTGTGTTGCTCTCCCATTACTACGGTTTTTTTACACAAAATATTGTCACTGCAGCTACCTCATTTGTAGATATGTTGAATATGCCTGGTGGGCAAAGGGTCAATGTAGTAGCGTGTGTTTATGTTGATGAAGTTCCATTTATGTTTTTATGAAATTTGATCCTCTGTCACCATTTGTTTTCATGGAAAACCTCATTGTGTAGTTTTATTAATTTTTGCATAGACAGAACCCTTAAGTTTCCTTTAAGTCTGAATCAAATTTAGAACTTGCTTTTATAATCAGAGGCAGCAGATCTTATGAGACATCGTTTTTGAATTTGATGATCTACCTCCCACTTCTGTCTTTCAAGGATTTGTCTTGGATGTACTAGTAATGATACAGTATTCAATATATGATATTCAGCATAAAGATAATGAACAATTAAAAAATAGATTATTTGTGGAGAGTCACATATTGCTTCCTTAATGATAGAAACACCCACTTCAACCATAGAATTATGATGAATTTCAGCTATTTGAACTGTAATTTCATAACTTCCTATTTAAGAAGATTGTTAATGGCATTAATATCTAAGAGGAAGATTATCTGTTATTTCCAGTAGAGAAGCACTTCAACTTCTGTTCAACCTACTGACTTTCCACTAAAATTGCATTCTGGTGATTTTTGTAGTTTAGCATTTGTTCTGCTTTTGATGTACATGGAAAATAATAATCTTTGGTAAATAAGTAAGTCTAAGTAATTTGCTGGTATAAATCTCAGTAACACCAAATGTCAATTCATTTAGTTTAATGCAACCCTGTAATGTGACTACCCTGCTTTAATTTAAGATTTGGTTGCGTCACTGAAATTGTTCCAACGCAGCAATTCTCTGAAAGCTTGCATAAATGTGAATGCTGCTTATGCTGCTCAACAGCTTACAAATGCTTGACTTCTGTCTTTGGAAAATTATGTTTCTTTCACTGCCCTTTTGTTTACAGTTGAAAGCCTTTCTTAACTGTGCAGAATAGGTATTAGGTTTTGGAATAACCTGGAAGTGAGATAGGGCAAAATAGTCACTTGAAAGTGAAGCTGTTATTCATATCGTGCTTTCTGGTACCTCATGGCTTTTGTCATACTGGGGCAGTGTAGACAGAAGGATGGAAATAATCATTCTCTGAGTAGATCCTTCTAGACTAACTCCGTAGCAGCAATGTGGCATTGTAAGAATTTTTGTGATCTCACTTTTTTTTTTTCTTTATAAGTCTTTACATTCTTTGACTTATACTCATTTATAGAAGGTTTTCTCACTTATATGGAATTTTGATTGCCTGCTTTAGAGCCACTGTAACAGGTTTTTTTCCTTTTTGTTTTGTAAAAAGAAAATAGTTTGAATATTTAGAAACACAAATATGAATTTGGAAACATCCTTTGACTCACAAAGGAGCCTGTACAAACCTATTGCAGCAAAGGAGAAGTTAGAGAACCTTACTAAATGTGTTATACTTTCATGGCTCAGCACCCCCTCTTTTCCTTCTGTTACTCCAGTGAAATACAGTATCTGTTTTTGTAAATGGCAAGGTGTATGGTGTTTGTGAGTCATCTCTGTGACTGATGGCTTCTCGGCTATTAATATTCATATACTGAATAGCTGAAACCTTAGGAAACAACTATGTAAGACTACATTGGATTGAATAAGGTCTTCCAAGCAAGATGCTCAGGAGGTAGGAGCTACTTCTTCTACCTCTGTTTCCCCTAAAGAGATTTATGTAGCCTCTGCCCATGTTTTGGTATTCCATAAATCTTTTTTGGTGCTTCTTCTGTGTCTTCATCTATGGCGTATATATCTCCAAAGCACCTGCGGAAGTCTTCTGGGTTTTGTTTGTTTTGTTTTATGCAGCTTATTGGGTGATTTGAAAGACTTTCTCATCCAGTCTATTCCTCATGGAAATATTGGAGCCTCCATTGCATCGTAGGAGAGCATTATGTTAATTCAAAAGTAGACTTCAAGAAGACCCTGTTGGAGTTGTATCTACTGTCCAAGGCTGAAGTGATTTTGAGTCCATCTGAAAAGAACTTTGTCATACTTTCCTGGGCTTGTCATATGAGCCACTGAGAAGAGTCTGGCCCACACCCTACACCCACCCTACACCTCCCCCCCGCCCCATTCCAAATACACATGCACATAATCTCTTCAAACCTTCTCAAGGCTAAACAATCCCATCTCTCTTCAGCCTTTTCTTTGTATGTCAGATGTTCCAGTCCCTTAATCATTCACACATTTAGATCATTGTCTCCTTGTGCAGATAATAGTGCTCCCTTTCCAAAAAGTGGGAGGTGGAGTCTGGGAAGCCTTTTAATTATAGCAATCCTTGTCCTCATCTCACAGTATGAGCTGCAATATGTACCACAAATAACCCAGTCAATGTTGCTAAGCCTAACCCAGCAAAGGACAATTTACACCACATGCAGCCAGGAAGAAAACAGATCTCAGTGAGCCACAGCAGTGAGTGTTTGCGTTTCATCCATTGTGCCTGCTTGTTAATGGACAGTCTTGGATGAAACACAAACCCTAGAGTGTGTGTCAGTACTGAAAATCACAGCTATGGTTGTAGGTAAGCTGTATTTTTTGGATGTCAGAAGTATAAAATGTAACCACATTTGATATTTTACTGAAAAGAATAAAGTTAATGGCTTAATTCTGAGTTAATGAAACTTTGTGGCTCTTTACATATACTATAAATACTACTGCCTTCAACAAATTAGCATGAATTGAAATTCAATTAAAAGAGCTATTACCATAGTCTTCAAAGTTGTAGATACTTAATATTAGAAGGAAAAATATTAAAATTCAGTATAGAACCAAAGCTGTTGAAGTTCTGCAGTGAGTTTGTGGGAAGTAATAGATTCATGACTTTGTATGTAGTCTAATATTTATGGATTAAATGTTCAATAGCACTTTATATGCATATAACTGTATGCAATTTAGAAACTGTAATATATTAAACAAAGATGATTGTGTAACAAAATTTTTATAGTTCCTGTTTCATGAACAGAAAAAAATTCATTTATTCAAACTATCTTATAATGTGCAATAATAAACACATTGTAACTGGAACAGTGTGTAGACTTAGTCACTGAGAGGTAGTCAGCCTTTCACAGTTGATACAGTACAGTGTTTGACATTTTGAACAGTGCTCATTGAATAGGAGCTGGTGCAGTCTTCAAAATGGACGGTTCTGCAGCGAAGCAGTTGATAGTTACAGGTATTTACTAAAACTCAAAGCAGGTTATTCCCAGAGCTCACAGTCGTGATGATTTCCCTTATTAGTAGTGGTTTTTATACTTTCAAGACCAGGTTAGATGGGTCTTTGAGCAACCTGGTGTAGTGGAAAATCATCCCCTATAGCAGGGGAATTGGAACTAGGTGATCTTTAAGGTCCCTTCCAGCCCAAGCCATTCTGTGATGATTCTATAATAAGGGGAAATTAATGAAAAGTGACTAAAAGTAACTATAATAAAATAGTTTGTATTGGCTTTTTCTTAATAAAATATGAATAAGTTATACTTAAGAACAAATTTGGATTTACTTGCTTTGTTGCTGAGTCTTTTCTTAAAAGTACCAGAAATGTAGCAAAATTATAAAAATCAAGCTAGTTGTTTAGGTGAAGTCTAACTATTGAGAAATTATACTTCTGAAAGGAAGCTTTACATTAAAGAAAAAACAAAAACCTAGCAGCATGAGTGGAACATCTTGAGTACAAGTTCTCTTCTTTCAGTGATGCAGTGTCCACCTGGATTTACAGAGACCTTGAAATGACTTGTTACATTATGTTTTATTAATTTTTGAGGAGTCTGAGGGAATTATCACCATCTGTTAATACCAGAGTCTAAGCTGACATATAGGTTTCAAAATGCTTATTTTTGAAATTTTTTAATTAAGAAGTCCTCCTCTTAAAACTAAATGCAGTTAAGAGATTTCAGAGTGTAGAAAACACCTTTTATAGTCCAGATTTAAGCTCTTGGATCATTTGTCACAGTTTGATTTGTGATTCTAGTCTGTCCTCTGAAGTTGGAATGGCTGCAAGTACTTGTAGTTGAGATTTTCACATGCAGGAGTTATGACATAACTGGCTTTTCAACTTACTTCACCCTGCAAAGAAAGCAGCACAAATAACATATTTTCTTCTGAGATCAATCCTAAATGTATCTTGTACCAAAACCTGATATTATCCAGATGGCAAAAAAAGCAGTAAGAAGCCTGAGGTGTTGTTACAATCTAAATGCTTTTTGGAGGTCAGAGAAATCCTAGGATTGCCTTGTTTAAATTATTGCTTCAAAATTCCTCTCTCATATGCTCCTTGTAGAGTCACAGTAGATTTTAGGGCTTCCATGGTAAGGAAGCTGATGAGCATTTTTGAGGATGAGGGCTGGGATTTTTTGCTCAAGCAGTACATCTAAACTGGCTATATATGTTTGTTGCATTAGTTTTTGAAAAATCTTGGGTTTAAAAATTCCCTTATGTATACAATTTCTAGAGTATGAACTGTTGAGGAGACCACATGCTTCATAGTACAAGCGGGACGTGGCACAGCTACAGCTGACAGTACAGCCGGTGTGAATTTTGATTTAAAATTTCTTTAAGAAATCCTGAAGATTTCCTGGGAGATAGGGAGATCTGTGGTCTAAAAGTAATCCTGACTTAAGAAAACCTCTTTGGCATTTCTATTTATTTAGAAAATGGAAATCCAGCTAAATAGTCTATACTTAGTGCAGCAAAATGAGATCTTTAAAACACTATAATGAAAGGCTATTGAGGCATTATTAAAAATTAATACAACCAAGAGAGTTATTGAGAAAAATAGCATTTAGCAGTAATTGTTAATACATTATGGTACTGCTGTATATGGCAAGTAGCTTCCAGCTTCTTAGTCTGTGTTCAGTTTCCCCTGTAGTATTTTTCATTATTTTCCAACTTTTTTTTTCTTCTCATATATTTGTAAGTTAAGAGTAACCGTTCTAGGTCAATAGGTTTGTACTGTGACTGAAAACAAAGGCTTGCCTGAAATCTTTTATTGTATAAGCATCAAAATAAGCTGTAGAAGAAAAACACAGTAAGAAAATTGATCTTTGGGGAGTAGAATGTCATATAAAAAGCTGTATTATGATGCTTTGTGGGGATAATGTCTGGGATAATGTTCAGTTTTTGAAGGTGTGGGGTTTGGGGGATTGGAGTGGTATAACCCTGGTCTCAGAGAGTGCATTGGGTTCATGTAGCCAGGTTTTGGTAGTGGGGGGGCTACAAGGGTGATTTCTGTGAGAACCTGCCAGAAGCTTTTCCCATGTTTGATAAAGCCCGTGCCTGCCAGCTCCAAGACAGACCCATTGCTGGCCATCGCTGATGGTGTCAGTATCTGTGGGATAGAAGATTTCAGAAAGAGAAAAAGATACTTCAGAGGAGCAATTGCAGCTGGAGAGAGGAGTGAGAATATTCAAGGGGAACATCCCTGCATGCACCAAGGTCAGTGAAGAGAGGGAGGAGGTGCTCCAGGCGCTGGAGCAGGGATTCCCCTGTAGCCCATGGTAAAGACTATGGTGAGGCAGGCTGTCCTCCCTCAGCCCATGGAGGACATGTGGACCATGGAGGTCCACAGTGGCGCAAATACCCACCTGCAGCCCTTGGAGGATCAGGGAGCAGGTGGATGCTCTGAAGTGGCTGTGACCCCATGGAGACCCTGTGCTGGAGAAGGTTTTCTGGCAGGACTTGTGTCTTCATGAGGAACCCATGCCGGAGCAGTCTGTTCCTTAAGGACTGCAACCCACGGAAGGGACCCGTGCCCGAGCAGTTTGTGTAAGAACTGTAGCTTGTGGAAAAGGAACCATGTTGAAGAAAGTCATGAAGGTATGTTACCCATGGGAGGGACACTATTCTGGAGCAGGGCAGGAGAGCAAGAAGGAAAGAGAGATGGAGACAATGTGTGATGAACGAACCACAGCTCCCATTCCCTGTCCCTCTGCATCCCCTGGGGGAAGGACGGAGAGAAGTTGAGCCTGGGAATAAGAGAGGGGTGGAGGGACAGTGTTTTATTTATAGTTAACTTACTCTGATTTGATTGTTAAAAAATTTGTTTCCCCAAGTTGAGCGTATTTTTCCCATTGTGGTAGTTACTGAGTGATTTCTCCCTGACCTTATATTGACTCATAAGCCTTTTGTTGTATTTCCCCCTCTTGTCCAGCTGAGGAAGGTAGTCATAGAGTGGCTTGGTGGGTACAGTGTGTCCAGACAGGGTCAATCCACCACAGAGAGATAGATTTTGTTTAAACAGTGGAGATGTTGTGAAATACGATTCTTTAGGAGATACGGTAAACCTGTAGCTTAAATATTTTCATTTATATTTGTAAACAGAATTACATTTTTTTGCAGACATTGATTGATATACGGTACTATTAATTTTCAACAAACAGCTGTTTTTCAGCTTTCGAAATGTGGACTTTCTTAATTGCATTGACATTTGCAGTGGTGAGGTATAATTAAAAAAATGTGATTGATACTTTTGAGTGATAAATAAGGCTTAGTTATGCATACTGGCTGTCCTAGATGCATTGCTGTTTCTGGTACCCCAATCTATTCTGACAAGTTATAAGAACTGGCAGTGGCACTCAGCTCTTTAACAACTCCAATGTAGCCTCTGGAAAGTATTGTTTGACAGAGAGGAATCAGCTTGTTCTCTCATGCAGATTGCTGATGTCTCTTTTCCTGCTTTTGGAGCTATTTAGAGACTTCTTGGAGGACAGTTATCGCAGTAAACAGGTTGTATTAAATTTTTTGTGTTACTAATACCACATTCTGCTCCATGTGATGTGGATAAAAGTACTTATGTTTGATGCTCTACAGGTTTTACTTACACATCTAAGGATTATTTCCTGCTAACCAGTGCCTGTTGTATGGGAAATGCAAGCTCAGCTTTCACACAGAAGGCTCAGAACTTGTGTCTCGTAGGATTTGTATCTCATAGCTACATTGTGCTTTTAAAGTGCCTAGCTGAATAAAAAGAAGACTAAAACTGTTCTTCTTGTGACAAGTTCTTAGTGGAGGAGAGATGTTTTGCCCTGGTTTGGAATATTATAGTTTAGTGTGCGTTAGAGGAAATTAAATGTTTGTTTTTTTTTCAAGTCTATCAGACAGCTAACGCTATTTAAAACTCTTTTATATAGGAGAAAACTGTAATTTATTTATTTTGCTGATAAACTTTTAAGTTACAATTTAAATTTAACAAACAAATGAACAGGAATTTTGTAGGTTTGTCTGTTCTGGATATATTCAAAATGCACTCATCTGGTTTTAAGTTAAGCATCAGACTGCCATGGCACAGTTAGTGTGAGATTTCTTATTTGAATTGGAAGGCTGGAAGACCTTTTTTCATAGAAGAAAGGATCAGAACCATGTTTGAATGCCTTTCTTCTTATCATAGTCAAATAGTATTTTCTGTTTTGGTGGGCTGCCAGAGACAAGTGTATGTGTGCATGTTCTACTTGGAAATGTTTGATTGTCTTTATGCGTATTTGGTAGTTATACCATGGATGCTTACATAAGATTTTCTCTGTTTTTTGTGTAGGTGAGATTAACATTGTCTAACTTTGTGTGCTTTTAAAATTGCGGAACCATTCCTTTCTCCTTGTACAGGACCAGTTGAGACTTTCACAGATGTCTGGCACATTTAATTGCAAACTGCCATTGAACTGCACACACATTGTTCAGTTGGATCATCTTTTCTATTTTGAAAATTCATGGCAAAAATGAAAGGATGTGGAATGCCTAGTGAGCATTAGTAAATTATAAATGTAAATATAAGCATTTGGAGGAACTTCTATTGTATGAAAAAAATGTTAATGTAGGTGTTACCCAGCTTTGAATCACAGGATTATGAAGTCTTACAAGATGAACCATGAATATTGGCTAAAATAAGAAAAAAAATAGCCTTGGATCAGTTACAGAATGTTAAATCATAACTCACAGAACAATTTAGAATGGAAGGCCTTTTATTAGTGGCAGTCAAAACTGAGAAAGCATGTATTCAAGGCTTTGAGAGAAGGCATGGTGGAACACATGCAGATCTATAAATTTACTCCTAAATACTGTGGTTTGGTTTTGTTTTTTATTCACATACTTCAAAAGATTTGATTTTACTTTCAAAAATGTTAAAGGTATCTTGTTTAAAAAAATGTGGCATTATTGGACCTCTTATTCTCTTGGTTATTTGCATTGGTGGCATGTTACTTAGAGATGAAGAAAGTTTACGCCTTTGAGATGAAGGGGCTCTGCAGAGCTGTTTACAGTAAAAAAGTAACTAAAGAAGCTATATATCTGCTCTAAGTAAGAAGATGAAACTGCATTAAAAAAGGGACATATCTGTTTAGTGAGGCACCATTAATTGTTTTAGACATTTACTGGCCAGTGATTTCTTCACCATTGTTCAACTAGTTGGACTTTACTTTCTTCAGAATGGAAATTTGAACTAATCTACTTAGATTCACTTTTCTAATACTTTACCATCTTCACTATTTAGATAGGATTGCATTTTTAAAGTCTTCTTTTGATCTGCAGTTGTAAAATTCAGTGTAAACCTTGTCATAAGTATGTCAGTGGGTTATGGCTTTGCTTTCAAATTAAGTAAAATTTAAATTGTGTTGGAAAACAAGTATTGAAGATACGTTTAAATGAGGATTTGTGGAGTGGGGTAAATATTATTAGCAAAGGAAACAGAAACTAAGTATATGATGCAAGCTTTCAGTCTAGGGGATTTTTTTTCTGTTTTGTAGGCCCATTTGTTTCAGCTTCCATAGCTTCACTATTACAGCTTATTGGTAGTTAAAATGATTTTAATTTTTTTCAAAATTTCTAATTTTAAATCTTTCTTCAAAGTGAGTATCATTACTTTTTAAATTAGAGGAAAGCTATCATAGTCTTTTATCCTGAGTAAACATTAGATTTTCCTATCCTTAAATTTTCATGTATCTATTCTTACAGGATTTCAGGGTAATTGTTTGGTTGGATTTTTTCGTAATGGATTTCAGTGAAAAATATATTTCCAACTCTGCATTCCTTAAAATAAAAACCATACTTTTCAAATAATGTTCACAGCATTGGAAGTGTGAAGTATTTCTTCTGGCTGCAGTATTTCAGCAAAATATTATTTCATAAAAATCTTCCATGTGCTTGCATTAATTTTACTAAACTACTTTTCATAAAGAGCAGTGAGCTATCAGTTTCAGGATTGTATTATTTTGTTCTTTGTTTGATTTTTGTTTTCATTTCTATCACGAAGTTTCAGCTCTGGTTATGGTTTGTGAAAGTTTTCTTTCTGTATTGCTTTGTTACAGACCTATGAAGGAGGGAAGGATTTGGGGGTTTGGCCACCAAGAATTTTGATAAGACCTCGAGCACAAGTCCTATGAGGAGAGGCTGAGAGAGCTGGGGTTGTTTAGTCTGGAGAAGAGAAGGCTTAGAGGTGA
>JAYRBT010000001.1:49473052-49533082 GCA_036023395.1 Myiotriccus ornatus
CCAATGCGCAGGCTGGAAGGTGTAAAGACCTTCCCCGGTTCTTCGTTCGTGAAGACTGGCCATTACTTACTTACTTACTATGTCACTTATAATCTGTTTTTTTGGAGCATGGCTTTTGTGTTCTTGTTTGCAAGTAGTTCAGATAAAATATTCTGCTTTTTATTAAATAGGATAAGCCATTATCTTTTTGTCTCCTTTAGAAACATAATGCTTATCTTGTGTTGTAGCACTTCTGTCTGTGCTTGCTTTGGCATGGGACTTGCCTTTTAAGTCCTAAATTCTTATTTCTGATGAAAAGAATGTGTTTGCAAGATGCTATCAAATAGCATTTTCTTACTGGCATCTCTTTAAGAGTAACTGTTTCATCATGGACCTGCTTCAACATAACCAAAATTGTGTTTTACAACGTAGAGAATTGTTTGTTTCTTTACCTAAAGTCACATAAGATGTCTTGTTGTTTATACATATGTTTGGTCTAAAAGAAAGCTTACATACACCAGATTTTTATAGCATATTGATTTATGTGTAGTTATTGAAATCAGTGACGGGTTTGCATTCACATTTCTTGAGCAGATGTGTATGAGGTTCATTCTCAGAATTGCTTTGCAAAAGGTAGATGTCGAGGTCTTCATTTCCAGCTGACTGCTGAAACAGTTGTCTGACCTGAAGATTCAGTTTCTGTGATTAAAGAAGAATGCCATCAGTAATTTCTTTCTGAGATGGAATAATTTTCTGACATAAAACTCTATTGGCAGTATAAGGTGTGCTGTTGTTGGATGTTGCCCATTGGAAGTGCCTTCTGATATCAGTAGGCTGAGATTCACGTTAGACAAGTTTAAGGAGTGTAAGGAATAATTTGCCAAATTCTTCTACTATGATAAATATTTAAAAGACCTTGATGTTCCTATCTCCTCTTGAATATATACTAATAACAATGATATTGAACGTTTGGGAAAAAAAGCGTTGTGTGAAGTATGAATTAATGAATGAGCAACTGATGGGTAAAAAAATGTAGCTATTTCAGTAGAAATAGGTAGAAGAGGGGAAAAAAGAGCAAAAAGAAATAAGGTGACATTTGAGTGACAGTGCAAAGAAAGGATTTGGAATAAAGGAAATTCAAGAGACATCATTTCATCAAAAGGAAAGATTAATATCCTAGGAAACGTGGAAGATGTTCAAGAATTGGTGTAAACCACAAAAATAACAAAGAATAAAAATAAGGATAAACCTGAGATTTGAGGAGTGGGAAGAGGAAAGAGGAGGAATGCAGATAAATAGTGAAGAAACAGTTAAACACTATGCTTTGGACTGAAAAAAATACTGTCTTTAACAGTTTATTTGGTCTGAGGATCAGGTCTTGACATTGTGTTTTAATATCCTTGATTTACAGTTCCATTTTAAACATCTGATTCTGATAAATGACAAAGGAATCTGGGCAGAATGGTTTTAGTTGTCAGAGGTATTTTCCAGGGTACTTGCATTTCCTTTTCTTAGATCAGTGAACTGCTTAAACTAGAATCATGCTGTGAGCTCTTCTGTAGTTGCATAGTCTTCAATAGGAACCAAAGAAGCCCTTGGTTTTGCTACGCTGCTAATTGGGTTCTAGTCTGTGTTTTCATCCATTGTGTCAAATGCTCAGTGCAGTTCTGGAGTCACCTTTTCCTTTCCTCCTGAAGCCTTGCATGGGCTACCCACTGAAACCCATCTGAAAAACATTTGCCTGTTTGGCTCCCCTGTGCACACATCAAGACCCATAATACCATGATAAAAACCAAAATTGACTCAAATCCAGGAAATACAGCATTTAAACAGAAGTAGATAGCTTGTTGTATTTGAAAGCAGATGTGTGTTGATCTTCTACTTGGTATTTGTATCTTGTAAAATAGCTTAAAATGTATCTCATGAAGTGTAATATATTTGTAAGCAATATAGTTGCAAGTTACTGGAACTAAACACATTATTCTGCAACATACAGATTACAACTTTATGTGTGGATCATTGCATAACTAAATGTTTTATTTCAAAATTCTTTTATTTGTCCTGTAGCCCAAGATTTATGTTAGCTAGATTTAATGGGACAAAGTAAAGCATGGAAGGGTCCTCAGAAAGCTAGATTGACTTATGTACTTCACTGCATCTCACCATTTGGAGCTGGGGTTTTATGGTAGTTGCAAATTCCATAATTTGCTTTAACATCCACTTTCTCTGAAGGTTGAATTGCTAATTATGTAAAAATAGTATGTATAGTGTGTTTTGGCTGATTTGCATACATTTGAAAACCAATGCTCATGCTTTCAATGATTATCTTCTTACTTTTTTAATAAGCTTTCCTGATTAAACACCTGAAAACAATGGCCTGTTTTTAGAGATTAACTGGAGTTTAACTCTGCTTGTCCCACAAGAATAAAATAGATTTTGGAATGGTTGTTTTACAGAAGTCATTTAAATAAATGACACACACGTTGTTTACTTAGTGAAATTGTATACCTTCAAAAACCTCACTCACATAATTAAAAGAGTGATAAAATTGTAGGAGTCAAAAACTTACCTTTAATTATTCTAATCCAATATTTTTTAACGAGTAAGCCTTGTTCTCCAGGGAATTGATTCCCTAAAATAAGTGTATGGAAACCCTAACAGTGTTTTTACTTCAAATTATAGTGTAAATGCTTATCTTCTGTGGCAGGCATTTTAGGAAGGTAGGCTTAACATAAATGGTGAAAGCTGTGTGAACTGCAGTCCCATGTAATTTATACAGACTCAGTTAGTTGCCAATTGAGAAACTGGAGTTGTTGACCTGGTATTTTATTTTAAGTGGCACATTATTTGTCTGTGTCTTTTGGACCATTTCAGAAAGGTTTCTCAAGGCTGTTATGAAGGAGTACTAATGCTTTTGCTGAGTCCAAGAACCACTTTAAAGAATTATGTAACTAGTATGTTAGTTCTTCAGGTGTTTTTATACATTCTTATATGTACAGGATAAAGAAGCTTGTGGCATTAACTTCTGAAACTTGTGCATGGACTGTATCTCCTGATTGGATGAATGCATCTCCTCACACAGTTTGGAAGTGAGGAAGATTGTCTTTTATATTCTTTCTAACTTACAAGGTTGTAGTAAGCATGCATTACCTTCAGAGTTTGGATTGCTTTGTTTTGCTATTTCAGTGATACTTTCATGTAGGGGAAGAAAAAGGTTATGTGCCACCTGCTGGGTACATACCTTACTCTCTCTGCAAAGGTGGAAGCATTGCCTTTGGCTGTTTTTAAGTAGCAGTCAGCCAGGATCAAAATCCAGCCACCAGTGCTGGAGCATTGAGAGCTTGTAATGTGCGATGATCACATTGTATTTCTGTTACAGTGTCACTATGTCCTACTTTGTCCATCATCTTTTTTTGCATCTTTCTTCAACCATGTATCATTGTAGTACAGCACCTGCCCACCTTCTGCCATTGCAGCCTGTTGAACTCCACAGCTTTATTTACTTAGTGATACCTGAAGAAACTTTTTTCGATTTAAAAAAAGCTGAAAACAAACAATCAGAAACCCCCCTGTACTGTTAGATCTTAGTAAATTTACTTTAATTAGTAAATTTAAGTCACTAAGATGAAGAACTAGATCTGACCACTAATGACCATGTTGGACTGAATGAATCAGTAGCTTAGATAAAGTGTTGAGCACTTAGAATTTATTTTTTTTTTTTTACGGAGGGGAAGTTTGTAATTTTTTTTGTGATACCACTAGACTTTACCTAGGACTGCTTAAATCATTTAGAAAGACCAGGAAAAATAGTCATAATGTACAGTTTCTTACTCTGTGTCACTTACTACACTAAAGATTGCTTAATTTGTGAAGTTACATTGTAAAAATTAAGTAGCCACAAAAAGGTTTTTGCATCTTCACTGTACATGAATGACTGTAAATTAAATGTGAAATTACATTTGTTTGGGAATAAGGTGTTTAAAGAAGGATTGTAGTCTACTGATAAGATTATTAAAGATTTTCTGTTAGAAATTAGATTAACCTGTAATTGGAGGCTGTGAGGATTATTTACACATATTCAGCATCCAGAGAAAGAACACTGTTTTGTCTGTACTCCTTTCTTTTCAGATTTTATTTTACACTAACTTTTTTCTTCTCAATTAGCTAGTAAGTAATAAAAGTGACAATAAAAATCCAAGTAAATAAGGAATATTTTGTTTTTGGCTAGACAAACAGGTGTGATTGGTGCAGAATTAGAAAGGTAAGTGAAAACAATCCTGAGGAAGTTTGCCAAAGCAGTTTTCTATCAGTGTAGTAGCTTTGTTGTAATGAACATAAAAGTTGGAATATCCAGAGTCCACTAAATTTTAAAAGATTAAGTATTTTTATTTTATAAATATTTTAAATATTTAAAAAATAAAATAAAATATATTACTGCAGTATGGTGCTTCAGAACATCACAGTTACATCTAAAGATTCCTCTGAGAGAACATATTTATTAATGTCCCTATAGCAGTGGCGTGAAGCTGAAAGAATCAGATATGTCTACATAAAGCTGCAGTTGAAAAGTATGATTGAGACATAGTTTCATACTTTTGCCTATTTCAGGTGATATGATTTTCCCAAGGTCGCCTGTGTATTGGCATTTAAGAGGTAGGCATCGCCTTATTTGACCAGCAGTGAAGAACAATTACTTAAAGAATTTGGTAGGAAAGCGTATTATTTATATACTTTTATCAGTGTTGTAATTTACAGTTCATCAAGTTGTATTAAAGTTTATATTGAAAGTTATATGTAATATACCAGCACTCAATACAATGGCTATTAAAAGGTGCCTAAAGACAAAACATTTGTTTCCATGTACGTAGTCTAGAGATTGCTGTCCAAGAATATTGATATTCAAAATCCCGAGACGTATCAGATTTTATTTGATCTCTTTTTCTTCACTTTAGTATTAGAATATATAAAGTTATTTTTAAATAATTATTAAAAAAATACTGTTTCTTGGATGAGAAATTCTGATTCTTTTTCTGAAGAGGTTTAATGCTGGCTTTTTTGAGTCAGAGGTTGATTAAATAAGGACTTTGGAAAGCTTATGAACCTAATACAGACTCCGGCTAATGTGATGCTAGGACTTGGTAGTTCTTCAACAACAATCTGGTGTTTGTATTTCCTGCAGTCTGCTCTATGCAGTATGATGTCACAAAATCAGATTGCAGGTACTCCAAACAGCACCTGTAATGTCCTCCTCTATGGTAACTGGTGACAGATAAAACTGTTTCTGTCTGTTGTTTCCACTTGCTGATAGATGAGTACAGCATCTGTTACTTAATGAGTATCTTAGGGAGCAGAGAGAAAGAGGGAATGTTAACGACTTTTTTTTTCAACCCACATACATTAACCTAGTATGCTTCATTTAGTTTTATCAAGGGAATGTGTGGTATCATTTGGGGAAATTGATGTCTGTTCTTCTATTTTGCTAAATAAAGTAGGGCATGTCCTACAACATGTTTCTGTATAAAAGACATTTATTTGTTGGGAGGCAAGTGTGCAAACATAAAATTGTGGGCCATGATGATTCCATGTCTGATTCCGTGGCTTTTGTCTGACTTCTGAGGGAGCTATTTCTTACATCACTCTCTCCTCTTGTGGAGGAGTGCTTGGCACATGCTGTGTACATAACTTCCAGCAGTCCCTCAGCAGTGTGACAGGTGTGAGGTGTGTGTTTTTCCTCCAAGGGTGACTAGCTGAATCAGAGCAGAATCCACCATTTGAACCATTACCTTAAAAATAAACAAATAAATTCCTTGACCCTGAACTACTATCATGAGGTCTTTGTTGCTCCCAAGTTGGAGATTTGCAGTGTTATTCCAGTTTCAGGATGATTCCATTAAAGGTGAGTATGTGTTACTGACAATCCATCAGCTGTTGGGCTGCGTGAGGCTGCTGGGATTTGCAGAGCAGCCGCTCCTTGCTGCCTGAGTCAGCAGTGGGTTCAGCAGCACGAGACCATTCTTTCTTAGATATTTGGCTTGCTTGAGCCCAGTCTGTTGACCCTAGCAGGAACTGTACATGTCATGTCAGTAGCAGCAAAAAACTATTAAGTCCAAGTCATCTTCACCAGGATTTCTAAGGAGTTCAACTATGAAGAAATGCAGTGATAGTATATAATAATGAAAATGGTTCTGAAGAGATCAGTGGAGGTGCAAGTCAGTATATCTGATAAGTGTACTGGTAAGCAGCTAGAAGCCACAGCCCAGAAGAGAAGTAGAGAGCATGTAGGTGAACACTGGGAAAGTTTTGACACGTTTTAAGGAGCAGCATTTTCTGAAGGAAACTATGTGTATGAACGCTTGATATGATCCAAAGTATTAGGCTAGATTTCTCACCAGAGTCTCTTAAAAGAATGTAAACTACCACAATATAATGAGAAATTTTTACATATGTAAAAGCTGCTTAAAATGTAAAATGAAAAGAACAAAAATAAATGCCCTGATTTCATACTGAAAGTCACCAATGGAATCCCTTAAGGATCTGAACTGAGGCCTGTGTTCTTAATATATTCATAAATGATTTAGAAGAGGAATGAATAATGAGGTGTCAAAGTTTGCAGACACTACAGGGTAATTCAGGATAAGTAAAAAAAATCCAACTGATAAAATGGCAGGTGAGTTCAATGTAAATAAGCATGTATATGGAGAGGGAATAATCCTAATATTACGTATAGGTGTAAGGTCCTTCTAATAGATCACTACTACTGAGAGAATGAAATCTTGTAATTTAGATAGATTAATGACAATGTTAGCTCAATCCTCAGTCACAGAAAGGGAAGTTTAAGGAATCATTGCAAATGCAATTGAAAGGAAAAGCTTGGAACAGCATGCCAATAGGGAGGGTACAGCTCTGCTGAAATAATGATACAGAGTGTTGAACAGATTTCCTATTGCTTCTAACTAGGAGTTATGTTAATCTAACAAGTAGAGAACGTTCAAAATTCCAAGATGTTTTTCAACAGAATGTGTAGTTAAGTTCTGAGACAACTTGCTATGGGCTTTTGCAGCAGAAGCCATCACATACAAGTATATACCCACTAACTCGAGAAGTTTGAAGACAATACTGCAGGTTCTGAAGAGTTAATTAGGCCAAGTGATGTATATGTTTACCTTATGCTAATATTTTTTTCCATGCTATCTTTTGATGTCTTATTAATAAACAGGTATTTTTCTAGATAGATGGGATTTTTTTTCTTACCTAGTATGGCAGTTTTTACAAAATCTTCAGTATGAAAACCTTTATTCTGGCCTCAGGCTTTAATTAAACCTCTAATTAAATTCCTCTCATGAGGGAGAGGTGCGAGGGAAGATAGAAGAAATATCTCTGGTACATCTTCTCGTGTGATGGTGGTATTAACATATGGCTCTCTTGTAGTCCTGCTGACACTGGTGATCTGACCTTACTACTGGTATTCCTTTTGTCGTACAGCTTTATGTAGATGGGAAGTGGTTCTGTTTGCTTTCCTGTTAGCATGCTAATCCTGTTCTCCTATTACAGCACTACACTTTCAGCTTGCCTAGTGTTTCTTTAATTCTTCAGCTCCTTTTATCAGATTTAAGAACCTGAAGGGGAGCTAAAATGATCTGCTAGAAATAAGAGGTTTGCTTCCAGCTTTGCTATGGACCAGGAAATAAGATTTGAAGCTGGATTTATTTAAAGGTCTATCTAATTATATAAATCAGCCTATCTCTTGAATATTATTTCCCCTCCTCTCTCTAAAGTGATTTAGAGCAGGATAACCAAACTAGTTAATGAAACATTATTACCCTGAATGGGAATTGGAACTAGAAGAACTTAACTGTAGCTGTCCCTGAATCAAAGAAGGAAGTTATTCTCTGCCATGGCTCATTAGCTTCCCAAGAAGACAGTCTCTGTCTCTGTGGTTAGGGTTGTTTGGGGCTCACTAAGAAACAGTGTTCTGTTAAATATTTTTATAAATTCTCTGGACAAGGGGATTGAGTGCCCCCTCAGTCGGTTTGCAGATGACACCAAGTTGGGTGGGAGTGTTGATTTGATGGAGGGCAGGAAGGCTCTACAGAGGGATCTGGACATGTTGGATCAGTGAGCTGAGGCCAATTATATGAAGTTCAACAAGGAGTAGTGCTGGGTCCTGCACAACAACCCCATGCATCTTTACATGTTTGGCAAAGAGTGCCTGGAAAGCTGCCCAATGGAAAAGAACCAGGGGGGGCTTGTCAGCAGAGGCTGAACATGAGCCAGCAGTGTGTCCAGGTGGTCAGGAAGGCTAGTGGCCTCCTGGCTTGTATCAGAGATCATGTGGTCAGCTGGACTAGGGCAGTGATGGCCCTGTACTCAGCACTGGTGAGGCTGCACTTTGAATCCTGTGTTCAGCTCTGGGCCCCTCACTGTAAGAAAGACACTGAGGTAAAGGAGCTGGTCCAGAGAAGGGCAGCGGATCTAGTGGAGGTGCTGGAGCATGAGAAGCTGTTGAGGGAGCTGCTGTTCTTCAGCCTGGAGAAAATGAAGCTCAGGGGAGATCTTATCACTCCCTACAACTCCCTGAAAGGAGGGTGTGGTGAGGTGGGGGTTGGTTTCTTCTCCCAAGTAACAAGTTGATAGCATGGAGAGAAAGCATCCTCAAGTTGAACCAGGGTTTGGTTTAGAGTGGATAGTAGGAAAAATTTCTTTACAGAAAGGGTTGTCAAGCATTGGAAAAAGCTGCCGAGGAAAGTGGTTGAGTCTCTGTCCTTGGAGATATTTAAGAGATATGTATATCTGGCACTTGGGGACATGGTTTAGTGGTGGACTTCGTAGAGCTGGGTTAACAGGTGGACTTAGTGATCTTAAACATCTTTTACAACCTAAATGATTCTACAGTTACCATATTTGTTTATAGAAATTTACTTAAAAGCATTTAACAAGCTTACTACTCATTCTTTGAACTGAAAACATTTAGAGTTACACTGTGTAATTGAGTAAAGAAAATGATTATTTTATCTGCTCTTTTTTGCAATATTCTGAAATGTGTGCAGATAGTACAGTGTGTGTGCATGCACAATAGGATACAGCTTGAAAACATTTTTGAAATCATACTACTTGTGAAACCATGTTTCTAGATCTAAAGTGGATTTTGTGTATTTTGAGATGTGCGTCTCTCAAACTTTCCAATGTTGTTAAATACAGCAAAAGTAAACTTTGCCCTTATTATAACTATTTCTGCTCGACTAAGTGTATGCCTGAGGCAATTGGGGCCTATGGGTGTCTGCAGAAGAGACACCCCTGAGAGGCTGCAGCCCATGGATGACTTATACTAGAGCAGGGAGAGCCCTGAGTTTCTATTACATAATGATCCATTTATTGATGGACATAAAATACATATATAAATAGTATTTTTCCTGGCTTTTTAAAGAACTACTTGAGACATTCGACTACTTTAAAAAAAAAAAAAATTCAGTTATGTCTTGCTTGCAGCCCAAATTAGGCAGTTCAACCCCTCATGTCTAGCCAAGCAATATGTTACTTTAAAATGAACTGAATCTGCTAAACAGACAAGGAATTTAATCTTGTTAATGTTTCATTTCATCTTGTTACCTTAATATTGTATTGAATTGGGGATGGTGTAGCCCTTGGTGATATGGTTTAGGGGTGATTATGGTGGTCCTCTTTTGACATTTGGACTAGATGATCTTGAAGGTCTCTTCCAACCTTGATGATTTGGTGATTTTGTGCTATGTTGTTTGTGTTTTGTAACTTCTTCATCTGATATGTCATTCACTTAAAGACAAGGCTGTATTACATGTTAGGAGTGTAATATTTTAAAATATTATCCAGTACACTCAAAATAGTGTGTCAGAAGTTCAGTGTTTAGTTCTAAAAGAACATTATTTTTGGAATGACAAGGTTGGCTGTTCATTGGGAATATCTTGCTTTACAGTAGGTTAAATGTATCAGTGTTACAAAGTACTTGAAGGGGTTTTTGTAGGGTCATGCAAACACAGGAGATACATATATCCTAATTTCTGTGGATGCTTTTACAGTATCCTGATTTAATAAAAGGCAGATAATACAGTTTATTTATAGTGTTCACTTAATGCAAATTTTTCATCAATTACATTCTTAACTTTTAATATTTGTATTAAGTAACCCTATCCTGCCCTAAGGTTCACATTTCTTATTATGTATACCTGAGCAGTCATGCAGTGGCTATATGAGTATTGTGGTGATCACTGGAGTTGCATAGCTCATGGTGTAGTATCTGTAAATCAGCACCTGGAATTTAAAGCTTACTAGCCATCATTTTCATCATGTAACACAACATGCTACTATATAGCTACTACCAGTGTTAAGTAGTTGTATGTTATATATATGATATATTGTTCCGTTATGTAGCACATGACCAATTGTCCATGAAAGTATGTATATATACACATTCAAGTATATTGTACAGTACCTTTGTTGTGTTCAGTGTGTGTATGGGCTATTTTTGTACCTACTCTGAGTCTTTTGTTTGAATTATGTAGCATGTGTGTAATACAAATTATTTGTCTAAATGTTCTTGCTAGCATCTTAACATCAGATGCAGTCCTGCAGCACCCAAGAGTTTATGTTTATTTTTACTGTATATAGTTTTTCTAGTCTTTTAAACCCTGCCTTTACTTTTCTTCAGAATAAATCAGTATTTAGAGATCAGAATTATTTTTTCTTAGTGAAGGATAGATTCAGTATCAGTTAAAATATCTGTTATTTTCTACTAGGCAGGCTGTAGAGCCTACAGTTTGAAGTGCAGGGGCATCATTCAGAATTGCAAAAGGGATATGTAGTGAGGGGGGTACTATGCATGCTTATGCAGTATTATTGCATAGAGGTGTAGCAATGGCGTCAAATCAATAATAAAGAAGTTCTGTATCATTGTATTTGTCTTATTTTGACCTAAGAACCACTTCCCTAGGTTTTTTCATAGATGTTGTTACTCAGCTAAATCTCTTATTTCTTCCTTACTTCTCCTTTCTTTTGGGTTCCCTACTGAAAATATGGGAAAACATAGAATCATAAAATAGGTTAAGTTGGAAGGGACCCATCAGGATCATTGAGTTCAACTCTGGCCCTGTGCAGGACACCCCAGGAATTACAGCTTGTGCCTAAGAGTGTTGTTCAAGCCTTGGTGTTGTGAGCACTTCTGTGGGGAGCCTGTTCCAGTGCTCAGCAATCCCCTGGGTGAAAAACCTTTTCCTGATATCCAGCCTAAATCTCCCTTGACTCAGCTTTATACCATTCTCCTGAGTCCTGTCACTGGTCACCTCAGAGAGATCAGTTCCTGCCCCTCCACTTCCTCTCTCAAGGAAATTGTAGACTGCAATGAGGTTTCCTCTCATTCTCTTCTCCAGGCTGAACAAATCAAGTGATCACAGCTGCTCCTCATATGTCTTTCCCTTCAGACCCTTCACCATCTTTGTGGTCCTCCTTTGGGTGATCTCGAATAGCTTAGTGTCTTTTTTACATTGTGCTGCCAAAAACTGCACACAGCGCTCAAGGTGAGGCCACACCAGTGCACAGCAGAGCGGAACAATCCCTGCCTTCGACCAGCTGGAGATGCTTTGCCTGATGCCTCCCAGGACATGGTTGGCCCTCCTGGCTGCCAGGGCACTGCTGACTCAGATTCAACTTGCCATTGATCAGGTCCCTTTCCCCAGGCCCTTTCCCCAGGGCTGCTCTCCAGTCTCTGATTCCCTAGTCTATACACGCAGCCAGGGTTTCCCCATCCCAGTGCAGAATCCGGCATTTTCCCTTGTTGAACTTCATATGGTTGGTGATTGCCCATCTCTGATTTGTCAAGATCTGTCTACAGGGTCTCTCTGTCCTCTAAGGAGTTGACAGCTCTTCCCAATTAGGTTTCTTTGGCAAACTTACCAAGTCATTAATGATGTTGAGGAGAACTGGTCTAAGGATGGAGGCCTGCAGAACCCCATTAGTGACCAGTCATCAATCTCATGTTACCCTATTCACTATAACTCTTTGTGCCCGATCCGTGAGCCAGGTGCTCATCATCATGAAACATGGTTATTCAGCTGTATGCTGGACATTTTATCCAGAAGGATACTGTGAGAAACAGTATCAAAAGCTTTGCTGAAGTCCAAAAAAGATTACATCAACTGGCTTCTCTTGATCAGTGAGGTGGATTACTTTGTCGTAAAAGGAAATCAGGTTCAAAAAGCAGGACATTCCCATTGTAAAGCCGTGCTGGCTGTGACCAATGACTGCATTGTCCTCCAGCTGTTTTTCAATACCTCCGTGATTTTACTGGGCACTGAAGTGAGACTGGCAAGCATGTAGTTTCTGGAGTCCTCCTTCTTGCCCTTCTTGAAAACTGGGACAACGGTCACCATCTTCCAGTCATCTAGGATCTGTCTGGATTCCCAAGACCACTCAAAAATCATCGAGAGAGGCTTTGCAATGACATCAGCCAGATCTTTGAGTATTCTGGGATGAATCCCATTAGGCCCCATAGATTTGTACAGATCCAGCTGGAGCAGCAGATCCTGCACAAATTAACAATCAGCTGGAAGTTGATTGTTCTTACAGTCCTAGTCCTTCAGATTTCCATGATTGCATTCTAGTCATCCATTAATTTGCCAACACTATTTTCAGACTACTCCCAGGCAATGTTGATAAATGCTATTAATAAAGTTGTTACCATGTGAGTCTTTTTCCTAGATGAATGTGATTTTTCCATTTATGGGAGAAGTAGAAGATAAGCACTGTTTAACACACTTCACTGTACCATTCGATGGATGAACTGTTTGCCTCTGCCTCCTTTGTCTGAAGACATTTCCTCTGTGAGCATAGGGTACTTCTGTCAAGGAAGTTTGTATTTTCTATCATCTGTGTTCTCAATTGCTACTTATCACCAGAGAATGTTCAAAAGATGTGTTGGACAATTTGTACTCAATCAAGCTTTTTTTTTTTTCCAGTTTAGACCTTTTGATTACTCTTTTGGACACATGTTCATGTCTTGTTGGACTGTGGTTTCCTGTACAGGAGCTGCATGGGTATTTGCATATCTTTCATACAGATCTCACTTATCTCTGAGCATTTATCAGTGCCTCAGTGGATGTGTAGCTAGCTTACTAAAAGATTTCATCATTTCTAACTTGTTATACCTTCTCACTTAATGAGGTAATGAAGATGAAGCGTAATTTCATTTAATGAATACTGCTCAGGAGACACATCTATGATCTGCCTATGTCATAATATAGGCAATAAGCACAACAGCAGTCTGGAAAACACAACAGCTTAGAACTGTTTTTATCTGGTTGAAAGTGTTTAGCTGATAACAGCTCCATGCTTCATAAACTTGTCAATGGTGATAGGCTTTTTGGCTGTAAGAGATTATTTCCATATAAATATTGGCAAGATCGTGCAAGATATTTATCACCTGAATAACATATGGAAAGTTCAAGTCTCTTTCTGAAAGAGGATCATGGTCAGCAGAGAGACTCCACTTGTACCAGTTGCATTTGTCTTTTTCTTATATAAAATAGACAGTAAGTGAAGCCTGAGTCCTGATGGGGAAATTCTTTAATTCCAAATTCAACACAAAAGGTGTCATAATTGCTCTCATGGTCTTTTAGTGCTCCTCAAAGATTTTAGCAGAGGTAGGTGCAATGTCTTTTATGGATATTGGCTCGTCTTTATTGACAGTAAAGCTTATCCATGATAACTATTCATTTTGAAAGAGAGACAGTTTGGTTGTTGGTGTGTCTTATGTGGAGGAGAGGTGAAAAAGAAACACTAACTATCAAACAGTTTCAAAAGAACAGCTATTTTTTTGTGGCAGTGCATGTTCTAAAATAGAGTACTACTTTTAGATTCCCTGCTGGCATTTACAGATCAACATAAATTATTCTGTGAAACTAGCAGAAGTCTTTGGTGATTATTTTTAAAGATATAAGACTTCACAGTCTCTTGAAATGTGCATTTTGATTTGGGCCATTTATGTTATGGAGTTTCATGTTAGTTAAAACCCAAACATATTTTAAAAATTTGTTTCTGCCATAAAAAACAACTAATGTGTTTTATAAGGTTTCAACTCTTGTAATGCTCACCTCTTGAGCAAAGCAAGGAATTCAAGTTATTATCTGGAAATGTGAAACGTAGGAATAGCTAAGAGTTTTAATACAGTGGGATATGAATATACATATATAATGCAGATCTTAGCACAGTAAGATTAAGTGTCTAAATTTTGTAGCAGGTGAAAAGAGACATTTTCATTTGCCTAGCATCCAGATGGTACATAGAAGAAAATAGGTTAATCCCTATTTTGTATACGGAACTAGTACATACTGATTAGCAGATTTCTTTTCCGTGGAAATTTCAGTCTGATTACAGTAGAGCTCTGTTCCATTGTTGTTTCTGTTTTTATAAGGATATTGCATAACATGTAGATCTCTGTGATCCTGGAGTTCTTGAATGCTATGATACAGCTTTTCTTAATCAAATCCTTTATAAAAAACCACAGTATTAAAGGATGCTTTGAATGCTGTTCATTCTGTCATGAATGTTCTGTTGAGAACCATCAAAAAGAATAGTCTGCTTCACTGATAATGCTATTTGCAAAAATAAAGTCATTTACTCATGGTAGAAAGAGAAAGGGAAGTTTGAAGGTAATCATGCTTGAAAACACTGTTTTGACCCCTTATCTTAAATATTTATATCTACTTTACTTTGACTTAATAGTTGTTGTAGAATTTGCGTAGGAAATGTATGTGTGCATCTATCCAAAGGGTTTTTTTCCACAGGCTATATATGCTCCAGAGAAACCAGTCCACATAAACGAGATCTGCCGCGACCTACAGAGTTATATAGAGCAAAGTGGATACTCTTCAGTTTCTGAATTGCAAATCACTCTCTCATATTGAAAAGATGTTGCTAGAAAGACTGCAAAAGCAGAAGGGGCTTCTAATCAGCTATTTCCCAGAGCAGTGGTTGACACAGTTAGAGCCAGAATAATCTTCTTGTGGGGCAGCTGCAATTCTTCCAGAAGAGACAGGAATGTCCATTTTAGTTGAAAGCAGTCACAATCCCTTTCCAGCTTCATCAGGGGAAAATTAAGCTTAGAAATAAGTCTTATAAGTTTGGGTTTTGTTGTTGGTTAGGTTTTCTAGCTTGCTCTGTTTGTTTGGGGGGACTTTTAGACATTTCTATCATATTAAATTGATGGTGCTAACCTGTGTTTTCTTCAGTTTTCATGTCTTCGTACTACAAAAGGTAGTACTTATTGCAAGTATCAAAAGTGACCTTTCTTGCCCCCAATTTTTAGAATGCCCTCCTGTGATTTTTTTTTTTGGTCACAAACTTGACTATTTAGACATATAATATGAAATGACCATGAATTCCTTGCAGATAACATGATAGTAATGTTAAATGTTTAAAGTGCTTTCAATAAGAGGAGTTCAAATTAACTTTTTCATTAAAAGAATACAACCTGCAAATATTTCTAGATCAAATGAAGTGATAGTTTGAATGACCATTATAGCAGGTTTCCAAAACAGGAAACTTACATCTAACAAAAGAATCATTTTTGGCTATAAATATTTTAAAATACAGCTTCGGTCCTTAAATGACTTGTTTGTTTTTAGCTTTTTAGAATATTAAATGCAGAACTAAGAAGAGGCTGATAATATCTGTGGAGGAAGAATCACTGTTTTTTTATGTAAAATCAGAGATGTAATGAACTTTACTGTTCTTCAGTATTGCTACTGGTAATGCCTGTTTCTTGGACTTACGTCAAAATCTATGATTGTTTTCTGTGCCTAATTTTTAGAGCCTTAGCTTGGTTTCTTGCCTTTTCTCTCAAGACATTTGGAAAAGACCATAGAGCAGCCTTTCTTGCATATAAAATCAGATCGGTGCTTACAGTTAGTTGTCAGAACCAAGGTAGGCTGCAACCCTAGACAGAAACCACA
This sequence comes from Myiotriccus ornatus, assembly GCA_036023395.1. NCBI lineage: Eukaryota > Metazoa > Chordata > Aves > Passeriformes > Tyrannidae > Myiotriccus > Myiotriccus ornatus. Next base: position 49,489,009 of record JAYRBT010000001.1, read on the forward strand.
GGGATTTTGAATATTCCTGTCCTTTTTTTTCTTTTTTAATTACGAATGTTTATGGCTTTGAAGTAAAAAACCTAGATTCTTATTAATTATGTGACTTCAAAAATCAGAGTCAGTTTGAATGTAACTGTTTAGTGGTATACTTTTCTGAAATTGGTAATTTCAGGAGACTTTGGGGGCGGGGGAAGGAGGTGTATGTATCCAAGCCTTTGAGAGTTTCATAAGGAGTTTTCTAGAATTAGGTCATAATCTTATTTTAATTCAAAATTAGAGGAATACATGTGCATTTTCAGAGTATCAGAATCATATTACTTTAATTGTGTTTAAAGAGTCACCACCTAAACTACTTTTGTGCTTTTTCAGTTATGTTTTATAAAGGAAAGCTCAATGCTTGTTAAGCATTAAGATATTCTAATATATCCCTAAATAAAGCATCGTTGCTGAGCTTGATGCTGCATTTCTGTCAGTGAGCATCAAAGCCTAGTCTTTTAGAAGTGCTTTTGTTGGTAAATATGTGTAATTTTAGTTGTTCTAATTACAGTTCCTCAAAATCAGCTTTGCATTTAAAACAGGCTCAGAAATCATGCAGGAGGTTTGAGGCTCAGTTAACTGAGTTCCTGGTTCTTCATGACAGTAGAACTTGTAGATCCACCTTTTCACTTATTTCCATAGATTAAAAAGAGTTGTGGATTTTAATTTTTTTTAATCTTAGCCTGTTCCAGAAATTTGAATGCTATGATAATGATGAAGATACTAATAAATTTTAATAAGAAATAGACAAAAAGTAGTTATTTTCCAAAATTTTTCTCTTCACAAAAGAGGCCTTTGTGTTGAGGGGTGGCTTAAGCCTTCAGCAAGCAGACGCTGACACTTAACCAGTGAGTTTTGTCTGTTTAGTTAAATTCATTTCTCAGATGTGTTAGTGAATTAGAGCTTTACTATGATGTGTTAACAGTTTATGTGATAATTTCAAGTGTAATTTTAAATTTTAGTCTTAATAACTGTTTACTATTAGAGAGTAAGTTTTTCAAGGATTTAAGCAGTTCTAGATGTGAGAAATTGAACTGACTTAGATTTTCTTGGTTTAGTCTTGAATGACTTACAGATATGAGACATTCTCTCCTTTTGTCTTCTTGCTGAAATACAGGCCAGGCTCTCTAAAGGTAGGGACAATTTTTCTAGTGTGTTCACAATGCTGGTGGTTTGAGTTCCTTGTTTAATTATTCTGATACAATAAAAATATTTGTTAAGCATTCAAATACAAACATGTAATTTACAGCAATAGAAAGGAGACCTTTGTTGCCACAAGTAATAGGAAAGAACAGCAAAAAATTCCATTAGTGTTTGCTGTGTGGTTCTTTTCCGTCTCTTGAGTAGTTTCTGTGCTGCTTTACATACAGGGAATCTTACTCTGCTGGAAATCTTGGTAATTATCCTTCAGGACACAGCATTTGTAGGTCTTCTCAGAAACAGAACTGTATTGTTGCAAGCAAGTATAAGCTGATGTTTTGTCTGCTGTCCTCTTCCTTCCTGCAAGGACAAATACTAGGTGCCTGGGGAGAGAGGAAGAAGGAGGAAGACCCGGCAAGGTGCTGAGGCTCTGTACAAGACTTGTAGGATGGAAACTTTAGTGTACTCCAACAACGTTTTTCTTTTTAGCAGAAAGAAAATGAGATCCAACTATATATAAAGTACACTCATTTTAATCAAGCAAAATCTACACCTTATGGAGCAGAAGTTATACTGTGTTAATCATCTCCATACGTGGCACATTATAGATATCATTTTTGTAGTGTTTTCTTTAGAGAAATGATTCAACGATTAGTTTTGCTTTGATATTTGAGAGATTTTTTATTTATTTTTTAAACTGACTTGGTAATAAAGAAAAATTCACTTATTGCAGTCTTTGTTAATTAGGAGCTTGTGTGTGTGTCTTTGTGCTCTCTCCTGCTTGGAAGGAAGGAAACCTGGAGAGGACGTTTCTAGTGACTTTGCATTTCAAAGTGTTAATAGGGGTCATTGCACTGGCTGGGAGTAAACCATCCATATCCTCTCCCAAACTGTATCTGCACTGGAAAATCCTGTTTGCTTAGAGAGCAAACACTGCAGTATTTGAAATTATAACTTCCTGAGAAACAATATGGTCAATACCCATCAAACTTTTTTTACTGTAACGGTAAGAATAGGAGCATGGGAAGCTATTCCTATTAAGAAAAATAAAATATTCTTTTCTATATTAGAAAGTTTGAAATATAGTTAAAGAAGACAAAATAGGAAAAGGTAATTTTAAATAATGCTTTGAGTTTCAGATCAATAGTTGAGTCATCGGTTCTTAATTTACCTACAAACTGAAAAATCTATTGCTTAAGTTGCTTTGAGCTTTTTGTTCCTTTGGATTCTCGTGCCATAACTTCCATGTTTAGTGCCAAATAAGCATCTCGCTTCAGGATTTATACTGTATGTCGCAATGAAAACCTATTTTTTAATCCAATTTCTTGATGAAATGAAAAAAATTAAAAAGCAGATATTATAAACATAACATTTCCATCCTGTCTTGAGATGGTGTTTTTTTTTTTCCCCTCTTTTAAGAGAGTTTCTTTGAATTAACATTTCAAATACATTGTTTAATTAGCTAGAAATTATAGTTTTCATCAAGTCATTAAATCTTCAAGAGCATGGACAATTTTATAACTAGTATACAGCAAAATACTTAGTCTAGATACATCTTACTGAACCTGAAGGTTATGATGTTTTCCCACATTGACCACAGTAGGCAGTCTGACTACTTTTTCTAGACTATACTGCACAGCTGTAGCATCATTTTGGAGTTCAACTATCATAGAGGATTAAAGACTTAAACTGAAATCTTAGATTATTTATATTAGGTAGATGAAGAAAAGCAAGTGACTATGAAATTACTAATCAGTCCAAGAAGAGAAACTGCTGAAGCCCTTAAGTGAAATAAGTAAATTCATCACTTTTATTTTGCTCCTGAAATTCACTTAACTCTTGTATGTTGTGATAGCTCAATTTTAACTCCTGCAGCTTGTTTCAAATTAGAAACCAAAAGGGTGAGTCTTGTTCAAATAATGGCTACAGACTTTGTTGTAACTGGCATTTTCAGGAATTTGGAACTGAAAGTAGAATTTTTGGCCAAAAGAGAATGCCATTAGTTTATTCCAACTTGAATAAATACTTAATAAGAGATATCACTCTTGAAAGGCCTTGTTGTAGGGTAAAACATACGCAAGTGTTCTTCCCAGGAATGCCAAGGCAATGGAAGGATTAAAAAAAAAAAAAGATTTATTTCAGATGCAAGGACCACTTTTTAACTACACTGGGCACATTGGGCCCCCTGGGGAAAAAGGCAATGCCTTGCCTTCTCCAAGGCTTTTTGTATCTTCTCTCTCTCCTCCCCCACCCTGTGGCCCGAGAAGGCCTTGTACATGTCTGCAAACATGTTACCTCTCTGCATACCAGGAGATAGCTTGCTCACAACTTTCTCTGAAATGCAGAAGGAAGGAAAAAAACTCCCATCTTACCCATTTGAGAAGGCATTTTAGCTTTCCTAAGCAAAATCTAGTTCTAGCTTTCCATCACAAATTCTTCTGAAATTGTACGCTACACTTATCCTATTAGAAAAAAAAAAAAAATAAAATTCTAGTAACTGACCAACACAGTCCCTATATTTGTTGAGAACTAAATTAAAATTGAGGAGAAAACTGAGGAATGTTTAATAGCTCAAAGGCTGATCTGAAAGGTTTCATTAGATGAAGATAGGTAGAGTCTTTCTAATTTAAAGCTATTGGAAATTTTTAGATGTTATATTGATACAGAAGTCAGAAAAGTATGTAGTGTTCAGGAAAATGTTTGAAATATCTTTCCTTTGAATTTCAAATGCAAACTTGAAAGTTTACCTTTTAAATTACAGATCTATGTATTAACTTTTATATAAAAATGAACATATTTACTTGAAGTAGATACTGGAATATATGGTTTTGGTTCCAGAACCACATACATTTGATCATTTTACTTTTAGTTCCTGGCATCCAGAAACAAGGTGACTATATAAAGTCTTGTAAACACTTAGTTGAATATTGTCCTCAGTAATTCACTTTATCTCTCTTACTGAGGTTTCAAAGGAAATGATTGTACATAGTAGTGAACAAAAAGTGGTTTTTAAGTAAGAATTTAGAACTTCAAGATTACTATTTTGATACTTTATAGTTTGGAATAGCTTTTACCTTAGGTGAAAACTGAAATCCATAATTTATATTGAACATTTTTTATATTTCAAGTTAATGCATTGTTGAATGTCTTGGTTATTGAAAGCCCTTCAAAATATCATCTTAGTTGACTGACTGCACTCTAGTTTGCTCTGCTCAGTTAAAACAAGTAACAGTTCAATGCAGACATGCGAATGTAAGTTGATGATTTAACTGTATGTTATGTTATGACTGTTTGCCAGACAAGGCAGGTTTAATTAGTGAGGCCATTATGACATTTTACTGAAGTGTGAACAGAGAAGCACCTTTATGTACTTGGTGTCTCTGTTCATTCACTTGGAGCTACTTCTTCCTCATTGTAATACAAAACATTAGGTGGAGAAAAGAAAGCAGATGGCATTGCTCAACCTGGCAAGATCCTAGCATCCTTTGAATGAGTTCCTGCACTGCCACTGCAAGTTTCTCCTCAGTGATTGGAGCAGGAATGAAAGCTTGAGATTACAGGGAAAGTGAAGCACCACAGTCAGCCCACAGAAGTAGGTTGCTCCATACCATCCCATCATTTTCATCATGGTCTGCACTGATCAGCAGTCACCCCTCATCCTGGTGTCATCCTAGCCATTACCATGAGCTTCAACATCAGTATTTTCCTGTAATCTGTGGGTTTCATTGCTAAAGCGTTGTCATTCCAACAACCCCAGGCCTCTGACTGTTTCTGGAATTGAATCAAGTTCTGAAGCAGTAACTTAATCTTTTTTGCCACTCTGAATTCCCTTTGAGTGTCAGTGTCACTTAGATGAAGGGGACAGATGATTGCTCCAGCTAACATCATGGGAATTACGGAATACTAAAGAAACATGAAGCTAGTTGAAGGAGAGGAGTGCTGTGTGAGCAAAGATGAAGAGAATTCTGGTCTGATGAAATTTGCAATGCTCTGCTTTGTGTGAACAAGTTCTCTGTGATTTATGATTTTGTTGCTGGAAAAGGTGCTGCATTAATAGCAAGAAAATACAATCATATATCTCTGTTTACATAGTATTAAATTAGTTTACACTGTTAGTAACCTTTTGTTAAGTAGAAATTATGTCTGCTTTGTCTAGATTTCATGGATTTTACAGTAAACTAGCAGTATGGAAAAGCTGAATTCATTCAGAATAGTTGAATAGGCAGAAATTTTGGAGTCAGAATGCATGTAGTAAACAAGGATGAAATATATAGCTAAAGAGGAAATTCTGTTTGTTCAGTTTGAATGACGTATATAGGTAAGGTTTTAGCTGAGTAAGCTTCTAGGAAGTGATGCATGTGCAAAAGGCAGTTTAAATGCCTGGCACGTTGCTTTTAAAAAATGAAACAAAATCTTTACTGTGAATGTTTTCATTTCTTTCTTCTTTAAGATTAGAAATCATTCCCAGGATAATTTATTTTTTCTGTTCAGAATTACTTTCTTGAAATTATTCTAGGGGAAAGGCTGAAATAATCCCAGTCTAAACAATGATATTATAATAACTCTTTTTATTTATAGAAAGGAATGATTGTAAGATTGCAAGAGAATGTAAGCAGTATTTAGCTTTCTTTTTTATACTGGGTAGTATGAGTGTCAAAGTCTGCTAGATATTCTGCTTTATGAGGAAAGGGAAGTTCCATGCTAGAGTGAGTTTTATGTGACTTTTTTTTCATTGTGGTAATAATTATTGTGGCTTTCATGTCCATTTCTTATTAGAGAGAAAACGTGGTTTGAATTTAGGTGTATGTGAACCGTAATTTCTGTTTAACACAGCGTAACCTTGAAAAACAAGTAATTATTAGTTGTTATATAGGCAGATTTTTTCACAAACTATGGCCTGAACATCATGAGTACAATGCTAGAGTTGTTCTCCTGAAATTGATCTTTTGTGTGAACGCTTGCACATGCACACCAATAAAACCAGAAAAGGTTTCTGTTAAAGATTTACCAGTAAAAAGTATATTATTAAAAAAAATGTGTAATAGTGCCATCTGCTGACCCCTGTCATAACATAACTAATTTGTATGAGTGAGCACTGGAAATGTCACTGAAGAAAAAATTAGAACACCAGTCAGTTGACCTAGACTGAGACATGAGCCAACTCTTCTGAGAGAAATTAATAAACTTTGAGCTTATACTAATGTAATGAAAACCAAACCTGAATAAAACTGTAAGTGAATGTTGATCACAAGGAGAATTTTCTTGGCAATTTTTTGTATGTTGACAAATAATGAAATTTCACAATAAATTATGGTCAATCTGATGCTTTCTTGCTGTTCAAAAATGTTTCTGACTTTGTTGTGGCAGTCAGTATTAAGAGTTTTGCTGTCATGTGGTGAAACAGATTCATCTAGAAAATTCATCCAGCATGAGGGCATCCAGGAATTTAAGGCTAGAGAGAAAGAAGCTCATAAGACTGTTTCAGTGGCAGTATGTTCTTCAACTGTCTTAAGTTGGTCACACAACTATCTGTATTAAAGATTCATTTGGGTCGTTGGAAGCAACATAAGAAGGATGTAGACCTGTTGGAGTGGGACCAGAAGAGGGTCATGATGATGATCAGAGGGCTGGTGTAGCTCTCATATGAAGACAGGCTGAGAGACTTGGGGTTCTTCAGCCTGGAGAAGCGAAGGCTCCAGCAAGACCTGAAGCAGCCTTCCAGTACTTAGAGGGGTTTACAAGAGAGCTGGAGGGGATTTTTTTACAAGGACACGTAGTGATAGGACAAGGGGGAATGGCTTTAAACTTGAAGAGAGTAGCTTTAGATTAGATATTAGAAGGAAAATCTTTACTGGGGGGAATGGTAAGACACTGGTACAGGTTGCCCAGAGAGTTGTCCCATCCCCGGAAACAATCAAGGCTAGGTTGGATGGGGTTTTGAACAACCTGATGTAGTGAAAGGTGTCCCTGCCTATGGCAGGGGATTGGAACTAGATGATCTTCAAGGTCCCTGCTGATCCAAACCATTCTATGATTCTGTGATCGTCAACGTCCTTCTGTCATATTACTTCTGTCCTGCTTCTAGCCTGAGCAGCTTTCTATAAAGCTTTCATTGTGGCACACCTGTCCCTAGAAGAACTTCATGTAAAGATTGCTCTCACTAACAGTTATGTAGAAACACACTTACCACTTGGTTTGAGTTGAGGAATAAGCTGAAAGGGGCGTCTTGAAGAAATTACATGCAACATCTGAAAGAGCAGAGGTCTTGGAACTGAAGATGACCTCAGCAGATGGTTTCAAAGTCCTGAAAACTGACTACAAGGCTGGATAGTGAAGATTCCTGCAGGCCTGTTTGTATATGTTTGAAAGGAAAGGACAGGCCATGTTCAGTATTAGGTAAAGCATTTGATTGTCATTGTTTTTACTCAACATGTAGCAACAAAGGATTATAATTTAGCAACAAAGTTGCTAAATTTCGTGTGATTAGAAGAACTTTAGAGATAAAATTGTACTATTTTGAGTTGATCTTCCTTTATATCGCACCATAGTAAAACAAAGTCACAAAACCACAAAATCATCAGGAGCAGTCAGCGTGGCTTGACCAAGGGGAAGTCACGCTTGACCAACACAACGACATTCTATGATGAAGTCACTAACTTTGTAAATATCTGAGTGGAGAGCAGTGGATATTGTCTATACATGAACTGAGGATCTCAACACTGTTTACTGTGAGATTCTTGTAGAAAAGCTGTTGATTTGCAGACTGGATGAGTAGACAGTGAGGTGGCTTGAAACCTTACTGAATGGCTGGGCCCAGAGTGTGGTGATCCATGCCTTGCAGTCTAGCTGAAGGCCAGTTACCAGCAGCGTACCCCAAGGGTCAATACTGGGTCCAGTCCTGTTCAGTGTCTTCATTAATGATCTTGATGATGGTACACAGTGTACTCTCAGCAAGTTTGCAGATGACACCAAACTGGGGAGGAGTGGCTGATAGCCTGGAAGATCATGCTGCCATCAATAAGCTGAAGAAATGGGCTGACAGGAAACTCATGGTGTTCAGCAAGGGCAACTGCAGAATAATACACCTGGGGAAGAACAATGCCATACACCCCTATTTGCCAGGGAGCTAATCAAATGGAAATCAGCTTTTCAGAAAAGGGTCTGGGACTTCTGGTGAGCAGTAAGTTGAACATGAGCCAGCAATGTGCCCTTGCAGCAAAGAAGGCAAATGTTATCCTGAGCTCCATTAGATGAATTACTGCCAGCAGGTGGAGGCTGTTGATCCTTCTCTATTATTCAGCACTGGTGAGGTCACACCTCAAGTTGTGTCTGGTGCTGGCCAGCTCAGTACAGAAGAGAATTGGACATACTGGAGATAGTCTGGTAAAGGACCACTAAAATCATGAAGGAACTAGCGTCTGTCTCCTATGAGTGATGTCTGAGAGAGCTGGTGGTGTCTAGCCTGGAGAAGAGAAGGCTGAGGGGGGATCTTATTAATGTATAAATACCTGATTAGAGGTTGTAGGGAGGATGCAGCCAGTCTCTCTTCAGTGGTGCCCAGTGACAGGACCAGAGACAATGGGCACAAACTGAAACACAAAGGGATTCCCTCTGAACATCAGGAAACATTCTTTTAATTTTAAGGGTGACAGAACACTGGCACGGGTTATCCAGAGAGCTGGTGGAGTCTCTCACCTTATGGATATTCAGAAGTCCTGGGCAACCAGTTCCAGGTGACCTTGCTTGAGCAGGGGATCTAACCTCACTGTCCAGCTTTCAGCCTTAGCTGTTTTGTGATTCTGTGGTATACCTTTGAAGTTTTAATAATAAACTAACAAAATAGGGGTAAGTTGCAAGCATTTTTCTTTTAGCAGCTCAGAAGTAAAATTTCTATTAGATTGCCTTGCTTCTTGATTAAGTGTTAAGCAAGTCATTGAAGTATTGTTTTATTTTACAACTTTTGACTTTTAGTGGAATTAGCCTGGGATGATATAGCTTTAAAACAAATATGAAAACAACTCACCCCCAAAAACACCCCAAACCCAGCCTTTCTAACAAACCTTGTTTGGATGATTTGAAAAAGATCAATTTACATTCTCACTGAACTCCTTAAGTGATATCCTTGTGGCCATGAAAAGCTGCAAAATTTCAGTGAAAGCCAGTTGTCTGGGTGATTGTGTCTTTGCTGCCCCTGCGATCACTGAACACCTGTGTGGACCTTCATAACGTAAAAATCTGCATGTGATTAACTGAACAGTTCTCTAGATTTCAATGAATTGCCTAGACTTTTACTGTCAGGAGTGAGTACTTACATAGACAGCCGACATATAGATATTTAAATTAAGAGCATGTTTAAACTGTGCTGAAGTTCCAGCTGGCATTCCTATAAGACCTCAGAGTTCTTCTGTATTGCTTCTGTTCTGAAAGATGTGCCCATCCAGGTTTCTGATGGGTCTCTAGTTGACTTTACATAAGAGTCACATTTTAAAACAACTTTTTTTTTGGTGTGCCTGAATTCTGTTCAGAGTTTCTTCTGTTTATCTTTTCAAAGTTCTTCTTTTACATTTCTGGAGAATCAGAGATTTCCTTTTCACTTCTGCTGCACATAATTATTTTTTTACTTTTTAGTACATATTTTTTGTAGTTAAGAGAGTAAAACTTGTCTCCCTGTACTTTGTTCTTCTATCTTGTTTGACAATTTATGCTCACGTATTTTTTCTTTTAAATCATTTTTCTCCTTTATTCTCTATCATTGTTAAAATTATTTTAATTATCTGTCTTTTTTTTTCTTAACCTAAGTGCCAGGACACCATCCTAACCTCATCTCTCATGTGTTAAAGTACATTCTTCAAACTTTGCTGTTTAGTCCAAATGTGTTCCTTTTATTCTGGCCATATTTTACACAATTTTATGTCCATTTAGTGACCTTAGTTTGATTTTTCTCTTTGAATGTAAACTCAGTTTAATAACAAGTTGATGATGAACCTCCTTAATCATTGACTGGCTGGCTGGCATGCTGCCATTAATACAGCTGAACTTTTATTCTTATTCACCCCTTCTGGTTTTTTAGAGTATTATGTTATTTTCTTCCCAGTATTGTATAAGTAGTACTGACTTCTTTTCAAAGTACACTGCTGATGTCTGTCTTGCAGAACACCTCATAGGGCAACTTGAGGTCTGTTCTTTAGTCTAAACTATATTTTAAGATTTAAAAATCATTTTTTGTGCTCATGCAATTAAACAACAACAACAAAACAAGAATGAACAAAACATCAACATATATTTGATTTACATGGAGGTTTTGTAGTAACGCTCATAGCTTCTAGGTGAAGCTAGTTAGACTTATTATAGGAAATAATAAAGACATTTGCTTATCTTTAAAATACCTATCTGAAAAGACAGTCTAATGGGAGTTTTTAAAAATGATGGGTTTTGTTTTTTTTTTTTTTTATGTTTTTTTTGGGGGGGGGGTTTTGTTTGTTGGTTTGTTTGTTTGTTTTACTTTTTCTCCTGTTTTTGATGGCAATAAGCTCAGTCTTCTGGAGACAAAGGTGTGCTGACTTGTGGCCCCCCAATACATGTGTTAGACTTAAAACACTGATGCTCTTCAGTATTTGGAGGGGGGGGTGGGTTGGTACTCAGAGGGCTTCTTTTTGTAGTGCTTTCAGTAGTGGTGATTGCTTGATATCTGCTTTGTAATTTGTGTTTAGCTTTGGCCTGTGGCTCTGGTATCACTGCTTCTCACTTTCAGGTTTGCCTTTCTCTGCACTTCATTTTCATTTGTAATTCTTTGTTGTTGCTGGGGAATCTGGGACTGTAGCCTTTTTTATTTTACTGTCTTGCAATGGGTGTAAGTGCTTGCAGCACAGTGGGTTTTCCAAGTTATTTATTTTTACTCTCCAGTGAATTTCTAGGTGTAATAGCTTAATTTACCTGTCTTGTAAAATTTGATACCTAGAAATGTAAAATTTCCATGAATTACTACATTGCTCATTTTTAAAGATACTTCTTTTTTGAACACAGTCTTAAAGATTATAAATGTGTTTTATTTATAAAGATGGGAGATAAGTTTAGTGTTGAGTTTTTCAAGTAGTTTTTAACATGTGGCTCTGTGTGTGGGGTTTTCTCAGGGTTAAGTAAGATCATAAGCCTTAAGGGAATTGCATCAGAATGCCTGAGGATTTCACATTTAGTTTAAAGAATGGTGTAATACTCATTGCTTTCAAGTCTTTGCAATATTTATTTTTGTGTTCCTTATTCTATTAGGTGTGGCTGAATATTTCTAAACTTGTATTGCTAGAGGGAAAGGAAAGCAGTGTAAAATGAAGAAAAAATAATGGAAGGACAAGAATTGTAGTTCTTTTGGTTTCTTGGATTTTTTTTTTTTTGTTGTTGTGTTTGTTTGTTTGTTTCTTACGTGGTTTCCAGGTGCTCATCACTAAATCTAGCCGAAGAGCTTTAGGCCTAAATAGTTTTGCCACTGCCTGGTATGCCAGAAATACCAGAAGAGGGCTGCTCATGCATAGTGGAACGTAAAAACTAATTGGATTAGCTACGGAAGTCTAACTATTGCTTAATGTCTTACCATTGTCATGCTTTGGTTGGATGGTCTTGCCTACTCATTGAGTTGCCTCTAGAGTTTGCTGGTGAAATATAGAACATTGTTTGACTTTTCCAAGTATTCTTTTTTTGTTTTTTTTTTTTTTGTGATAGCAAAAATGAAGGATAATCTCTGTATGTTTTTCTCAAAGCTCTTGTATTTCACAAGGGTTTATCAGCTGATGTGTAGACCTTCCTAAAGACTCAGACTAATGAGTCCTGATTGATGAAATTTACACTCCTATTCCATGGTTTGTGTGGGACAGCAATCTTTTTATTGATGCAGGGACTTCTTAAGGCACTTCTATAAGAATATAGGTTCAGAAACTCTTCTTGTGCATGGTTGCCAGATGTATAGCTTCTACAGAAGAAAAGGACAAAATCTCAAATACCTTATGAAGAAGGGTGTTCTTCCTTGAGGGAATCTTCTTCTCTTTCTTTAAATATTTTTTGGAATAAATGCCTGGTTTTTCACTAACAGGAGTTAGTGAGCAAAAAGCTTTTTTCAATATATTTAGAATCTCAAAAAAGACAGTATTACTTTCCCTTTTTCAGTATGGAAATTGCACTGAAGTTAAATGAAATTCTTGTAGTTAACTCTAAAATCTGTTTAATGCAAACATTTAGCAACTGATATTTTTAATATAAAACTACAGTAATATATTTCCATTGCGGAGTCAAAATGATCAAAGGTTTGACATTAAAAATTCTTTCATCCTTGAAGCATTTCTCCTTCCAGATGTTTTAAAAATTGCTACAAAGGAAATATTTGTAATGATTTTGTTTAGTAATGCATGACAGTCTCTCTATATATAGTTTTGTTACCTGTGAAAATCTGGGGCTTGCATATAAATTTTCATTCTTTCAGCACTATGTGTGCACAGAGAAGGGAGTGGAAAAGCAGCCAGCTGGGCCTGGGCAAAGATACATTGTGTATCTCTGGTTGCGTTACATGTAGCAAGGTCGTTTGGAATAAGCACGGAGCAGTGAGATGCAAAAGTCTGTGGGATACTAGAGGCTCTTTTGTTAATGCTTAATAAGCGTAATGTAAGGGCAGCTGACAGTGGAAGCAGGTGGAAATGCTGGAAATAATTACAAACACGGATTTGAGAACTGCCATTGTAAAAGTGAGTGAATAAATTGAGAACATGAATATCTTACTTTATATGTTTTAAGGTGAGAATTTTTAAGTCTATTACAAATAGAGGGAATGTAAAAACAACAAATCTTTATGCCCTTTAACTAAAGTAACTCCGTATATAGGATGTGTGTATGCAATGTTGAGTCGTGCTTTGCGGTTCTATATGGTATGCATACAGCTTGACTATACACTAATTTACAAATTCCTAGCAAATGCTCCACAAGTAAGGCACATGTTATTAGAATAGCACAGACTGTTTTTTATATGTGAAAACTCGTCCATTAATTACTTAAGTAAAACAAGAATCCAGGCTCAATAGTTAAGTCTTTTTGCCATCACTTTCCATCACCAATATAAAATGTCTTTTAATGCAAAAATCATTTACTTTGATATAACATTTCTCTAAATAAAATGGAATGGTTATATGATGATAACTGAAAATAGAGTTTTAGACAGGATTATGGGATTCTGTATAATAAGATAATGAAGATTAAAAGTAACCATATTCTGGTTCTCTGGACATGTCTCTGCAAATAGTCATAGTACTATTTCTACCCTTTTTCCTTAATTTGTATATTAGCTTCAGATAGTGTTCTCACTTTGTGCCATGATTTGATTTCCTTTCTCCTCCAAGTATTATATCTCTAATGTGGAAAAGTGTTTGAGGACAGGTGAACCAGTTTGCATAGAGGGATTTTCTCAAGTCCTTTTCCCAGTAATCAGCCACACCTTCAAATTTGTTACTGCATACTGTTTTACAGTTAGTATGACCTATGCATTGTTGAGATTTAAAATAGGATATTATCTCTATTAGTAATGCAGTTTTCCTTACAGTTGAAAAGTCAAAGCCTTAGGTTCATGTTGCATCTTCTGTTCTGGTGTTTTGTTTTCTTACAGAAGCCTGGGTAAATGGCATTGCTCTGCTTGTCTAATAAGGTGTCATGAGCAAAACAGCTTTTACTTGGGGATGTTTTACTTAATGTATTGCCAGATAACACAACCTTTGTTTACTGATTTGAGTGCTGGGGAGAACTAAATAATCAAACACTTAGACCAGTGCTTTCTTCTGCTTGTGCCAGGCTAGAGGCAAGCTGAATCCCTGTCCTCTCTCCAGTGCCAGCTTGCCCTGCTGTCACTCCATGGTTCTGGGTTCATCCCAGCTCCTCCAGCAGGCTCTGGGTAGCACAGTTGGGGTCATTTGTATTGCAGTTCGCATCTGACACTTCATGCTTCTCAGTGATCTCTGCTGCACACTTCACTTGATCGTTTTTCCTGCAGTTCTTTAATAGTTTTCCCCTGCCAGACAGGATTTCTTCAGGCTTTCCTCTGACAGGCTTTTCCTCAGTGGCAGTCCCTTGGGATGTCGCTGCTCTGGCAGTTGTCTGTGCAACTGCTGTCCCTCGAGAATGCACACACCTGTTGTCGTGAGCTGTTACTCACCCCAAGAGCATGTTGGTGTCCCCTGTCCTGTGTCTGCCACCTTGGGCTTACAGACACCCGAGCACAGGATCAGCATGCTGCTCAGAGGGGTCGCTGTTTTGGGGAGTGAAAGGGCTACTCGCAGCGGTTTTGGGGCCAGCTAGAAATGACAGTGACCAGCCTAGGGCAGTTAATATCCATTGCCACACAAGGCCTCACCTTCTGATACCAAAGCCCTCCAAGCTACACCCTGTATAAGCAGTGTTTACAGAGTACAAGCAAGTCTATAGAGTTTCTGCGTCATTTATTTTGGAAGCTAAGAGTGAGATAGAGGAGGAAGTATGCGAGTAAATGGAGAAGCCTGAGACCCATACTTGTACAAACACTGTGTGAATTAATCAGTCTTTCAGTATGTGCTTCCAGCAACCTACCAGGTAAATATGTTGCTTTAACTTGGATTGTCTGTCAGAAATTGGAAAATTTTGTCTGTCACCTGGAATCTGTATTTATGCACTTTCATTTTGGTGGGCTTCAGAAGAGCTGTGAGAAATAAAGTATAGTCCTGATAGACTTCTGCTCATGACCTCTTAGAGAGCTGCTTCCCTCCAGCATCCCTCTGCATGACTTAGCTTTTGTGCCCTGAAGCCCATACAAGCACCAGCTCCATCAAATGCTGTTCAGTGCCACCATAATTCTTCCTGACCTTTCTTAATTCTGGATAGTGTTAAATTTATAGAGGACACTTTCAACTGAAGTAAGACACCTCTTCTCCAGATTAAGCTACTGTATTTCTCCAGTACAGCTTGTGTCCTAAAGGACATAACTGAGGGAGTTCCAGTCCTCTGGAGCTAATACCAGGTAAGAATGGGCTGCCCAGGGAGGTGGTGGGTTCACCATCCCTGGAGGTTTTTAAGATGAGACTCAATATTGCACTTAGTGCCATGGTCTAGTAACCACAGCAGTGTTGGATCAAGGGTTGGACTTGAAGATCTTGGAGGTCTTTTCCAACCTGGTTGATTCTATTATTCTAAGAATAGTTGGTTAAGGATGGGGGATTTTGGCAACTCTCCTTCCTCAGCAGAAAGAGATTATTTTCTTAACTTTTGTACTTCTGTGGTCTGTTTTTTTTTTCTGCCATATGATTGAATGTGACCTCCCTATATTTTTGTACAGAATATGCCACTGTTTAGTACTGATTCTAGCATTGCAACGGTGGTGAATTTATTTATGTTCCTCCTTGTGGGAGTACTTTAACAAACCCCCAAACCCAGACTTTGCTGTAGAGGAGGGATGTTCATTAATACAGTAGCATCTCTGGGACTGGCAATGTCTCTCTTTTGAGTGTATAACATAGCTTTACTTCATTATATTTTGTTTGTCTGTGCCTGTTTTATCTGTTGTCAGTTTTGTGACAGTCCAATGTTAAAAGCTGAGTGTGCTGGTGTTCAAAGCTAAGAGCTATGAGACCCCTGATGTTCTGGTTTCTTGCTTGGATGATAAGTATGTTCATTATATTTAAATGCAAATTGTATGGGGAAGAATCAGTCCCATTTTTTAAATGAAATCTTTCTTAAATGCAGGGTATCAGAACTCTTAATTTCTGCATTTTTGTTTACTTTTTAAATGAAAAAGTCTGCTCAAGATAACAATCTATATGTTCCAAATATATCAGTGCTCTGCAGGGCGAGATACTGCATATGTTTATATATCCTTATCCAATGGAAAAGCATGAACAAGCTATAAAACCAAGAAGGTTGCAATTATTTAGTAACTCAGTGACAAATCTACTGAATATAGTGCCTCTTTTTTGAAACCTGATCACACAGAAGATTAGTCATTTGCACGGTGGAGCATTTGAATCACAGTGATTACTTGAAGAACCTGTAGAAACTGTATAGGAAAAGTAGCTTCCTGTAAAGCTGCAACATTTCCTTTAGGTCACAAATTGCTGGAATAGATAAGTATGTGATGGACTGAAGGGCATATATTGTGTTTTCTTTCAAAATTATAGTAATTTTTTCTGTGATAAATCTTGAAAATTATATTTTGATAGAGACATTGTAGACTAAAAGTAAGATTTAGACTAATGTAAATTTATTTATTTATAGAAAGGTAAAAATAAGCATAAAGAAAAAAAAAACAGAAAAAAACCTGTGTGCTGAAACAATGGCCTAGGCATAACCATTGTTCATATAAGAGCTTGAGGATTTCTCTCTGTATAGGGAATAGAAAGTAAATTCATGAACAAGGAATGGCTAATGAAGGAGCACTTTGAAACCAATATACCAGTAAAACTTAGCATTAATATATAGTATGGTCTGCATAAGCCTCTGTGTTACTTGTATTCCCATACATATTTTTATACATTGCTTTTACATAAATAAGCTACAGTAATTACAGTGATTCTGCTTTTGGTGCATCTTTAGAAAAACTCTTCCCAGTTCAACAAATGAATACAATAATAAAGTTATTTTAGTATTCATTCAGAAAATAATAAAACTTAAAGTTAAAACATTAAATTTGATTTTATAAACAAATTTTGAATACTATTATTTAGCTGTATTCACAGAACAAAAAGAAACTTGCATAGTTAAAGAGAAATGGGAGGATAATGTGCAGAAGAAAGAACAGTGAATTAGGAAGGAAGAAGATAAGGACATTTTTAAGTAGGAGCAAGGGGAGGATAGACTAAAAAGAGGATCTCCTTTATATCTTTGTTAAGATTACATGTAAGAAAAATATTTGAGTCCCTTAACAACTTGGCAAAATTAAATGGAATTAAGCCTTTGTATTTGCTGGGCTCAGATGAGTGAGAAACTCAGAAATGCAATTGTTTTTCTAAACAAAAAAAGTTTAGAGGGCTTTGTTCTGTTTATTTTCTTGGAAATACTGCTTAGAAGAGCAAGTTTTTCAATATACATTTGTTTATGTTTAGTTGTTAAAGGAATCATAAAGTTCTAAAAGTAAATAGCTGTTAGGTTTCTCGCAACTCCTCTTTTTCACTTTCTTCTCTCTGTTTACTAATATTTCTGCATAAATTCCTTTAAAATGTATGCTCATGTGCTCACGTAAGTTTCTCTGTAACAATACATATATAATACATTTTTAAAATTTTTCTTTATTTTTTTGTTTTATTCCCTTATATGCCTAGAATGCCTAAAGCTTTTTTTTTCCCTTTTGTCTACTAGCCTTCAAAAGTAATTTGTTTTATGTCTGTGAGAGAACATCTTGCATGAAAGGATATAAAGCTCAGTCAGATGAATTTATCAAAAAAGATGAGGTGTGACTTGATTTGAACCATGTAGGGACTTCTTTGTGGTAAGTGTTTCTGTAATAAAAGCCTTGTTAATATAGTGACAAGAAACATCGTAAGAGCAAATGGCCAAAAGCTGCAACCAGGAAAATTAAAAATGAGATGTACCTTTTTAATAGAATGAAAATTGCTGCAAGATTTTAGCCAGGACAAATTGAAGAGTATCCATATCTTCTTACTATACATTTTTAAATAAAGATTTTGGATCTGTTTATATGGTCTTTAGCAGATCTAAGCACAGTCAATCTCATGTTTCTTTTGGAAGAAATTTATGATTTGCTTAAATTTAAATGTAACATTGAAAATGCATTCTGAAAACTGCTGCCTTTTAAGATACTTATAGAATCATAGAATCTTAGAATTAACTGGGTTGGAAGAGACCTCCGAGATATCAAGTCCAACCTTTGATCCAGCCCCACTGTGATTACTAAAAAACATTCAGACAAAAGCAAACTGGAGTTTTTCAAAGAAGTGGCTTAGGGGATGTAAACATTTTTTTTTCCCATTGCAATTTTGTCAGTACACTTTCACAAATATTCAGTCAAGAGCAGGCACTTCGTGAAATAATTATATTTAATGTCAGCTTAAGGTCCTTAACCTAAAACCCCATTTGAACAGGTATTTTCTGAGTGTTACAGTGTAACCATCATATAAGTGAAGGTCTGAATGTTTGTAATCAAGATCTCATGTGGAAGTAAACATCACAATACATTAATTACTTCTGTTAGGTTTGTGCATCTGATGATGTAAGCTTTTTCTCACTATCCCTAATTCTGTTCTTAATGTCTTTATTGTAGAGTAGTACAACTTAGGTCTTATATTTCCTTCAGTTGTAGGTATTTATGAAACATACTGTGACATACAGTATTTTTTCTTGGTGTCCTCCGATCTGATAAAACCATGACTATGGTGGGCAATTTTGTATGATAAATGCCATGATACTCCCTCTTCTGTATGCAGGAATCAGAGGAAACCAATTTTTAATCACCTTTTACTCAGAAACCTCTTTCTTTAAAAAGAGGCATAAGCAAAAGGGGTAAATTGGTTTATCTTAATCTTGCAAGGTGGAAGAATAGAAAAGTATTTGTGGGGGTGCTTTTGATATGGAGGGGCATTAGGTATATTTAAATGAAGTTTTGTCAGCAAGAAAGCTTTAATATATTTTTCTTACAAACATTACAAAAAAAACCCATAAATATTATTTCTACCAATTCTGTACAACGAGCTTATAGTTTAGCAATTTAATTACCAAAATTATGATCAAATGAAATGAATCAAATGTAAATTCAGATGCATGTTTTTATTTGAGTGTTTCCTCAATAGGATGATTGTCACGGGAAATAGCCTTGAAAGTTAAAAAGATAACTGAACATAATTGAACTTCTTAATTGCATTGTTTGCTAAGCTTCATCAGAATTATTTTCTTTACTGTAGCAGTGGCATTGGTTGAATCTGTACACAAGTCTCTGAAGCCTGCAGTAAAGTACAGAAAGTAGCCTAGTTTCTCTTCTCCCTCTCATAATGAAAATACAAAGTAAAGGCTTTTTATAAGCGTATTTTGTAATGGAAATTTTAGCAGCCTTTTGAATGAACAATTATGTCTTTGTTTCCATGGAGCTAGCACTGAAATAGCTCAAGAGCAGTGTGATTGTATTAAGAAGCTATGTTAGGGCTTCTTTGGGGAACTTTCCACTTGTTCTGGTCAAGGCGATTTCAATCAAAGCATTTGTCAGAAAAATGCTAACTGATCAAAATGTGTTCTGTGCTCATCCCTTCCATGAAGCCTTCCCATTAGCAATAGGAACTTTGACACTTCTGTATATAAACACTGCAGTGGTGACTTCATCCACAGTCTACATACCTGCAGGAGGTATATGATGATATGTGGGTTTCTTGAGTTTAGGGAAATATTTCTCTGGTGATTAAGAAGTCTGCTGGGACTCTTGGGAAAATTTTGGTTTCATCGAGTTGCGCAACTGGAGTGAAAGGAGGTTGGTGGTATGCTGAGTTTATTTATTTATGTAAAGTTTGAGGGATTAAACTTTTGTAGCTCTCTGTATGGCTGTTTAGGATGTCTCAAAGTATAGAATCATAGAATCGGTTAGATTGGAAAAGACCTCTACAGTCATTGACTCCAACCATTAACCCAGCACTGCAAAGTCCACCACTAAATCATGTCCCTCAATGCCAGACCTATATGTCTTTTAAATAACTCCAGTGTTGGAGGCTCAACTACATTCCTGCACAGCCTGTTCCAATTCTTGATAACCCTTGCAGAGAGTAAATTTTTTTTGAAAGTGTTTAGTGCTTTAAATCCCCTAGTTTTTCAGGGTGGCAGAACCTGAAACTGAAATCTGGAATCTGATGATTATTTTAGGATAGGTTTTTAGTAGCTGGTTTTCAGCATGAGGAGAGTAATTGAAAGTGTCTAGTTAATACTGAAAGTGTATTGTGTTTTCACATGTGAGAGTCAGTTCAAAGGTTTGAAATATCATCTGTTGTTTTGTGGTCACTAATGACTGTTAAAGTATGTTCTTCTCTCATGGGACCTCTTGTTTGCTATGGACTAAGCTTCTTACTCTCCTCTCTGTCCATCCCCTTAAAACTCTTTTCTCACTACCTGGTGTTCAGCTCAAACCTTGGCTGTGTTCCTGCCTTGCTATTTGAATCAGGTTTATCCATCCAACTAGTGCCTCTCTGACTTTAACATTAAATTTAATTGTTACATTAAACTTCTGTAGCTGAAGAAACTTTGTCTTTCTTTAGCAAATAGTGAGAAGAGGGTATTTACAACTGTCACATATTTATCAAATATTTATTTATACCAATAGTCAAAAGCCTTAAGAATCAGATGAAAAAGGCTGTATGAATCAAACAATTTTACCTACCCATGAAAAGTCTGGAGGAGGTTGTGTATACTTCCATAGCTACTTGTCCTTTACCTTGTTGTTGTCTCCCATGTTAGTTTGAATTAGAGTAATATGAACAAAATTATTTCTTTCATTGTTATCAGTTCCCTTAATTAATTAAAACTGGCTTTGAAATGTCGGTCTGCTCTATCTGTTATAATTTTAAAAAGGCTTCTCCAAGGAAAGATTAGTTTTTCTTTGCAGGTAAGTTTATAAAACTCATTTAAGCAGATATTCTGAAGTTTACTAAGCCTTTTGCAAATACTTTTGGGTAGACTGTTTTTAACTGAGAAACTAATATTTCAGTATCATCAACATTAAATATTAAGTTATTGAATAAAGGTATGCATAAACTGAATTCTTAACATTTACTGATACTTCAGATTATCTGGAGACCCCTTTTTGTAATCAGCTAAATTGCTTGCAGGCTATTCTTGGGGTCCCCAACCAGAATTATCCTGTTATCTGCTTGAAGGTTCACCTGACTAACTGCGGCATGAATCACAACCTTTTGTTCTCTCTGAAAACATAGCAGTGTATTGAAAATTTAGTATAAATTTGATTTTTTCCCTTCTAGTTAACCTACATGTGAATACGTACACTTTATGCTGGACAAATATTTACAAAAGCCTGATCAGAACTGAAAGAAGCTGAGCTTGCATATTGTAACTGTGGAAGCACCAGAGTCTGATCACTTCATAAAGAGCTCTCTTCTGGGAGGTAGCATGTGAGGAGCATTATCAGGGCTTTCCTAGCATTTTTTCTGTGCCTGTACTTGGTAGTACAAGCATCCCTTTTGTATCTCATTTTCAGTTACCCAGTGTTGACTATATTCACATTTTAAATGTGATGAACTATGGACATAAGAAATAAATATTTGAAGAAAGAAATTGAAAATCATGCGTAGTATCTGCAGTTAAGCTCATTTCTGCATGTTATAAATCACTATTTATTGAAGAGCTGAGAGACTAATGTAGCTTATACTTCTAGTAGAATAGTAGAAAGCTTTGTCAGTATTTTCAATTTTGAACATATACTTTAAGAATTTTCCCAGATTGGATCTTGTCTTTCACAATCATTTGAAGACTGCTAATATTTGGACAGTTCTTTTGTAAATAAATCTTAATAGTTTTACTTCGTAGTTATGTGGAATATTCTCCTTTCTGTAATTTGAAGCTGCCTGTGTTGTTGTTGCTGATTTTTACTCTTTGAAAAGATGGAAATTACTTTTCAGGTTTTTCCAGATTTGACAATTTCAGATTAAAACAGAAGAAAAAAATACCCTGTGATACTCCAGTTTTCTATAGCTTGTGTAAGAAACTGTAAGCATCTGACCGTAGTGGCTTTTGTTATTAAGTGTGATAGATAAGGCACTTAGTCATCCATGTCTTTTGTCATGTGATTTCTTGTTTTCACATATTGGGAGTGTTAAGCCTAGTTTGCTTGTGACCACATACATGTTAAAATACCTTTTCTAAAGACTATTATATTTTCATTCTTTCATAGCATGCAACTTTTAATCCAGGACATTTTAATATTTATTTCATTAAACATGATTACAAATTGATGTTTAATGTCTTGTGGTTCTGGTTGCTGTTGATATTACAGTAAATACTGTGCTGCATGAAAGAATAAATAGCACTGAAAATATGAAGTATGTTTAAGTGCTCAGTCTATGAAAAGACTTAAACAGCAGTAGGACAAGAGGGCACGGTCTTAAGCTCTGCTAGGGAAGATTTAGGTTGAATATTAGGAAAAAATTTTTTACAGAGAGGGTAATCAGACATTGGAATGGGGTGCCCAGGGAGGTGGCAGATTCAGTCCCTGGAGGTTTTTAAGATGAGACTGGATGTGGCACTGAGTGCCATGGTCTAGTAACCGCAGCAGTGTTGGATTAAGGGTTGGACTTGATGATCTTGGAGGTCTTCTCCAACCCTGTTGATTCTATAATTATATGACAATGAAGTATTAGAAAATGTACTAAATGTGAAACACCTGTATGGCAGCTGATGGCATACCTTTTGAAATAAAAAACATTAATTCAGCTAATTCAGCACTAACAGTCAATCTTCATGTGTCTGTGTTTCTAGCTGTTATGGTTTGAGATAAAATTCAGGTTACTGATTTCAGGAAATACAGATTTTATGTTGTTGATTAAATAACTTTATTAGATGGGCATCCTGAAATAATAAAAGAAAGTGGGAAAAATTAACTTTCTCTTAGCATTTTTCAGGATTTTTAAAAAATCCATTCTTCAGTGATCTGAAGTAAATTTCAAATGCTACTTAGGATACCTAATTATACATTAAATGCATGTAGTTAAAAAATGTAAATATCCTGACAGAAGATTATAGTGTTTTTATACTGCTGTTAAGACTACTGCTATTAAGACTGAGCAAGCTAAATGCTTTTTATAGAATACATTTTGGGGCGTTTTTAAGAATCCTATGAGTTCATTTTTCTGAAGAAATTGATGTAATTTGAAAATAATTTAGCCATAATATAATATCTTAAAGTACCCGTATAATCTCTTTTGAAAATGTCGTGAGCTCAGACAGTGAGGTTTATACAAATTTTGATAGCAGGGTACTTTACACCAACTTGGTTCACTTTTACGCACTTGCTGTGTTGTCATATATTGTTAAAGGTAGTTTGGATAGCTGCCTTCTTGTTTTGTTTTGGTTTTTTTTGTTTGATTTTGTCTGTTAGCATTAAGGGCATGCTGTCTTGCTCTTATATCCCTCAGACTCTCAGGTATTTTTATAGGTAAACTTAGCCTTTCTTATATACTTTGTCTATTACAGTTTTTGCATTTTTAGTTTAATTGGAGTAACTCTGAAATCACTTCTTAAACGTGCAATTAATATGACTTTGATTGATTAACAACACAGTAAATTTGTTAAAAGTCTGACTAAAGTCAGAACAGATCACATAATAAGGGGACTTGAGTGTTTGTCAATATGGAATCTCCTTTAAATGTGCTCATGCCTTAAGTGAATAATTTTACTTAAGTGTATCCTGTGCACACTGTGTGTCAATTTGTTCTGTTACAAATCTAAAAATGAGGCAAGACATGATCCTTCCTACTTCTCTCTTCTACCGGGTGAGCAAGATGTGAATCTAAGAGTGTTCATTCCATGATACTGCAATATCAGATTCTTAACCCAAAAAAACCCAGACAAAAAAACCTTCATGTCCAAAAAAAACCCTCTACCCAAGGCAATGTAGTCACAAATCAACCTTTAAAATCTTTGCCAATCTTTACTGATTTTAAATTAATTAAATCTCCTCCTGTCATGGCAGTATAGAGTAGTTGATATGACCCTTAAACTAGAGTGAAACGTGACCAGGAAGTGTTTATGCCTCTCTCGCACCTCATGACTTCTCCCCAGGATGCACATGGGTCTCTGCAGTTGGACTAAAGGCTTGCACAGCCTTCTTCAGCATGGCTGCTGCTACCAGAACCGCGGTGGGGGGAACTTTACATGCATCAAGCTTCTCTTGCATTGCAGCAACTACTTAGCTTTGATCGACATCAGGTTAGGAGGGAGGCCGGTAAAAAAAAGCATCTTTATTAATGAGGGGAAAATGAAATTTAAATTTGTCAGTGTCAATCAGGCTTACAATATGTTAGTAAAATGCCAATCTGAGTCAACAGCAAAGGGTGGGGGAAGTGTCTAGGCTAGGTCAAATTTGCATCTCTGTTGTCACTGGTATTGGAAATGATATAACTCACAGAACTAGAGATTACTTCTCAACGCAGAGGAGACTTTTGGAAGTTGTGTAACAATATCTCAGTGGATGGTTCTTTTCACACAACACTCTGTAGAAGAAGCCTTCAGAAGTAAACCCTCAAGTCTCTTGTGGGACTGGAGAGGGAGTGACATATGCTGCTTAAGGTTAAGGTGAAGTCTGACACCAGAAGTTTCACTGGCACTTCTTGGAGGACAAATTCAGGTGCTTTCAAGTGATAAACATTCTTGACACTGCCATACTTCATTTGCAAATGTTGTAATTCTGAGTAGGTGAAATAACCTTGTTACAAAAAAATTAGAGCATGCCCTCTTTTCTTTGGTAGTAATACCCATGTTATGATTGAAATATTAATTTTCTTCTGGTTATTAAGAGCAGTCACAATTTATTTTTGCAACTTTTCATTCTATTTAGCTAGTTATGACCACATTTTCTTTTGTGGATTTCCCTGCTGCCTAGACAAATGAGAAATGTACAGAAGACAAAGAAACAGAGTAATTGGTTAGTTACTTAGACCTGCAGAATCAGAATAAAGCCATGCATTCTTTTTAAAAAAATATGAACATTAGAACAACAATCTGGCTACTGGATTTCAAAGTTCTGGTGATGCTATGGTTGGAGAAAGGTGGGGGTTTTCCTCCTTCATGTACTTCTGTAACTTCTGTTATGGAGAGGATTTGTGTGAAATTTTTTGGGGAGATAAACCCCAACTATGTCCTAAATGGAAAGGTACCAAGAACTAATGGAATACTTAGTTGTTTCATAAACTGTAACAATTGAAAGTGAAGTAGTTTATTTGGAGAATACAGTCATGGTTCGAAGGAATACTGGAAAGAGATACTTGGACTTCTGATCAAGATTTTACAGTCAGTTTAGTGACTAAGTTCTTGCAAAGTTATTCTCATCTGTTTACATATAGGATGAATTGGCATACTCATTTCTGATTATTACCTATTTGATTAAAGAGTACTGAAATAAATTTTGTTTTGCCAGTTGGTAATGGTTTCTGAAACCTCACTTCTGAAAGAGCTTTTTTGGATTATGATTATTTAAATAGCTGTACTTTTTCCATTTATATAACTGTTCCATTTCCTCTTGCTTAACAATCAAGTACTGATTCTGTTTTACACCAGACAAAAGGAGAAAACCACACTCTCCGTGTTAATCGTAATGAAGTAAGACATAGGTCTCTGAATATGTTTGTGAACATTTTAATGTAAAATAAAATTTCTATATTTTATTAATCAGTTATAAAAAACATAAATTAATATTAAATATTCATTAAAGTAAAACTGTATTCCATAAAGTAAAAATACAGAATATCAAAATAATACTTTCAGGTTGCTTTTCTCAAAGTATCTTTGTTGGTCTGCAACATTTCAAATATTCAAGTTTCAATTTGGGCTGTTTAAAATGAGATCTGAAAAGTCCTTTTGATAGATTCTGCTGGATTTATGGCATTAAATATTGTTAAATAGTGAACTGTAGCTACAGTTCCTTTTTGTATTTTATTCCCCTTTCTAAATTGTGTAAGAAGTTGAAAAGGGATGGAAAGTAACTGAATCCAGCCATTTGAATAGGCCTTTTGAATTACTTTCCATTTATTACTGCTTAATAATTCATACATTGCCCCTAAATTGAAATGTGTGTAAATTCTTTTGAGATGATGAAAAAAAAGTCAAACATTAAGTTTGACTGGTACCTTGCATGAATTACTTCTAATAAGATTTTTTTTTTTTACTATTTCAATTAGGTGACTAGGGGTTTTTTTATTTATTTAATTTTTAATAAGGAAGGTATATTACACTCCTGTGTGTTTTAATTTCTTTTCTAAAATGGGATTGAAGAATATGTTAGGCATTACCAAATGTAATCACTTCAAATGAAAACTGATAATTTTAGAACCAAAGTCTGTGTTAATAAAACATGGCTACATAAGCAGGGTGATTAAAAATGTGTTCTAATGTGAATAAAACCCTCTTTTCTTACAGATCACTCCTCCTATTTTTTTTTTTTAATTCTACTTACTAATAAGATAATAATGTACTTCTGCTGATTAGAGGTGAACCTTATTTAGGTACTGAGAAAAAAAATTGTCATAAAATTTTTTGTACTATGGCAATTTTTGGGATTTTTAACTAAGAAGAGTACAAATTTCTCTTTTAATGAAATGAAGAACACTTGATTTTCCTCCATTGTGTAAGATCTATCCTTGTAATTATTGACTTTTGATCTGTACTTGTCTTGTAATCAAATCAAATAATATGTGACCTCAGTTTTACCCAGTTACATGATGCTTTGAAAACAATTCTTAGTACATATAGAGCTGTGTAATTAGATTTGCAGATTGAGTGTTTGAAACTCAGACTACAGGAATTTTTTTTTCAAAATCTGGGTCTGAGTCTTGGAGAGACCATAAAAGAGCATCCTTAACTATTCCCTCCACGCTTCAGCCTGTATTAGTTGAGTAAATTATGAATGAGTAGAGTATCAAAACATGGAAGAAATGGTGAGACAGAATGGAGTGTTTTTCTGAAAAACTATTGTTGTCTGTTCACCATATTTTTGGTAGGAACTTCAATTTTTTTTTTTTATGTGAACAAGCTAAGGGATAATGTGCTGCTGAGGGAATAGTACCTCTTCTTTTTTAATGTTGTTTGTGGGAGGAGAGAGTTTAGTATCCTAATTCTTTATTAGTAGAATTATCCCTTTATTTGAAACTGTGTTTAGCAATTATGTATAGATATAGCTTATGAGAGGAATCATAAATGGGGAAGGAGATATTTGGTGTTGTTTACAGAGAAGTATGGTGCTTATGTTACTGTATTTATGTTGTGTGCATATTTACAAGAATGAGTGTATGGTGCAGTTAACATTTTTCAATGGGCTTTCAGAAGTCTATCTCCTAAGGAGTAACAGAAGGCTAACTTCGTTTCATATGTGCTACCCTATATTAACTGTGCACTCTCACAAATGTTCTTATAAATGGTCTTGCAGTTATGGTAGGTTTGTGGAAAATGTTTTGGTTCTTAGTAGCAATCAGAAAACCAAATTAAATATTAGGAAGTATTAATAAGGAAAAGATGAGCAATGCAAGAGTAATTTTTATGAAACTCTATGAATTAATGATATGTCTGTATTTTGAATGTTGTATGAAGTTCTGGTGATTTCCAGTCTCAAAAGAATATACTAGAACTAGTAAAAAGTATGAAGTATAAGGGTGTGATTAAGCATGGATTTCAGATGAGGAGTGACTTAACGAAGTAGGATCGTTCAGCTTGGAAAAGAGATGACCAAGTGTATTTGAAACAGAGGTGAATAAAGGGAAGAATGTGATAGAAAACACCTGTTTTCTGCTTTTCAAAAATGCAAGAATTAGAGGGCTGAAATTAATTAATCCCATAGCAGGTGTATAGCAGGATATTTCTGCACAAATCATAGGGAAAATGTGTGACTCATTAATTCATTACTAAGGGCTAAGGTTCTAAAATGTTGAGAGTTCAGAAACTAATCAGAGAAATGAATGGAAGAAAATACATTGGCTTATTGAAACAAAGATGTTATTTCTGGAGCAAGAAATTCCTATGTCACAAGTACTGGGAGATTAGGATGATATAATGGAGAAAATGTACCTATACTGTTCTTGTACTTTTTGCAGATGCTTGCCCTCTTGTCTCTGAGTTTCAAATGCTGAGATACTTTATGTAATGAAGATGCAACAGTCTTCTTACATAAGGGGAACTCTGACCACTAATAAATTGTTTCTTACACTTATTTATCTGTGTTTAATTTTCCTCCTTTAAAATTATCCTTTGTGGTTAGAGCTGCATTATTGTCATCTCCTGCTGTATAATTCTGGCCTTTGTTCTTGACTGTGCTATCATCTGTAAGTTAAAGAGAAGATTTCATTGGATGAAGACCTGCATAATAAATTTAAAAGAGGGGGGTAGGGCAATTAGGATGCACTTATGTCTTTGTAAAACAACTCATTGTGGTCTGTGTGGTGCCTCCTTTAGTGGTTGAGGTTTTAGGTTTTATTGTTGCACAAGGAAAGTCTTAAATCATTAATGACAGCTAAAACCCTGTGGGAGTCCAGTCGCAAACTAGAACAATTATCTTATGCTATCTGAGAGTTATTTAGAGAAGAAAAGGGGACAAATATTGACAAATCTGGTTAAAAAAAAAGTTAGTCTTATAAATCTTAGTATCAACAATTGCCTCTGTAACCAAGGGGAGCTGCTTCTTGTAAACATTTGGAAAAAATAAATTGGATTACAGAAGTTTTTGAAGAGATTTTAAATCACAGTGCATGTCCTTTATCTGGTGCACTTTTGAGGACAAAAAAAATTTAACAAATAGTGTAAGTTCTCTTGATTTTCTTAAAAAAAAATAAAAATAATATGGACTGCCTTTGCTTGAAAATTTAGTTGATTGTGATTAATTAGCTACCAAAATTAGGCTACCAAAACTAAGTAACAGGAGATTTATGGCCATTGTTAGAGAATCTGGCTGTTGATTTTCCCAACCCTTACATCTTAACTTCATGTATTTATGTAATGTGGTGGTATTCTGTGTTTTTTCATCTATTAAATAGCATTATGCCTTTGCAAACTATTGTATTTACTGAGAATATTTCTGGTTTTTGTACTAATTTGATTTAGAAGAGTTTTGTTAGCTATAAACTACAATTTATTTGACAAAATGCCCTTATCAAGGGAACAAAGTAAGTTTTGAGGTAAAACCATGCATGTTTATACCTTTGACTGTGCTTATTTGTAAAATATAGTCAATGGGCATTTCAGTCTTAACAAGAATTAGGTAGATTCTACAGGAAACCTTTACTCAAGTTCCATTAATAAGTTTAACTCTATAATAAGTATTATTTTATGTCACGGGGGGGGTCGTCCCTCGACAGACCCAGTGGCACATTTCGTATGGGAGACGGGACACACAAGTGTGACCCACAAAATGGCATTTATTAAAACAAGAAGACAGCTTATATACAGGGGAACACAGAAGTTTCAGGAAAAAGGGTAGGATCCCGGCTCGGAACATCAAATCCCAGGGCTCTGTGATAAGGGAACATGGAGGCATTGGCCTCAGGGAATATGTCCAGCCTTACAACTGGTAGGGAGAGTTAGGGAGGAAATGGAAGGTGTGGTCTAAGGGCACAGATAGGGCAATCTGCAGAGGTTGCAAGGCTATGGCCTTGTGGCTAGGTCCTGAGCAGTTCTGTGCAGCTGCAGTTGCTAAGAGACCTCTGGACAGATCTCTTCTTCTGAGCCTTCCTTGCAGCTTTTGTGCATTTCTCTCCACTCTCTGTAGGCCTCTTCTGGTCCACCCCTGACAATTTTATTATTATTTGCTGCATCTACATATCTTGGTTTTAAATATTGTATGGCCTTGATTTATAATTTTGAGGCTTTTTAGAGTTTGGGTGTGTTTAGTGACAAGAGGGAAATGAAACATTTCAAAATGAAAGCAGTTTAAGACCCTAAAGAAACCCAAAACTTAAGAGAAAGGTGGACATGAGAATGGGACACTTTAAAAAATGGATTATATAATTGTAGAAGTTAAAGCAGGTAATCGATAGGTTAATCTTAATGAGAGGAATATAAATAATTCCTTTTCTTACCAAGCAACAGTGCAGGGATATAAAATAGCAGGCTGAGTTACGGCAGCAGCATTTAGCACGGTGAGTTGCATATGTTGGTACATTAGAGGGCTCCTTAATAGTGAGAAAAAGCTGGTAGTGCCAGCAGAGAGCAACTGCTTTGCCTCTCTGTTTGTACCTCGGGGGAAAGAAGGGGACAGTAAGAGCCTGCAGACTATTTGTTTTAGATTTACGCACTAAAGGTCAATATATGATGGTTGCTTAGAACAGGATAGTGGGCTAGGTATGTGGGCCTAGTGGGCTTTGTCCTGATGGTATGTGGCTATTTTCTTGATCTTAGCCAAAGTATATTGGTACCACATACACCATAATCCTCATGTTCAACATCCTTTGTCATGTTTTTCTTCTCGAATTTTTAAGTTATGTGTCCTTGATCTGCCTGGGAACAATCCCACAGACTATTCTGAAATTGACCCCATCGTTTTCCAAGACTAAAATTCTGTTAACTGTATCATTGCAATTTATTCTAGTCACAGAATGCATCTGTGAGTTAACACACAAAAATAGAAATTGGTTTGACAAGTACATTTGAATAATAACAAATTAATAGAACAACAAAAAAATAAAACCCAATTGTTCTGATTTACTGGCAACTCTGTTGACTAAAATCATCTATTAGTATTTATTGGAAATACATTTTGTTTGCTTCTGTAAGTGAAATTGGGAAACAGCAGTGTGTATGTTCTAGGATTTTTCAGTTGTTTTCTTTTAAAACCAGACATTACTATCTGCACAAACATTTTGTGCAGTACAGTTTGTTGTGTAATTCAAATTAGATTTAAACCGATGTGTAATTATTGAAAATTTAATGTTTCTTAGTCTTTCAACATTTTGGTGATGTTCTCTGATAACTGTGTTAAACCTTTGCAAGATTTGCTTTACAGAGATTATTCAAATTACTTAAAAATAGAAAAACACCAAAAAGGTACATGTAATTTGTGACTCTTGAAGAATAAGTAAGGGATGCTGATGACCTATTAGATTTGCCTGTGCAAATTACAGTGGTACAAATGCATAGTCTTATTAGCAGAAGAGGCTACAAAAGTAGTTGCCAAAAACATTTACTTTCCCAGAATACATTTGGTTTGTGAGTTTGATAACTCTCAATTATTTCAATTTCTTTCGCTTCTCCTCTGGCAAACCTATTCTTCTTCATTTTATTTATTAAAGTAAACCATCATTAGCTGTTCCCTTTTTAAGGTAAGGAGGTCCCTTATCTAACAGGCTGATCTCTGTTTGATTAAGTCAAATAGCCTAGTTTGTGAGTTTTTTTATGGGTAGTGGTTATTTGTTTATTTTGGTTTTGGTTTTCTTTCTAGGGCTCCCTGATACTTAGAAAATGTCTGACTTTGTCAAGTATGTGTTAAAAAAAGCAGGCAAGAGAAGCAGTAGAAATTTTCTCCTAGCAAATTATTAAGTTAAACAGGCTTGCATCCTATCTTAATTATACTTGTCTCAGTAAATCATCTGTATACTTGGCTGAAGTTGATCTACCACTCTTTTTTTTTTTTTTTTAATGCATACGTGCATTAATATTAGTGTTCTGGATATGGTATAGCAGTGTACCCATAATTCTAATTTTAAAGTGTTCTAAACATACCTGTACAGCATTTTTCTCTTGATTTGACTTTTAGGTGTGTGCCTTATTCAGAAGAGAAGTTCTGTGATTCCCCCCCCCCCATTAAAACATCTTTGGTATTTTATTTATTTAATTTCTATTTGTTATTTATATTATCAGAGGAGCAAGTTGATAAAACTCAGCTAATCTGACATGGATAATTATGTATTATATAATTCTAACATACTGCATTACTACAGAAATCCTACGACAACAAATATAGTTCAAATCAAGCCTTGATGCTGTGTTCTTTTTAAACTAGACTGTCATTGCCATCCATCAGGGTTTGTGAGATTTTTTTTTTTACCATGAAGTTTCAGCCAAAGAATTTCAGCACCTCCTCATGATAAAAAAAAAATCAGACACTATTCAGGATTTAGTACATGGGGACAGGTTTTCTGAGCAGCACAACAAAATTATTTTTTTCCCTTTCTTGCACCAAAGCACCAAAGCTTATAATTTCGATACTAAGCATCAATGAAGAGAGTCTAGAACAAGGTCTCAAGACACATTTAAATCAGTTCAAATGCACAGAAATATTTTTTTTTTAGGTCCTATTCCTTTAAAGGGTTTTGTTTGGAACAGCTTGCTGAAGTGACTTAATGATACTACTGCCATTACTTCAGCATTACCATTATCGTTAGATAGGCATTGACAGCTGCTATTTTTCAGAGCTTATCAAATGAGAAAACATTTCTTCTGGGACTTGGGGAGTACTGGAATTGTAAGACTGGACTAAATGGATCTTGACAGACATATACCTTGTGTCTGTTACAATCTATATTTGCACATTCTAACACTTACCCTCAGCAAGTTTTCAGATGACAGGAAGCTGAGCAGTGCAGTTCACACAACAGAAGTATGGGATACCACCCAGGGGGACCTGGACAAGCCTGAGCCACAAGTCCAAGTGCAAAGTGCTGCACCTGGGTCAGGGCAATCCCAGACATGAGTACACACTGGGGGAGGAAGTCATTGAGAGCAGCCCTGCAGAGAAGGACTTTGGTGATCTCATGGATGAAAACCTGGACAGAGCCAGCAGGGTGTGCTCACAGCCCAGAAAGCCAACTACATCCTGGGCCGCATCAAAAGAGGGGTGGCCAGCAGGTCCAAGAAGGTGATTCTGGCCCTCTACTCTGCCCTTGTGAGACCCCACCTAGAGTGTTATGTCTAGGTCTGGGGTCCTCAACACAAGAAAAACATGGATTTGTTAGAGCAGGTCCAGAAGAGGGCTATGAAGATGATCACAGGGCTGGAGCACCTCTTCTATAATGACAGTCTGAGAGTTCAGGTTGTTCAGCCTGGAGAAGAGAAAGCTTCAGGGAGGCCTTATAGCAGCCTTCCAGTACCTTAAGGGGGCTTATAAAAAGGAGGGAGCAGGCCTTTTTGTACAGGAAGATAGTGATAGGACAAGGGGCAATGGTTTTAAACAGAAAGAGGACAGGTTTAGATTATATGTTGGGAAGAAATTCCTTACTGTGAGGATAGTGAAGCAGGATAGGTTGCCCAGAGAGGTTGTGGATGCCCCATCCCTGGAAGTGTTCAAGGACAGACTGGATGGAGTTCTGAGAAAGTGGAGTCTTGGTCTCCTAGGTGGTATCCCTGCCCATGGCAGGAGGGTTGAATGATCTTTAAGGCCCCTTCCAACCCAAATCATTCTATGAATCTGTGTGCTTGTTTTCTTTGGAAAACCCACCAATGATGAAAATTCACACCCTCTTTAAACAATGTATTAGGACTGCCTTTGTGTCAGCTTTGACATGTGAAACTGCAGGATGACTGTTTAGATAACTATATAATTTTGTAAAATAAAACATCAATATTACCTAATAAACCCATGTGTCATTTTTTTCCAGCAAAGGTGGTTTCTGTTTGACAGTTGCAAACTTTGTCCATTGATTGTACAAAATCTTACTGCTGATGCCAGTGATCTTATTTAGAACTGTCTTCACAGAAATTAAAGGAAGGTAGACAGTTCTTCAGTAATTTTTACTGTCTCTTTCTGGTTTATGTCCCAGGGTAATGTTCTGAGGCATGTAATAAGACAACAGGAGGGCACTGTAAAGTGCAAAGTTAGTCTCCATTGCCTATAGAGTCTTTGTTCTTTCACAGTGAATATTATCTTCCAAGCATTTCAAATAATTTTTTTATCATTTGTCTTCATGCTTGGAAAATATGATCTAAAATTAAAAAAAAAATATCAAAATTATTAACTTACAGAAAATTACTGTGGGATGGGAGAAGGTGTGATAAAATGCTCTCCCAGTGTAATAGTGGTGTGAATTGCAGGCTTGTTTGAAATAGGGAATAAACAGGCTTTATAGTGTATTCAGTGAATTTGAATTTTTAATGTTCTGAGATGAACATAGATATGTGATGGTTTAGGGAGAACTCAGTGGGCCATGCTCAAGGTTAGTTAGTTGGGTTCATACTCTTAATAAGCAAAGTTTGCTGTACTGTATTATGGGTTAATACTGTGTAACTTGCAGGTTTTTTCCTCCACTGCTTTGTTAAGACCACTGATACAAAATTCATTAGAACTTACTGAATTGAGCAGTGGGCTTAGTGGGCAAAACTGTGTGAAGTAAATTCAGGGACAAAACCTGAAAGTTTTAAACTCTAGTGGGTTGTTCCCAGACAATAAATAAGCACTCACTGCCTTACCTATCACACACATATATCAGCACAATGAGGGAGAGAATCAGAAGAGCAAAAGCATGAAAAAAATGCATGGGTTGAGATAAAGGCAGTTTAACAAGTGTAATGCAGGGGCAATCACTAGCCACCTCCCATAAGCAGACTGATGCACAGCCAGTCTTTGTACAATGCCTAGTTTGGAAAGACTACTTCTCAGAG
This sequence comes from Myiotriccus ornatus, assembly GCA_036023395.1. Classification (NCBI taxonomy): domain Eukaryota; kingdom Metazoa; phylum Chordata; class Aves; order Passeriformes; family Tyrannidae; genus Myiotriccus; species Myiotriccus ornatus. The sequence continues at coordinate 49,523,458 of JAYRBT010000001.1, forward strand.
ATCTTGCTGAGCATGGTGGTGTGGGATATCCCTTTGGTCAGGCAGGGTCAGCTGTCCTGACTGTGCCCCCTTCCAACCCATTGCCTTCCCCCACTCTGCTTGCTGGAAGGGTTGGGTGAAAAACAGGCAGCCCTGACACTGTGTAGACACCACTCAGCAACATCTAAAATATTGGTGTGTTATCAGCTCTCTGTTTTAGTCACAAACGCGAAACACAGCACTATATGGGCAATACAGAAACCTACAGCAGTATTCTCCTCCCCAAAAGAAAATATAAGAAATTAAAGGTAAATCACCAAGATATTTTTAAGCTTGTGTAATAACGAGCTCATTCTTCAAAGTACTGAAAGCTGAACATGTTGCTTCATTCATATTGTCTCAGCAAGTAAAAAGGACATTTAAATTAATTTCTCAGATAACTTTAAAATTGTCAGTAAACTCACTTAGCTTTCCCTTAGTGGCACGCTGCTGTGTGAGGGCTGTACATTATTTGGGGTAAAAATGGTTTTGAAACTAAAATGAATGAAGGCTAATTAAAAAGGGGTATGGTAATGTGCAGAATTATATCCTGATGTGATTACATTCGCGTGAGAATCAGTCTTTTTAGTGCTGTCATTTGGTTTTAAACTATACTGGTTAAACCATACTGGTTAAGATTTATCTGACATAACTTTAGATGTGCCTGTCTGAACTAGCTGTCCTTTTATAGTCAGTGAAAAGTACTACATACCCAGAGAAAGATTTATTTCATCCTGATGTTGCATCTAAAACCAGGGTAAAGCACCTTTTACTTTCCAATGATGGTAAAGGGAATGTTGAAAAATAGCCCAGATAGCTGTAGCTCAGATATCTAAAGAACTCCATTCTCCAATTAAGCATTCAAAAATGAAAAATACCTGCCTAAGATTTAAGATTTATTTTTTTTTACCTCTGATTTTCTCTATAGTTATATTGATATATTTAGGGAAACAAGTGTCATATCTTTCACTGAACAGTTAAATATATTCCATTTAGCATTCTAAATGCTTTTACCTAAGGAAATCTTCTATGCAGCTGAAGAAGAATCTTCCTAAAAATCTGAATTATTGTTTAGAAACTTAGTGTTTTAGTTAATGACCAGAAAATAGTAACTTGGGTTTTTTTCCTGCCTGGGTCTACTACAGCTTTTCTCAGACTACTGTGTTTTAATGCTTAAACTGGAGCCCCATCTTTACAAAAGAATCAGTAGCAGTAGCAATCTGATTCCATATATTTTTGAACTGATTATGAAGTCAATTCAGTGTTGTTTTGTAGAAAATATGTCCCAGTTTTGACAGGAATGTTATATAATGACTTTTGTTATCAAGGGCAAAAAGTTTACTAGTTTTTTCTTCAAAATAAGAAATTTATTTGGAATTTTAAGAGATTTTCACTTCTCATCCAGAATTTAATTTTCAGCTCCTTTCCTATGGACATCTGTGCCAAATGCCAAGTCAGTTGTTCTACAATACCTAGAAAGACAGATGAACTCAAGCAATGGAAGAGAATTAATAATTTTGTTTCCAGACTGCTTACCTCTTATACCCAACTAGTTTGTTCTAATTGGATATGTGTATATTTCAACCTAAAGTGCTTCACTCCAAAATAGATGAGGCTTGTTGTCATGTTAACTGCCCTCATTTATTTTTGCCTTCAGAAAAGGCAGAGCAAATGTGATAGCACATAACTAGGTGAGAGAGATTAGGAGTGTCTTGGTGCAGATTGGGCCTGGATGTCATTAGGATTGTAGTAATTATACTATTGTGATAATTCAGTTTTTTCAGTAGCACTATCTGTCTGGTATTCTGGAATTCATATTCTTGATTTCTGTTTCAGTAAATGCTGATAGGATTCAAACTTTAAGGAAGCTAGAAAGAAGTGCTTCTTTGACAGCAATGAACTGCAATTTCAGAGATTTAAGTGCTTGAACACTTTGGTTTATATAGTTCTAATATATTTCTTTAGTCAACACAAATATATAAAATACAGGGTTGTTAATGTAGATGGGGAAAACCAGGGTTACAATAAAGAGCTTTAGTTTTGTGGTAGATAAATGCAGTCACACTTTATGATCAATAAATGTGAAACTGAAAAGCATCTTTGCCTGCCCAGAATTGTGTAGGGATTAAATACAAGAAAAGAAATAGCAGAAGGATAAAGATAATACCTTCTTCTCCTTTTATGCATCATTGAAATTGAGGACATTTGAAGAAGCAAAATAAGCTGAGAAAAATGTAGTCTTAATGATTAAAAGTAAGTTTTGATGGTACTGGTTAGTAGTTCTTAAGACTGCAAATCAGAGAAATAGAGAGAAATATATGAAAAATATTAAACAAAAATATCCAGTTTAGGTACCATGAAATTTATTCCAACGTATGAGTGCAAAGCATGGAAAGATAGACTATTAAAATTTTTTGATACTTCATCTATTTAACTTGAAAGCAATTACAAACAAAAATGTTTTATTTGCACTTCCTGTAGTTCAGATTTTCACATTTTATTGTTGTTACTCTATTTGGTTTACTTTGTCATTCTTTGTTTAGCAGAATGCATTAATGGATTTCCTTTAACCAAAAACTAGCAAATGCCTCTAAAATTTCTTTTTGTATTTCATGCACGTTCTAAGATCCTTATGCTTGAAAGTTGCTTGGGGTTTTTAATCATGGATGAAATTGTGTTGAAAAACCTTCATATCTTCAGGATGGTGTTTGTTTGGTTTTTTTTTAAATCATCCTAGAATAAGTTTGGACCTCTGCTTTATTTGAATTTTTCACCGTTCAGTGGTATCCTGATGTTCCATTTGTTTATTTCTTCTAAGGTTGACTGCCACATTTCTTTTCTATGTTTCTTTCGCTGTGTTCAGTTGATGAATTTTCAAATTGAGATGACATCTCTTATTTGAGAAAAGGAGGCTGACGGGCAACCTCACTGCTCTCTACAGCTTCCTGAGGAGGGGAAGTAGAGAGGGAGGCTTTGAGCTCTTCCTGCTGGTATCCAGTGCCAGGATGCATGGAAATGGTTCAAAGCTGAGTCAGAGGAGGTTTAAACTGGATATTAGGAACCATTTCTTTGCCAAGAAGGTGGTTCAAACACTGGAACAGGCTTTCTGAAGAGGTGTTTGTTACCCCAAACCTGTCAGTGTTTAAGAGGCATTTTGATAATGATGTTATCCACCTGCTTTAACTTTCAGACAGCCTTGGAGTGGTCAGGCAGTTGGACTAGGTGGTTGTTCTTGGTCCCTTCCAACTGATATATTCTGTTTTCTGTTAACTTCAATCCATTCTTCAGAACCTGATTTGAAAAATCTGATACTAAATAATTCCAGTTTTCACAAGTTAACGATTTAATTCTAGATGTTCAGCAGCACGTTTTATTCCATTTCAAGAACCGATATGAATATACTGAGATACATAGACAATTTCTCTGTTTTGGGGGAATATCTCTGTTCTAGATCAAAAGGGCGTAAAAGATCTACCTAAGTTCTACATAGACATGGCAGCTTAGGAAGAAACACTTCTATTGCACAGCATAATGAATAGCAGAAACTTACTGAAGAGTAGTCACTGTATTCAGAAAAATGGAGATTCTGAGTAAAGCAGCTGCATTTAAGAATGGTGGTGTAGGTTAAGGTAAGTTCTTGGAGTAATTTGCAAGTGTCAACCTGTCATTGTAAACATCCTCAGGATAAGGAATATAGTCTGATTTGCTTATTACTGCCAGTTCAGTACGACTTGTTATGTTTGTTGACCTCAGTCATCTGAATGGGAACCTTGATCTGAATGTTAGTTTGCTGATTCATTTCTTACAGCCATGCTGTGAAAGATGCAGAATAGTTAAAAAGTGATACATGAACTTGATAAAATACAAGCAATATTTCAGGATACTTAATCACAGTGTAAGCATGGTCTTTACTGAATATTAAATATTCTCTTGAAGAATGCAAAGACTGAGTGTTTGACATAAGAAAAAAAGATTGTATTTGAGATCTCTGATATGGAAAGAGCACTGATTTATGGTATGGTATACTGGCTCCTATAAGAATTTCTATCTATGTGTTCATATTGTACTACAGCAGAAATTGTCTTATTAAAGAAGTCTTCCACGTGCTATATTAAAAATAGGTTATTTCATGACAGTAGGATTTACCTTTTTGGTATGTGATGTTGCTTTAACAGTTGTACCCAACTTATAAAGTTGTAAATTCAGTATGAATTTTTAGTTACTTACTGACAGTTTTTAATATGGCATAATTATTTGAAATAGTACCCACAGGGACTTCAAAATCTCTTTTCTGGCTGATAATATCAGATTTGTGAGCCTGTCATTCTGTACATACACATGAGTAAAACTATAATAATATGGTATTACTTTGCATTTACTAATTTTGAATTTTTATGCGTGGTTGCCTGGCCAGTTGATATCCAAAAAATCTTTGCAACTCTCAATAGTTGGTGGGGTTTAATTGCATTTAATGATTTCTGGCTCTTCAGCAAACTTCTTGCTTCCATTAGTATCAGCACATGTTACCAGCTCATTATCACTGTGGCTCTCCTCTGATCACCTCCCTGTGACTGGTTATTCCTCTTTACCTACTATCTTCCTTGGGAAATGCAGGTGCAGAAATGTTCTTAGAGGATACATTTTTGTGAATCTTTTACTTCTTTTGCTGCCTGAATTGCATTTGATTGTGCACATTTTAAAGTAGAGTTTGTTGCTTTGTATTACTTCTTGAACACAATTTAACCATGTCCATTTACTTCTGTATGCTCACTCCATTTTTGTTTAGATTTTCCTAGTCATCTTAAACTTATTCTATAATGACTGTTAATATTTTTAATTCATGATGATTTTTAGGATGAGTACTTTAAAGAAGTTACTCTCCCCCGCCTTCCTAAGTTTTTGCCATCATTGTTAATTAGTTCATTTGTTTGTTTCCTTTATTAAGGAAGTTGATTTTAATGATAATTATAATCATTGTTAGTGGCTTCAAATATGCTTAAACTGCAGTTACAGGCAAATAGATACATCTTAAAGTTTTCTTCAGTGAAATAAGCAGTCACTCTGATGGACTATAAATCTTTTTCTGCCAAATGGACAAATATCATACTAGATATTTTGTAGCCCAGTAGAAGATTCTCCATAAACCCAATTTTATTAGCATTCAGTGTATTTTGATACAGATTTGCTATGATGGTTTATAAAGAGAGACCGCTTGTTTTTAAAAGTACTGAAATATCCCATCACTTCATACTAATACAAAAATTCTGTTTCAGTATTTTAAATATTACATATTAGTATATTGATTTACATTAGCAAGCAAATACAGTTTGAATTTAGTCTTTAATGAATTATTTACATTGTGTTACTCGTTCTATGTTAGTTTATTACTTTAAATTAGCTAGAATTTTACAATTAATAGTGTTTGAAGAAAGGGCATCAGTTGCATTGCACCTCTTAATTCCAACTGAAGCATTACTGGATTTTTTCTTGGTTTTAAGTACATGTTATCAAATGGTGGGATTCATTTCACCTAAATTAGGTATCTGAAAGTTGTATATCTAAATATTAACATAGAATTGCTGAGACTGGAGCAGAAGCCCGGAGGTTTTCTTATCCAACCCTCCTGTAAAAGCAGGGCCAACTAGAACAGATTGTCCAGGTCTATGACTAGATGGCTTTTTGAATGTACACAGTATTGAAGACTCCACAAATACAATTTTTCATCCTAGATTTCCTCCATGGAAAGAAATGGAAAAAAGTATACACTTCCAGAAGGTGCTTAATTTCATTTTAGGATAAGCATCTAAGAGAGTTCAATTGAATGTCTTCTACAGGAGCCTATTTTATCTCTGTGTGTTTTTAACATTATATCAGAGAGGCTTATCCAGGTGAAGAGATATCTGAAAACGCAACAACCCAGACTGCTGGTGAAGTGTGCACCAGTTGCTGTGTTTTCAGAAATAGAAATTCCACATGGGTTTCTTGAAAAGAGAGTAAAAACTCTGTAAATCAATTTCATGATTCTAAAGAATGACCATAGAAATACTGTGCTTCTAATACTGAATTTTTTTTTCCTTCCCTTGGTACACATTATGTGTTTACCAAATATGCAAATATATGATATGCAGCCACAAGATTTAAATTAAAGTACTAATTATAATTAGGTTAATAGTTCTATTTGAATGTAATTAAATGTCTCAGGAGAACTAAGGAGGTAGTCAGTTTATATATTTAGCATATTAGAAGGTTTTATGTTGGGAAATTATAAACTGCTTATTAGAAATTAATTGGCAGAGAAAAAGTAATTGGAAAGTGAATAAAAAGTATGAATTAGGGTAGGACCCAAAGCTAGTTCTTGCTTACTTGTATTAATTCTATCTGAAGATTGGGTCTGAAAAAAGTCTTTAAATATTTGGATAGGTTTAGCGATCAAAACAAAATTTGCATAGTATTTCAACTAGTTTCATTTTTTGAGTTTAATTTGAAGGCAATATCAACTGCTTTTAAATAGGCTGTAGAATTGCCTTCTCTTAAAGGTGACTGTTGAAATTATGCACTTATAAGAGATTAATACTTTCAACATCTTTAATATCTTTAATTTAAAACATGGCAATTTAAAATGTATTACTACATGAAACAAACAGAAAAGAATGTTGTAGAATAATTTTATAATTAATTTATTTTGTTATTTTGTATAATATATTTGCAGTTACTGAAATGACTTAGTGACAGGCTGAGAGAGTTGAGTTTGTTCAGCCTGGTGAAGAGAAGGCTTCAGGGAGACCTTATATCACATTCTAAAACCTAAAGGGGGCCTGCAAGAGAGCTGGAGAGAGACTTTTTACAAGGGTGTGTAGCGATAGGATGAGGGGGGAAGGTCTTAAGCTGAAAGAAGGATGGGTTTAGATTAGATATTAAGGAGAAATTCTTTACTGTAAGGGTGATGAACTGCAACAGGTTGCCTAGACAGGTTGTGGACTCCCTATCCTTGGAGGTGTTCAAGACAAGGCTGGATGGGACCATGAATAGCTTGGTCTAGTAGAAGATTCCCTGCCCAAGGCAGCAGGTTTGGAACTACATGATCTTCTAAGGTCCCTTCCAACCCAAACCATTCTGTGATTCTATGAAATGTAACGTTTGTGCTTTCAAAATTCTTCGAAGTTACTACAGTAAAGTAGGATGCGTGAGAGTAAGACTTTGTTTCCTTAAAAATTGAAAGAGGTTTTGCCATTTTTTTAAACTAATCTTCATACTCAGTTCAGTAGGGTCTTTTGAGTTCAGCTTTTTAAAGTTACGTAAGTGACTGATCACAATTATTGAATTCCATTCCTGAACTTATACTTGAGTATATCTTCTTTTGCTGTTTTTTTCCCTTACTCCTAATACAGGCCTGGTAGTTGTGGTATTTAATTAGAGCTCAGGACTCTGGAGAGTGTTTTGCAAGTATCTGGATCGGCAGGAGTCAGTCTGAGTGCCTGTGCCTTTCCTAGTGCAGTCTCTCCCTTTCACCAGGAGTAGGTTTCCTTGACCACACGGTGTGCTGATCTGTGTTATAATTACTCAAGTTTTCTGTGTCTGTCTTGGGCCAGAGCAGATCACTGATTCTTTTCTGGGCATGACTACATGACTGTTTGGGTGGACAATGGAAAGGGCAGTAAGATCTTGCGAACACATAATTAAGGACAAATGTTGGCTTATATCCAGAGAAAAAGCTATTTTTAGTGTCCTTTTATTTCTGACTAGGTAAATCTCAGAGAATGGTAGAAAATCTCAATTGCTTTTGAGCTTTTCAGGTTTTGCACTGCATCTCTCAGGGCCATTTCAAGTACACTGTAGAAAGGAATATTTCAAATATATTTTCATTTGATTTGATTAAAATTTTGCATTCAGTACTGTGACCAAATTGAAGGTAGTATTTTATGATATATTTTATGTGTGTATATTTTACAAGCTTTGTTTTGTATAGCATGATTGTTAATTTGCTCTTAGAGAGCATAGCTGTGAGTTTCTCTTATCAAAATTGCCTCTCTCATCATGCAAAACATATTCAGTATTGGTCACAATGAAGGTATGAAAGACACTAAACTATGTATTTCACTATGTAATGCTGATCTTGTTTTCTCTTTTAGCTGGTTGGTGGCGAATTTGATCTAGAGATGAACTTTATAATCCAAGATGCAGAGAGCATTACATGCATGTCAGAGCTTTTGGAGCACTGTGATGTAACGTGCCAAGCAGAAATCTGGAGTATGTTCACAGCAATTCTACGTAAAAGTGTGCGTAATTTACAGACTAGCACAGAAGTTGGCTTAATTGAACAGGTACTGCTGAAGATGAGTACTGTGGATGACATGATTGCAGGTAAAAAATTGCCAACTGATAAAATATTATTCCATTCTGGAACTGCCAGTGTTTTGTTATTATGACAGGGTGTGGGATGTCTTAGGTTTTACTTAAAGTGATATTTTGCTTAGTACTGCCATTGAGTCAGAATTACTATTTTATCAATTTCAGGAAAATGACAAAAATATATTCTTAGTCTAAAATATATTTAGATACATTGTTAAAAATAACTGCCTGTTAATTCATTTGAGAAGATAATGTTATCTTGGGGGTAAAAACCAATTTTTAACATAATTAAAAACTGTACAGTTAGACTTTCTAACTACAAGGTAATATTTTGGCTTTTTAGTGCATTGATTATTTTTAATTATTTAGATGTTAAAAATGTTATGGTCCATTTTAAATGTAAACCTCATCTGACAGCATATCAGAAATCAGTCATAGGTTTTAATGCTGTACATATAAATTATGTTAATAATTTCCTTATGTATAGCTGTGATCCCTCTCATATCTTTTAATTTTTTATACATGTGGCTTTTAACATCCTATAACTTTTTGCACCATTAAAAAAATAGCATACTTTGTTTCCTTGCTGAAAATAAGTGATGAAGTTATTGCGCAGCAGAGGTTTTCAGAGTATGTTTGAAGGAGTTTATGTAATTCCATACTACATCCTCTCAGTAACAGGGTACAGATTGTAATCCTGGATTACTTGGTTAGAGGAGCAGGGTTGGTTGTCACATTTAAATATGAGAGCTGAAGACATGCATATGATTATATTTATTTTCCTTGAGGGGCAACTTAGGCAGTTTCTTTCAACTCAGTTTGAAAGTATTTCTTAATTTTTATATAGTTTGTGACTGACAGGATACTTAAGTTGTAAGACAGTTCTGAAAGACTGAAGAGGTTTACCTTTATTAATTCTAAGGTTTTAGTTGATGGTTTGATTCCTGCCACATATATAGGTTTTGTGGAACAGTAAACTAGCAAGGATTTCACATGAGAAGGAAGAGGAGGACAACAGCAGCATGAAAACTGGATTACTGAGGAGTGATTGGCTTTTTTTTTTTTTTCTTTTTTTTTTTTGGCAGTGTAAGGGTGTCTGTAATGTTAAGTATTAGGAAAAGCTACATTCTGTTTTTCAAAGCAAGTCATAATCAACATGTTGATTACCAATGTATGTGTAAATGCTAAGTTTCACGAATTTGTGGTGCGCTGTTGGGAACAAGGTGAACTGCCTTCAGACCTTCGTGACGCTGTCATC
>JAYRBT010000001.1:49533182-49568458 GCA_036023395.1 Myiotriccus ornatus
TTGTAGCAAGCGTGGGTAGAGCCCAAGCGTGGGTAGAGCCCTCCTAGAATCTTCGTTCGCGAAGCCTAGCCATGAGTGTAAATGCTAAAATTAGAAGTGTTATGCTAAATAGTATACTATAAGATTCAGACTGAAGTATAACAGACCAATAGATTCACAAATGATGGTTTTCACCAAGTATGTTTTGTTTTGCAGTACTTGTAAATATGTTAGAAGAGTATAAGAGTGAAGATACTCTTTCATTCTATGTTAACTATAGCACGTTATATGATGAGAACACACATTTCTATTTTGAAGTTTTTCATGTTTAACTCATGGAAATAGTATTCTTATATGAGTAATCACACTGATAAAATTTGGCCAGTTTGAGGTCCCCTAAGTAGTACTTTAGTACTTCTGTACGTGGCATATAGGACTGTAATGATGCCTCCGTTAAAGAGAATTAAAAAAAAAATGCTTAGCTAATTGTAAGTCAGAAATCAAGAGCATGGGATCTGGCTTTCAGGAGCATTTGGTAATTGAAAAATCACTCTGAATGTACAGATATTAATAGAAAACAGGGGTAGTACATTAAAAAAAACTCTAATGTATCCTCTACCTCATAAATTTTTTTTCTGGAAGTGGTCACACAGTAGTTCAGAAAGAGACCTTCTGCAGAAAAAACTCTTGCTCTTCAGCACGCTTGGACGGACAAAGGGAGCACATATGTAATTTTAAATCAAAATTGAAAATTGGAATTCTGACAAAATTTTAAATCTGCAATGTGTTTCGGATTATCTGAATAGTCTTCTATATATCATGAGCAGGGATTGAACAGAATCACATTTTGTAGAATCTCTGATAATTTTAAATAGATGAGAATGTGAGGTTTTTTTAGAATTTTTCTGAATAAGACATGGAAGCAACAAAATTAATCATTTACTTTTATCTCTTGATTTCTGTAAGCAATTCACCACCCTTTTATAAGTGGTAACAATGTTGGTAATAAGTAAGAAATAACAGATATGTTCCTGTAATAACTATTTCAATATCAGATTTTTAGATGACAAAATGAGCGACAACTAATGCAGTATCTGTGTTCCCTAACCTGCTATGCAGATGTTGAGGTCATATTTGACACAAGATGACCGTAGAACTGCTTTATCCCAAATATTTCTATGAACTTTCCACACCCAGGGAATAAAGTAAAAAATTTTGTGCCAAAATGCTTTTTTATCATTGAGGGAGGATGTTTTGAACCAGAGCTGTATTAGTTTTTACTTCTAGGAAATTAGTACCACTTTCTTCACAAAACAGCCAGTAATACTCTGTCAGCCCAATGTTTTGATATTGGCTTTTATGATCTGTAAAGGATACAGGTTTTCTGGGTTTTTTTTATTTGGTTTTTCTGAGAGTTGCTTGTTTGTTTTTAGGTCATCTCACTTGTACCTTTGTGAAACACTGTGATTAGACCTAGGTAGGGTTTAAACAGAAAAGACAGGCACAATCCCTGTTTTATGTTTGACAGCACATTTTCAGGATCAGTGTAAGTATGAAGCCACTCTTCTCTGGTTTTATGAAAGTAAGAGAGCAGCAAATGAACACGTACCCAGTCTTTTTCAGTGAAAAGAACTTGTCTGTCTGTTTAGATGAAGATTGTCAGATTCATGAGGTTCTCAGCACTTTAAATATTTCACATCACATGATTTTACGGATTCTGTGGTCAAGAATAAAGCCTAATCATCTTGAAAGTCTCAATTGCAATCCAAATGGGCTCATTGCCATTTGTATTTCAAGTTGCTTTCCAGAAACAGCACCTGTTAGGGGTCGTCTTTGTACTGTGATAGTCTTTTGTACTAATATTGGGGATGGTCAGCCCTTTTAACAGTAGTTAAGCAAAAGAGAATACTGAAATATTTTCATAGATGATTGGTGCTGTGCTTTGCACTTTTTTTTTTTTTTTTCCAAACAGTATTACAGGATCTTCCTTGAGGGTTTTAGTTTTAAGAATTTTCTGTTTCCAGGTGATGAGTAGTGAAACAGATCATCTGCTCTGAGGGATTCTTTAGGATAGTGTGCCTGTAGTACTTTCACAGAAGTCTGAATAGTGTATGAGAAAATAGCCTGAACTGCTACAGAGTGGATATGTCTCCCTTAAGTCTCATTTTATTTCCCACAGTTCTGTTGTGATGCTGTAGGTAATTGTTATAAAATTGCTAGGACTGAATTCTTAAGCACTGAAACAGTTCCTAGTTTTCAAGCAACAATTTTGGCTTTTGACTGCTCTGTCATTATTGGGCTGTTAACAAGCTCTTTCAACTAGTTCCATAAGAAAAACGGCAAAATGATCGCATTATGTATTTCCAACCTGTAGAAATTAGTTAACTTCACCAGCAAGAGGTAAATTCACAATTTTGTGTCCGTCTGTCGTTAAAAGCTGAAGGAGGAATGAGGGTAGTTTCCTGAAGTTGGGTTTTCAGTGCTGTTTAGTAGGTCTTCTAAAATTAATGCCTGACTATTTGTTTTGACTTATGCACATTGTTTCTTGAAAGACAGGCAGGCTCTTTTATTATTGTATTTTCATATTAAATGACTGCATTAAGCATTCCTTCAAAGTTGCTGGTTAATTTGTAGATCATATGAAAATTGCTTAGTATAAAACTATTCAGAAAGTGCCATTAACAGAAATTAGAAATGCATTAAAAATGATAAAAAGTGCCTGTTTTTTTTCTTCTGGACTTAATATTATTTTACACAATCTTGTTTTTGAAATGAGATCAGAGATTCCAGTCATATATTTAATCTTATTTAATATAAAAAAAAATAGACATGACAAAAATCCAATTGTAGTATGTTTTCCAACCTTTGTCCATTTATAGATGAGTGGATTATTAGGATTTATAAACCAGATGTGGACTGACTCTTTTATGAGCTTTTTAGTAAGTATGAATAAAATTATGTAATGGATTGCAGTTATTTTTAGGTCTTGTTAAATTGAAACAAGAAACAAACCTTCTTTAGTGGAGTTTATAGCAATATCTTTTAGTAACCTCAAGTGCTTCAACTTCCACAGATGTTGTTAGCTTTATCTCTGCTTGTTACCTACTGGGCTTCAATCATCCAGGTCATTGTTTTACCCACAGTTACATTGCTAGGGAGCTTATATTTCCTTTTGTCCATTCAATATTTAATTCATTACTTATAAATATGTATTTCTAATGCCTGTGGGTTATCAACATCTTCAGCAGACATAAGAATTTTTCTGTGCCATAAGGTACTACAGGGCTGTAACAATGAAGGAAAGCGGCACATGCTCAGTGATTTTTAGAACCTGCCAGTCATTTCTGTTTGACTGTATTAATTTACACTTTTGTCATCTATGTTACAAGATTTTTTTTAATGATGTTCTGACTTTCACGAGACAACTTTGCTTCTATATTTTTTCTCTGTAAAGGATGCATAATTTGAATTAGCATGATCTGGAAAGCAAACTAAGACTACAAATTGAGAATTGGGAAATTCCCAGCCAAAGATTAGTATTCGCTTGTGCTTATTTCCCTTTCTGAGTTTTCAGTGTATTACTGTTCTCAGTTTCTGATCATGTACAAGATGTGCAAATCACTGCCAACTTCGCACTGTAGGCTGGAGACCGTACGGTGAAGGGGACAGATGTGTGTAGGTACTAGAGGAGGAGCTGAGTCATAGAATTCACCACTGTGAAATACAAGATATTTAGTTTTCTTAGCTGTATTTGGTTTTCCCTAATTCTGTCAAAAATAAAATGGGGCACTAATTTAAAGGGAACATTAGATAAAGGGGAAGGGGGAGAAAAATTCTATATTTGAACTTTAAGATGTTCAGATCTTTTGGTGAAAATGTCTGCTAAGTTGCAGTGCTTTTCTTTTGCCTTTTCTATTATGCAGTTTCACTCACCGAACAGCTTGTTATGTCTCCTGTAAATGAAATTATGTTTTGTTCTTCACACGTGCCTTTTGCTTGCTAAGGTCCAGAGGCTAGTCTCATAGTGGAAAAAGTTTAATAGATATTGATGGTTTTGCTAAAAAACACATATGTATGGATTTGCAGAGAGAAAATTTCTTTTAAAACAAAATATGAGTGTGAAATGTCATTTAAAAAATGTATGCTTCTGAAGATTCCTCTTTGTTAGACTCTACAGGAGTCATCCTTCCACTAATGAAATAGGAGAACATTCAGTCGTACAAATAAAATAAAAATTTATATGTAGAAGCCCATGTTTTCCACAAGTTTGGGGCTGGGGGGTGGATTTTGTGATTGTTAAACAGATTGGAAAAGTTTGTTAATACTGACTCTGTTGTGTCATAGTTCTTTTGGAAACTCTGTACTTCACTGCTTGATCTTTCAATTAAATTTCTTATGCCACATCTGTGAAGATGAGCAAATTACTTTTCCTCCTCCTAGAGGAAATAGTATTTCTTAGTAGTTCATTCTATTCCTGAAGACAGTGTGAGTATAAGGCAAGGTCCAACATCCCACAAGCTAACAACTTCTTAAAGTGAGATTCTCGTTTTTTAAAATAAAAATTCAATCCCTAGCAGTAGGTTTAAACCTGATACTCCCTGAAAGGCTGATTATTTAATGTTCTTACTCTAAAAGTTTATGGGGTTTGAGACATTGTAATGAAAGCTGTATTGCATAAATTTGTTAGCAATCACTTCTTTTTATAGTGCTCTTTTATTGTTTTCTCTCAATGATTTTTTGAAATTTTTTCCTTGTGAGTCTTTTGCTTTGCTTTTGTTTTTGTTTGATTGTTAGGTTTTTCTTTGGTTTGTTTGGTTTTGTGGGGTTTTTGCTGGTTAGGGAGGATTTTTGGATGGGGGGAGCGGTTTTTTTATCCCTGATCTCTGCTTCTGCTAAAAGTCAGAAGCATTACCACTGTAGCAAAAATGTAGGAACTATACAAATTATCAGTATAAGGTGCTGGACTTAAGTTAAGGACAAGCATCTTTTAGGTCAAATTTTTTTGACAAATACTAACTTCAAAGAAAGGAAGGAACTCTTGTCCCAAAAGTATGCAGTAGAAAGGAGCAAGCTAGAAGTTTATAATGTGTGATGAATGTTGTGAAATGGGAAGAAAAAATTCTTCATAAATTTAATACTTTTTTTCAAAATGTGATGCAAAATTTAAAACTGCACATGTGATTTTTTCAAAAAAAATGCCAAAGCAATGAGAACATGAAATCCTTTGTGAAATATTAAGTCGTCTAAGTTTGATTTTTAGAATTTGAGAATATGCTTACTTTTAAAAGTATTACTTTTTTTAGCTTTTTTTTGTTTTTTTTTTTTTTTTTTTATCAAAGCAATTAAGTTCAGAGTTCAGAATAACTTTATTTTCCTTTGAAGATCTCCTAGTTGATATGTTGGGGGTTCTTGCCAGCTACAGCATCACTGTCAAAGAGTTGAAGCTTTTGTTCAGCATGCTTCGAGGCGAAAATGGAATCTGGGTAAGCTGTGATCAGATAAAGCATTAAGTGTCATTCCATTAGAGACTAAAGTTAACATAAATTGTCTCCTGGGACATATAAACTGGAATTAATTGTTTTTGTCATGTTGACTGAACATATGTTTGAGAAGTATTTTTGCTAACTACTTCGGAGTTAATTTGCTGTGTTTGAAAACTGTCCACTTTGCATTGTAGCCTATAGAGTACAAAAATGACTTTTTATTGACTTTTGTGCAATTTCTTGTTTTCACAGCCAAGACATGCAGTTAAATTATTATCAGTCCTTAATCAGATGCCACAGAGACATGGGCCTGATACCTTTTTCAACTTCCCAGGCTGTAGTGCTGCAGTAAGTTTTCAACCAAAATACTACAATTTCCGGAACAAATGAATAGTTCTTCTTTGGATTTCCTTTAATTTGTTTCAGAAATTCGTGAAAAGGAAATGAGCGGAGAAAATACATGTTTGAGTAGTATATACGTTTCCTTCCATAGATTTGAAATACAGTTGTTTTGTTGAGAAGTTGCACTTGTGAGGATAGAATGTCAAGCAGCAGATTTTTGTTTGGGGAAGTTACTGTAAAAGTGAAACCTGAAAATTCCAAAGAACACTTTTATTTTATTAGAATAATGTAATTGATATAAAGGAGAGGGTTGAGGAGAATCTAAGGATGACCTTCTCCATGTTTCACAGTTTACAGTGACTGCTTAATCATACATTTTATTATAATTTTTTCTGGTTAGCTGAATTCCAACAGCTATTTACTTTCTATCAAGGCAGTGATTTAAATGCAGTCTTCTTTTAGCTTTTCGAGATAACTTACAACAGCAAAACTGTATTCCTTTCCAAACCTTCCCAAATGGATATTCTCTCTTTCATTGACTGCATGTAGTTTCAGAAAAAAGCCACAAATAAATTAAAAGATTGTATACAGATTTATAGATTATTGAGAGTAAATACAAATGAGTAAAGCAGAGTAATACATATTTGAGATTCAGTTCCGGATCAGGATATACTTATGGAAGAATGTGGAATCTTTTAACAGAAAATAATCCTGAAATTCCTGTTTTCTCATACCAGTGCTTGAAGGCTGCTCTACTTGCATTTAATCAGTAACACTGATAATATTCTTCAAGCACAAACCACTGACTCCATTTCTTGTGAATATGGTTGTTGGTGTGGCAGATTGCATCAGAGAAATAAACTGGCTGAAAATCGCTCTTTTACACCTGAGTTATTTTTGCTAATGATTTCTTTGATCTTATTGGATATTCAGCTGTATAAACAGATGTGTCAGCAAAATGCATAGTGCAGATTGTTTAAGGAATTAATTAATGAGTTTTGAAAGGGGAAGTTTCATTTCATACTGCTAAATTAAAGCCACAGTTAACCTCTGCTAAAAGTAGATGCAGCAGCAAGACAGGTGTTGCAGAATATGAATGTCTACAATGACATGTACTGCTTTGATATCTCTGGGCTTCAGAGGCAAACCCTAATGAAATTTCTCTCTTAAATTTAATTATGTATCAGAGGTTCAGAAAAGGTTTTGCAGGGGAAGAATTTCAGATATTCCTCCCTGTCCAAAGGTATGCATCAGTTACAGGAGAATAAAGCTCTTAATCGAAATGCACAGTACACATTTCTCTTTCCTTGGATTGGATCCTTCCAGGATCTTGTTTCACATACCACTCAAGATTGACTCTGACCTGTAAATGAAAAAGTTTCAAATTTACGCTTCTTGAGTAGTGCATGTTAGATTACACTATGAAGTTCTGAAGAGGATACCTCCTCTGAAGTGGATTAAGGGCATATGCTTATAAAATGGCCCAAAAAACAAAGCACTTCATTAGAAGAGAATGGATAGGACCTTGTTCACTAGCACGGAGTTCAAGTTTTCAGGTGTGATGTGCTGTGTTGACATCAGACAGAGAAACACTATAATTTTTAATTGGCATGATAAATATCAGATTGGCCCTCTTTAAAGTTGGGTGCATGGTGCTTGTATAACCAAGAATTCAGTGGCAGTAGAAAGAGCCAAGACTCTACTGAACCAGTCTACTGATATGCTGCTGAGACCTGGTTCACTATCCCAGATGAAGGGCTCTTCCAGTACTGTGTTGCATCTCTACCAGTCTGTGTAGGTGGCGTGTTAGTTGCTACATTTGGACATCAGTGGTGGTGGTTCCTAGGTGTTGTTCCCATTTGTCATCAAGCACCTCTTCTTCTGTTTCAGGCAGGAAACTCCCTCTCAGCAGGCATATCCCAAAAGTGTTCCTTTAAATGTTTAGTACTAAGCTTGCAGCAGAACTGGTGTTATTTCGTCTCCCTAAGTACTAGCATGATGAGAGCACATTGCTGTATCTAATTATAAAATTTACTGTGATTTTCCTATTTCTCTGCTCTTAAAATTATATCAGCAATTGCCTTGCATTTAAAAATCAAGAAAAGTCACATAATCATAGAATAGTCTCACTCTGTGCCTTTTTTTTAACACAGTTTGCAACATTGGTGTAGAATCCTAGTGGGGTTATTCTGACTCTGTTGTCCAGAGACTCATGTCCAGTCTCATTTTAAACAGTGCATGAGTTTGCTACAATTGTTTATAGCCTTTGGTATGAATTGGGACAGTACAAAATCTGAGCACTCCTGAGAAAGCATTTACAACTGTGGCTCATGAGTATTACACAGAATCACAGAGGGGTTGAGGTTGAACAGGATCTTTGAGGGTCATCTTGGCCAACCCCCCTATGCTGAAGCAGGGCCACCTAGAGCAGGACCATGTCCACAGGGCTTTTGAGCACCTCCAAGAATGGAGATTTGGCAACCTGTGCCAATGTCTTAATATCTAATAAAAATCTCTCCTCTTTTAGTTTGAAGCCATTATCCTTGTCCTATCATTACATGCCCTTGCATAAAGTCCCTCTCCAACTTTCTTTTAGATCACCTTTAGGTACTGGAAAGCTTCTCTGTCTTCCATGTTATCCCTAATCAGTATTCAGGGCCTTGCCCAGGGATAAGGAATTCTCTGAAATCTTCTAATCAGTCAGCCCATAAAAATGAAATATTGAACAATTTAATTTCTTCCCAAGCCATGGCTTACTATGGATGTATTTAACTGGGAATGGGAGTAAAATTTTCAGTCTCTTACCTTACTAAATGTTCGTAGGAAAAAAAATTTGATAGTCCTCTTACAATTCAGAGAACAACCTTTTTTATACTGTTGTTTTAACAATGAATCTTTCTAGTGTGATCTGTTATTAATTTGATTTAATATTTAAGTTTATAGATGAGATTAATAATTATTGAAAGCTAAATTTATAGTTTAAAATCTGCAGAAGTATTTTTTCTATTTTTGTTCTGTTAATATTATCTATTCACAAATTTAATTCTGTGTCCTCTAGTGATAGAATTTATGTAGTTAAAAGTTAAGGTATTATAAAATAGATGGAAAAGTAAAGCTTTTATTCAAAAGCACTATTTGAAGGTTTTTTTCTGTATTATTTAAAGTTAAAGCAGATCTGCAGATCTAGAACAACAGGATTTTAGAAAGGCATTACCTTTAACAGTATTTCTCAAAAAATTAATTTGTTTCTTTTATTTTTTTTCTTCCAGGCAATTGCATTGCCTCCTATTGCTAAGTGGCCTTATCAAAATGGGTTTACTCTTAACACCTGGTTTCGTATGGATCCACTAAACAATATCAATGTAGATAAGGATAAACCCTATCTCTATTGGTAAGTAACTTAAATGCTGCAGGTATGATTTGTTCTGGCTTCCTAGTATCAGTTAACCTTTCTCATTGTTTTTAGTTCCCCCCATCAAATATCTATAGATTTTAATGGCTACTGATTGTATACAAGCTCCTACAAAGTCATGTGTCCTTCTTGCTTTTCAGTTTATAAATCCATGGTTGCAAGATGTGTGCCTTGTAGATTAACTATAAAATCTAGTGGTGGTTTCTTTAGGAATTTTAAAATATATTATTTCCTAGAGCTTTAAACTGAGAATGTTGTCACATTTTATGTTTGGCGTTTAAGATTCTTGTCTGATGTTAGTACTACAAAATGAATCTGTTATATTCAGAGCGCAGTGTCTGCACATTAGCTAGAGGTAATAGAAGGTAGGTCTGTGAATATAAAAATGGCTTACTGATCACCTGTTCCCAAAAAATGTGCAAATTTGATGTGAATGTAATGCATATGAGAGAAACTGATTATACCAACCTCAGAAGGAAATTAAGAACAATGCAAATTCTTACCGTTTTTATATAGTGTCTCAAACCAAGCTATACTTAATAATTCAAAATAGGAAAAATATTCAACTAAATTAGCCATCTAAACTTCTTTACACAGATTTTGGACATTACCACATGAAAGTTTGAGTCATGCACAACCACCACCAAAAGGAAGATACCAAAGCAAACATTTGTTTTCTTTTAATGTAATTTTGAGCATGTAATACCTTTTTCTGTTTAACTAGGTGAAAAATATGTCATGCAAATTAACTCTTTCTTTTTAGTTTCTTCTCAAAAGTAATTTATCTCTTAAACAATATTTATTTTAAAAACACGAACTTAGTAGCTTGCATAACTTCAGATAGTACTCTGATTTGAAGCAGAGGTGAAGCAGTCAGCTTAGAACAGGTACCTCAGGACTTCTCCAGTCAGGTTTTTGAGTATCTTCCCAAATGCAGACATTGAAACCTCACTGGGAAACCTGTATCAGTATTTGACCACTCTCACAATGAAAAAAGCTTGTCAGTTTCAGTCAATGTCCATTCTGTCTTGTTTTTTCAGTGGATATCACTGGGAAGTCTCTGGCTCATTCTTCTTTACTCCCCACCTGACAGATATTCATACACATCTTTTCCAGGCTACATAGTCTCATATCTCAACCTCTTCTAAAATGTCAGAGGCTTTCATCATTCAGTCTGGTATGTCCTTATCTTTCTTGCACTGTGCAGCCCAGAACTGGACACAGTACTCCAGATGTGGTCTCTTCAGTGTTGAGGCCAAGGAAGGATCACCTTTCTCAACCTGCTGGCAATGTTTTTTTCTAATACAGCCCAGAATACCACTGGCTGCCTTTGCCACGAGGGCACATTACTGGCTCATGGTCAAGCTACTGTGCAACCAGACCAACAGGTTCCTTTCTGCACAGCTGATTTCCATCTGGTCAGTACCCAGCATATACTGGTGCTTGGGGCAGTTCCTCCTCAGTGACAGGACTTTGCCCTTCCATTTGTTGATCTTCATGAGATTCTTGTTGGCCTGTTTCTCCAACGTGCTGTAGTCCCTCTGACTACTGTATCAGTCACTCCTTATAATTTTGTATCATCTCTGAGCTTTCTGAAGGTGCACTCTGTCTCATCATTCAGGTTATTAAGGATGAGGCTGAACAAGGTTGGACCCAATGTTGATGCCTAGGGCACTCCAATAGTAACTTGCCTCACACTAGTCTGATACCACTGATGGCAGTGCTTTAAGCTAAGCTGCTCACTTAGTTTTCAGACAACCTCTCTGTCCGCTTATGTCGTTCATTCTTCATTAATTCTCACTGAAGGTTATTAACAGTGCTGAAAGGTCTTGCTTGTGGAAAGTCAGGCTAAACATCAGCATCTGTCCCTGCCATTCTTCAAGCCAGTCATCTCATCATAGAAGGCCATCAGTTTGATTGAGTAAATCCGTGGTATTCCAAATCGCCTTCTGAGGTGATTTGGAATACCACGGATTTACTCGAAGCTTTAAATAAGTGCAGTGCCTTTGTGGTGAGAGACAGCAGTTACATCAGCCCAACCATGATCTGAAAACTGATGCTTAAAAATGAAATGCAAAGAAATGTTTTCACGTTTGCCAGATGTGAGGGAAAATTGCTACTGTTCTGTAATTAGCTAAATGCTAAGCCCTGCTTCAAGAACTGTAAGCCAATTTGTTTTTTTCTTTAAAAATAATTTCAGTTATCTCTGAGGATGATGTTGGGCAACGTCTAACAGACAGTCTATTAACACTTGTGTATTGGGACAGTATTGTGGCTATCTTACCAATTATAAAATGAGTGTGACAATCCTGGAAAGAAAATTAGAAGTTTGACATTTGCATGGATGATAAATAATAAGGCAGACCAGTCAAGTTCAAATGGTAAGATTCAGAATTACATAGCACAAATTTTAGTATGAGCCAACAAACATCATATACCTAGGACTGAAAAATGGGTGCCATGCTTACAAAATGAGTAGTTATATATTAGAAAGCAGGAATTACAGTAGGATGTTAAGGGTTGGTATAGGTTACGAACTGATCATAAACTGCTTTTTCAGCTCTAGCTGAAAAGAGCTAATGGGATATTTTCAAGGATAGTCTGAGCAAACTGAGAAGAGAAAAAAGGTGATGTAATCCCTTCTTGAAATCTTGGCAAAAGCATTACTGAATTGCCATTTGTAGTTAAGAATTGCTACTTCTTTTAAGAGACCAAGGGAAAAATTGATACTATCAGAGAAGACCAGGGAGTGAACTGTGCCCTGGAAAACACATTTTGTAATGAAGCCTTTCAGGAAATAAAAATAGTGATGAAATTAAGTATGCGCTTGACTTCTGTTTTCAGAATTTATGCAAAATTTAATGTTGATGGATTTTTTAATCTGAGATCCAGTGGATAGAATGCAAAATAGGAAGAATCAAACTTTTAGACATACAATACTTTATCACAATTATAAGACACAGTATACTAATCATCATTGTTAAATAGATTTTGGGAAATGTTTCCTAAAAAATAAGGTGTAGATTCTTTGTCATAAAGAGACATGCAAATTTAGAAATTTAGGGCTAACCTTATGCATGGTCAACTGGGAAGTCTCCCTCCTCTAAATCTCTGTACTTCTTCCTGCTAAAAAAATAAGGGATGGGTGACATTAACTTCTAAGTAAGGCCTGGAATTAGATAAGATTGATATGGATACTAAGATTAAATTTTGATCAGGTTTTTGGTGTTGTTTTGTTTTGTTATTTTTTTAAGAGATATTTTCTTTCAGATTGTGTATCAGGCTCTGTAAAATAATTAGAGGGTGAATGGAGGCCAGATTGTTATAATTGTTGCTTCTTGTCAATAAATCATCCAAGTGCTTCCACACAAGCATTTAATGGAAGAATGGCTAAAACTTCTGAAAGTGCATTCTACATTTTTGCAGATATACGGACAAGGAGATTAAAAAAAAAAATAAAAAAAATAAAGCTGTCCAGTATTGTCCGTCCTTCTCTAGACCTAATAATAATAGAAATAATGCAGAACAGTTGCAAAAGCTCAAAGTGGAATTCCAAAGTTAGTAAAAAGCAACTTCCTCTCCCTCCCATTCAGGCAAGAATGTACTAATATCTTCTCAATCTCAGTACTATGATCATATGTTAAATTGCTTATAAAATCCTAAGCTAAAGAAACTGGAATCCCTAAACAGTTCCCTGGTGGATGGAAGAATGCTCTTGTGCAGTGAAAGTGTAATAACATTCAGTAGCTGCTTTGAGAAACGTGGCTGAAATGAAACATAACTGTAAAGGTTTTATGAACGAACTGTAGTAAAATTGTATACCAGCTGCTATGGGAGGTAGTTTAAGGCTCATAAAACCATATGGCTGTTGACAGTACTGCTCTTGTTGTCTCTGTGCATTTCATCTTTGGATGTGGCAAGTTCTGCACATGTAGGTAATTTGTAACAGAATTTCTTTGCAGCATCCTAGAGACCACTCCTAGCTTTACCTTTGGCAAGAACTAAAATGTGAAGATAACCATTATATCCTATAATGTTCAGGTAAAATTTCAGGAACAGTCTGATTTGACGATAATGGTGACAAAATCAGCCCAGTAACTGGTAAGGATACAAAATGAAAAAAAAATTAAAGGTATAGGCGTTTCTTCAAGAGACATTCTTTATTTCAAAATGCTTACTAGCTCCTATTTGAAAGTAGCAGGATGCATTTTACACAATTGTAATAATGTTTTATGAGGTAAAAATGTGATGATATTTACAATATTTGGCAATTTAAATTGGTAATTTAAATTTAAACATTTTATTTGACATCTCTGATCAAATAATACCACATCATATGTCAGGGCTTCGTGAATCTGTATATTTTTTTTTAATATCCTTCAGGATAGGATTCTCTTAAAACAAAACCATTTTAGACTGTAGAGATGACTTAGTTGCTGAAAAACAAATTTGGCATTTTGAGAGATGCAGCTACCTGCTGAAAAATTTTTTGAATGGCATAAGGCCCTAAGGACGTAAATCAAAGTCTCAGACCAGCTCACAACACAATCAGTTGTTCTTTTTGTAAAAGCTGTAACTTAAGATTTTAACCTTAATGTTATTGTACAAAATGCACTAATGTAGTCATGCAGGTAATTTGTGTGTATGGGTAATGTGGACTGTACACATATATGGCCTATGGGGTCATTGTGGAAGCCAGATCATTTAAATGATCCAGAATAAAAATAGTCTTCAAAAGATAAAGGGGAATGTCAGTGTTATAAATTGTCTTCACTGTTGAGGTCAGTGGCAATGGACAGTATGTAATTTTTCTCTTCATTCTTAGATTACGGGTTGGTTTATTTAGAGAGGAGTTTTTAAGTTTATTAAAAAGAGTGCCCTTTTCCTTTGCGAAGGGTGTTGTATAGAAGCCCTTTACTAAAGGCTGTGGCAGGGAATAAGGCTCCTTTTCAGCACAACAGCTTAAGGGAGGAGAGAATTGTGTACAATGTATAGAGGCAGATGAAAGAATGAAGACGACACAGCTTGAATTTACGAAAACAAAGAGAAATCCTATATATATACTTCAAGACTGGAAGTAAGGACCTTTGTGCCAGGATCCATTAGGGTGCAGAAAAGTCATCTCTAGATATTATTATATCGGATATCCTGTTCTGTTTAGTCTCATCACTCTGTTTTTAACATTTAATAAAAGTATTCTAATTCATTAAAACAAAAATGGCTTTCTAGAATTTGATAATTTGAATGTCTGTTTTTTGCATCCTTTAAAAATCTGCTTATAGGAGAAGAATGTCTGAACCCTGACTACCTCAGTGTCTAATCACACCACCTATCTTGTAAAGAATTTATTTTTTTTGTAAGGTCATGATTTATGAGCTATATTTTTGACAGTGGGGAAAGAGGAAAATCTGATTCTCTCCTTCAATGATGTATGCATTCACATTTAATTGTAATTTTCTGAAGATGGAATTAGGTCTATAGCTATTCAATTTTTCTGCATATTAAAATCAAGGTTGTATCTTTCTAGTAGGGTAAACTAAAGGTATAGAACCTAAGATACAGAAAGATAAAGATATATAGCAGCTATTAAGTAAGATGAAATCTGAACTTAGTGTTTGCATGTACCTTTCACCTCTTAATGTTCCTAGCAAAAACCTAGTAAAAGTGTTTGATGAAAATATTGCAACAAAGAATCCATTTAAAATATCATTACTGTAATAATATGAAACTATAAGTTAGCTACATTAAGAGAATGAGATAGTGTTAATTAGTGGGCTACAGGACTTTATACAAATGTTCAAAATTGTAGTGTCTTTTCTTATGCTTGAAAAGCTTAATTTAAGAATTTGTTGATGAAGTTCACCATCTAGACCTTGTATTTCAGCCATTGGTTATTTATTTAGAAAAAGGCTGAAAGCTGTATAAAGTGTGCTCCATATTAATGATAGCAGACTGCTCTTTACTGTACTTAGCTTTTCAGAAGGCATTAAGTGACATGGCTGTAAATATGGACTTACCCTTTTTTTAAATTGCTCTGTATAATGCTATCTGTGAATTTTGACCAGCTACCTTTGCAAAGTGTTTTTTTAATAAGTCCAGAATTTTTCTTTAAAATGCTTTTAATTTCAAATATATCTAGAGAAACGTATGAGCTTTCTGCATTATCTGTCTTCCTGATATTTGTTGCAAGAAAGCTGGAAAACCCTGCTAAACTTAGTTTCTTAAAATTTCAGTCCTTTATCCATTTGACAAATGAAAATAAGTCCACAACTCAGATGAATAAACCTTCATAGATCATTAGCCTAATTAATTCATAAGTCTTGAAAAATAATTCTTTTGCATAGTAATTGTCTTGAATCCCAATTTGTATGTCCTACCATCCACATTGTTCTCTGAACCCCATAAAATTACAAGGCATCTCACACGTGTTCTGTAATGGTTATTTCTTCACAACTTTAATCAAATGTTTTATATTAAATTATGATGAATTCGTAAACTGAGGGGAAATGTAATAGATACAATATTTACTATCTTGGATTTTAGTTTAAAAAAAGTCCTGATTTTTGAAGTGTTGTCTGGAATCAATCAAGTACTGAAGGTGAGTAGCGCCCCCCAAAGAATGGTGGGAGAAAATTAAGTTTACAACTCCAGGTGCTAATTTATTTTCTTTCTCATGGCAATTTAAAGTCGTATTCGAACCTCTTTATTATACATTAATTCCCCTTGTCCCAACTTTATTCATAATTCTTTCTCTTCAGTTTCCGCACTAGCAAAGGTGTTGGGTATTCTGCTCATTTTGTTGGCAACTGCTTAATAGTTACATCACTGAAGTCAAAGGGCAAAGGTTTCCAGCACTGTGTGAAGTATGACTTTCAGCCACGCAAGGTAAGAAAAGTGGTATTTACAATAAAGAATAACATTGAAAATGTGACAGAGTGCTTCTGGGAAGAAGGACTAAAATCTAATTTGTGCCATAGTGTTACTAATAATTTCTTTTTTATGAGTAACTGCTCAGATAGTCATGCAAAGTTTTATGTCTATTACAGTTCAGAATCAATTAGGAAAAAAAGTTTATAGAGTAACAGTTCTATAAAGTCAGCTTGCTTTTTAAAGTACTGCTTAATTATCTTCAGACAGAGAAGAATTTTGAGTATTTGTAAAATATTTATTATTAACACTCCCTCATTCTGTTTCTGAAAATTTTCTACCAGATAGCTTTGTTGCCAGTGTCTTGAAAAATTTTGCCAGCAATGCTAGGGTTTCGTTATCTGGTGCTGTATGATATAAGGCTCTGAACTTTCTTCTGTGTCAGTGATGTTTTGGGATTTCTCATTCTTCATAGTAAATCTTAAATATATCTGTAGATCATATTAGTGTTCATTTCTACTGTATGCCTAGTAGTCCTAGGGGAATGATTATTCTGCAGCCTTCAAAACTGCAGTTAGTTGACTGAAGCATTGACTTTCCATACAGCAAGCATTATGTGTTTATCATTGATAGTGGTCTTGTATATATTTTGCTGTGAAGCTAATTTCTTTTTTTATGGACTTAGAATTTGTATATTGAATTTCCGTGCTTGTTTTGTTCTGAGAAACCAAAGTCTTAGGGAGAGAATACCATTGTTCACACATCAGCTTAATGTTCTGCTATTTTTCTTGGTATATATTTGTGATTCAAAATCACTGATTCTGATTTCCTTATGTAGCTTTTTGTTCACTTGTGTTTTTTTAAAAATGAAGTAATGTATTTTTCCAGTGTATTACTTGAGGATATATAAAGCCTTGTAAACACATATGCTGAGTCTATCAGAATGAATCAATTCTGTTTTACACATTTAATTTTATAGACAGAAAAGTGTTTTGATAACAATTCAGTTTTCTTTTACAGTAGCACATCTGATGCTATTGATGAACACTGAACCTAGAAACAAATGAAATTGTTAACTTTTGTATTATGTTATTGTTAATTCACCTGTGGGATCTAGCTGATCTTTACTGGCTGATGAAGTCATATCTTTCATATTTTAGCAAGATATTCTTTTGGTAATTTTTAATACAAATGACTAGTTTTCTTCATGCTAGCTCTACAAAATTTTACCTTTTGCTGTTCTACTTAAAATAGCTAATTGGGAAATACTAATACATGTATATCTCATTATATGAATACCAGTTTCAAATCATAATCAGCTGATCTGCTGAATTACGTCCAAATATAACTCCCATGATAGTTTTATATTTCCCAAAGTTTGCGCTTCATACACTTCGGCTTATATGTCAAATTTGGAAAGTATTTGAAATACATGTTATAGAATATATTTTCAAGTGCTTTAATATATGTTTTCCATTACTAAGTTGTGTTTACACGTATGTGTTAAGATACATAATGCATAATGTAGGAAATAAAATGTGTCAAATACAATTTCTGGCTCTGACAAGTCAAGATGTATCCTATTTAACATGTAAATTGATTTTCTTCATGTTATTTAGGTGTGACAACCATTTCGCTGTGCAAGCTTTGATTATGTAGATATGTATTCAAAAATTGTGTACTCACAGAGCAGCTTACTGTCCAAATGATGACTTGGGAGGTGTGATTTTTGCCATCAGATATACTATTTCCTAGAGTTTTTTGTATTTGCTTACAGGCATAGACATTTCAGCAATGGATTTTGCCAGAAACATTCTCATTAAACTTCTGAATAATTTTTTATTTTTAATTTTTGGTAAATTACTGTGAAATTGTGTATTTAAATCACCTGATCAAAACCTTTATGTAGGCAGATATGAAAGTTACTATGTTCACGTAAAGATCTCCCCTCTGTTAACTGTGTCATGTAATGCCATTCACATAATGTGTAATCTTAATTTAAAACTTAAAGATATGTCAGATGGTTACTTCAGGCTTCAGTTGGTATATTTAATAACATTGTAAAAGCAAGCATTTATAAAAACATATGGAGAAATTTGTTTATTATATCCCCAAATAAAAAATGTGGGTGTAATATAATAGACTGACATCTCAAGAGAGCTAAATAAGCTATGGCGGTGTTGTATTTAGTATGTCTATACTGCTTTTTTATGCTCCAAATTGAAATTTTTTGTGTTAGTAACTCCTAGTGATTTTTGCTCCCTTGAGTTCCAGCCTCTGCAATAATCCTTGTAAAAGTATAACAAGAAAACAGTGTAGTCAAGAGTAAACAACTTTTTTTTTTTTTGGTGATTCTAATTCTGAACACCTTTACTAATTTTAGTATAGACAGAAATAAATTCTACATATTGGAAATACAAAGTGTGTGATGCCTTATCTCTCTGGTTGTCCTGTGCTGTGGAGTAGGAATATCACTTCACAGTTGGTGATTAAGCTCAACAGATTTCAGCAGTATAAAAAATGAACAGTTTGTTATCTGAAGTGTCTTTGAGTACTCCCTGAAGAAGCTCTTGGTACAGCTGAGAGGAGTGATCTTTGTGCATTTTTGAGAAAATGATATAGGAGAGGAAACTGCATGATGAATATAAAAGAAAACTGTATTACTGACTTCGAATATTAAAAAAAAAAAGGTGTTTTGCAACTAAAAGATGAAGAAAAATTTTGTGTAAGATTATGCAACTTGGTTTGGTTTGTAGTGTAGTAGGAAAGTCCTGAAAATCTTGTCCTCAGATACAGAATAGGAAAGAAATTTAAAAAATCACTTGTACAGCATCAGCAAACATTCACATAAATGAGACATGGGTAATAGGAGGTTATGAGACATACATATATGCTTCTACATTTAAAAAAAAAAATTAGAAGAGAAGCTGGAATGTCTTATTTTAAATGAGGCTATTGACATAAAAGAAGTATCTGAAGCTTAGTTGACTTGATCATCACTGGATGCTTATTTCAAACCATAGTTACAGTTACATGTGACAGTGCAGCAGGCCTTGCTAATAGAGTGATGTCCTGTATTAGAGACTTAACCTAATCAGATAAATAAGTTAATTGTGACAATATATAACAGATTTTCTGTGCTCTGAAAATCAGTAACTAAGTTAGGAAAACAATACTATTCAGATTAAATCGTTAGCCACATGACAAGGATGGTTATAGCATCTGTGATGAATTGGGGAAGATCAGAGAGCATACTAATATAAAAAAGCTTGCAGTACCTTGCTGTAAACTGGATGGCATCTTAATGGTACAAGGGTTCAAACTTTTAAATACCATATGAATTTAGATTTATGTACTTTTGAAACTTTTAGAGAGTTCAGACATTCTTACTTGACTTTGTCTTGAAAAATGCCAAATATGCTTGGATATACAAGATTTACAATTTTTCATTTTTAAAGGAACTGTGAAAAACTGTCTTTATTTCTTAAATAAAAAGGTGTTTGCTAGTGCTAGAAAAATTGCCTAAATGTAAAGATACAAAACGCTAAGAACGAATACACCATTAGTCAAAAAATCCAGTAGAACGTTTAAAAGGTCCTCACAATGTACCTAAGCATAGATAAATAGCAAAGTACAGACAACTGTAAGTAAAAAGTTGTTCAGAAAGTTGAAGTTGTGTCAAAAGAGTACTTAGAAAAGTATAAGTTATAGCAAATTCTATGCAAAGTTATTACAATTCAGTCTTTTTTCCTATGCTTAGATGACTAAGGCTTAATAGGAGCCCTTGAAGAATATCTTAACATAAGAAAAAAGCTAAATCATTTAATTGCATCATTGTTTACTACAAGATGGGTCTATGGGGATGAGTCAGAGAAGTGTCTTGAACTGAAATGTCAATGGAAGAGATATAGAAACTGATGTAGGAGATAGTAATTAATTGCCAGGACCTTAGAGAAGGCACCCCAAGTTCCAAAGAAATTTGAATACAATAGTTTCCAAAGTTTCAATTGGGATATATATAATATGTTTTTTCAAAGAAATTGTTCATGGAAAATACTTCAAATTTTAAGAAATGCCTTTGCTGATATTTAGAATTACATATTATCATGCCTGATTTCTTAGCAATTAAAATGGGGTAGAAGCTAGAAAAATAGAAAGGAAGGATTAGAAAACACAAAGATAGTATTCATATCTGGGATAAAGCAATTGCTGATGCAGTGGAATTCTTGTCAACTGCTTCCATTGAATTATTTGAGAGATTCTCACTTTGCATAAGAACAGGTTTGTGAGCCAGTTGATACACACTATTCCTGAAGACCTGTAGGCATTATACTCATCTGAAAGCCTTAAAAAGGTTATGTAATCATGTGATAAGAGAATTTATGCACATAAAATACAGTGATAGAAGAATATGAATCAAGTGAGCAAGCAGGGATCTCAGAAGGACTTTGATTTTCTTGTTGCTAAGGATGCATTCTGAACTTAGCTGTGATGGTGTTTGTCATCCTCTATTTAGGAACTGGCTTTGAAAACCTATGTTACTCCTTTTGTCTAGATTGATAGTGACAAATATGAGGCAAAGAGTAAACCATTTTTTAATAATGGCTAAAAAAAAGTGGCTAAAAAAAAAATTGCCATTTAAGATGTAAATATAGTTATTTCAAGTGTAGGAGGACAAAAAGCAGTATTTTACTGGATTAGTTATGATAGCGATCTGGGATAAACTTTGTGTGCCTTTTTTTGCCATTCCCAGTCTTAGATGAGTTTAAAGATTCAGTTTTGAGGGAAACTTCATGTTTTCTTCTTGAACTTATTTGTTGTGGACATAATGATTTCTGTTAAACAAAGTATTTGGAAGATCGCTATACTTGTACTTGGAAGCATTTAACTGTGATGCTTTCTCTGTTTGATTATATAATACATTTTAATGATATGACAGGTGTGGAATGGTAAAGAATAGAGGAAAAATATCAAAGGAAACAATCAGGATGACTTCTTAAACTGGGCTGGAAAATTTGCTTTCATGAATTTTTCTTTTTATTTTTTTTTAATTTCTGACATCTATGATACAAAGGCAGAGGTAGGTGATAAGAATTTGTTAAAGTAAAAGCACATAGCTCTGGATTTCCCATCAGAACTGAGTTGTGTTTTGTGTATAGTGTGCACAGTGTTGATATTAAGTTACATTTTCAGGAATGAAAGTTTTTTCAGCTTTTTAATTTTTTGTATGCATTTTTGTCTCTAATCCCATAAGGGGACACTGATAGGTACATCATTACATTTAGGCACGGTTCTACTGACTGGACTTGAAGTTCCACTGACTTGACTTTTAATTTTATGGGTTTGCAAGAATTCATCTGTTTGTATAACTTTATGAGACTGGTCACTTATTTTTTATGCCATTAATTACCTTTATATTTTATAGCACAAAAATTATACTGATTGTTCTTGTCTTTCCAGTGGTACATGATAAGTATTGTGCACATCTATAATCGATGGAGAAACAGTGAAATACGATGTTACGTGAATGGTCAGCTGGTATCCTATGGTGATATGGCCTGGCATGTTAACACAAATGATGTAAGATTTTATTGTTTTCTTTTTTCATAGCTTTTCATTTTAAAGTTAATTGAAAAAGAAATAATAAAAGTACTGTGTTTGTTTTCTCCATGTGATAGAGTTACAGATTTGACAGATTTAGCTTGACAAAAGTCCTTAAGAAAAACTGCTAAATGACTATGCACGCTGCCAATGGATACAAAATTACTGGGTTTTGTATACATAAGATTCTGCATTGGATTCAAGAGGAGATATTTGTTAATCCTTAGAAGATTTCTATGCTTTTTGCCTTAAGGAACGTGAAATTTCTTTAATTGAAGTAGAACTGAGTAGCCTGAGCTATTATCAGTCACACTGCTTTAAGCACTGTGTAAGTATAGTAAGAAATCATTTCTTCTATGAAGAGTTTACAGGTTTAAACCAACAAGATGGAGAGAGAGAAAAAGGTAGCAAACAGAAGCATGGATAAGTGTCAAAAGAGATACAATATTCAGCAAAATCTGAAGTCTTAAATCTGTCTCCCAATTACATTTTCCCTATTGTTTAACATGCAATTATGAAATGGGCACTTGACCAATAATAAAAATGCTGTGCTAAGTGTCACAGTATTAATATTTAAGTAGTATTGTTAGCAAGTACAAATTAGCTGCTGCAAAATTTCATGCCTGCAATACAGAGCAATTTTAGTGGGTAGTAAGCTTTTACAGACATGTGCTCCCTGATTGGCAATTCAAACCAGTTAAAAGATATTGAGAGGTGTACAATTGCACAGCATTAGTCAGCTTTGAGCAAAGACACAGTGGTCTTGCAACTGTTCATCTAACAGGTAGAAACCAGTCACTTTTATCAGAAGATTGCATGCATACCTCTGAATACACTTGTATCTATTAACTGAACTGAGATCAAATAAAAATTTATTCTTACAGGAAATGCATCTGCTTTCATATTGTTTGTACTTAAATTATTTTAATGACATTTATATAAGTTCCAATTTTAATATTTTGATGTGTATGCGCTCTCTTTCTGTACCTTCTACTTTGGGAAGTTTGAGAGTTGTCTATGCAGAAAATAGAAACACTTTCTCACCCAAAGTTCTGGGTGTGGAAGGCAGACAAAATGGTTTTCTTGTGCTTTGCCTTCAGCTAAAGCTGTAACAGACTTTCAGAGGTTCTTGATTCATCAGCTTGCTACACTTTTATTTTTTTTGTTTATAATATGATTTTCAGTTTTTTCTGGCTGACAGGGTTAACAAAGCCTGTTTATACTTAAGGAAATGAGCTGTCTTTCACTAAATTCTAGAGGCAAGGTTGGATTTGAAAGGAAGAGTTTAAATATTGCATGTTAATTAAAGTAGGAGGGCTCTGCTTGATAAAGCTTCTGATTGCCACTCTTTGTTCTCTTGGTAGCATTTCTACTTGCAGGGAAAGGCATGCCTTTCAGTTTTTGCAGAGCATGGGTTTCCCCTTGGTAATATAAACATTTTTGTGATGGGTGGAATGTGGTTACTGAAAAGCCATTTGAGGTCTCAGAGGACCTGGGCTGTTACTGGTGTGTGGGGATTTTTAGTCCTTAATGACAAATGCTTTGCAGGAAGACCTGCTGTAAACTGGGAAGGATGAAAAAAGACAGAACTGGAAATCACTCCAGAGTAACAGTCCTAGAGTGTAATTATGTGTAAAACTCAGAATCTGTTGAGTTGGCTATTGTACAATTAATGATTACTAGAGGAATTCAGGAAAATGCCACTGTAATAGGCAGGAATGTATGTCTCAGAATATTTAAGTACAAATTAGGAAAAAAATTACATTGGTAGCTTAGTCAAATTCCTCAAATAACCATTAAAAATGGCAATTGCTCAAAATTAATTGATTTAACACTTTCTGACAGTAATGACGCAGTGTCAGGAAAGCCTTCAAGGCTAAGCAAGACTTCAGTGAACTAACTGAAAATTATTAGAAAGTTTTCCCATTAGATTTACCAGGAGTCAGAAGGGTCTCCTTAGCCCATGTTTTGCACTGTGCATCCTGGATATTACTTTCTGAATCAATATTAATGTAGTTTTTTTTCAGTTTTTTAATTTTGTCCAAAAAATTGCTTAGAAAAATAGAAAGGGAAATTTTTTTCCAAGGGGAAAAAAAATTAAAAGAGGTATTTGATCAAAGGAAGATAAATCAAAGATAAAAAGCTGGATACTTCTTACCTCACCTCATCTCAAAGCTGAGCTCCAGATCTTTGACTTCCTCCTAACTGCTTAGACAGAATCCCCTTTTCCTTGTTAATAGCCTATTCACCTAGATCAGTTTCTGTAACAGTTCACCATATTTCATTCCATTCTCCATTTTTCCTTAAACTCAGCAGTCAAGCAAGATGAAAAAGCAGGCTTCCTAATGCAGATTCTACTGGTTCAGCTCAAAAAGTGAGATGTGATCCTTATTTCCATTCAATAAAGTACATGTGACTCAAGGGAGCTGACAGAATAGCTTTCAAAGGTCCTTGAGCTTCCTGTTGTTGTCCTTTTGCGCCTCATCTTGTGTTCCGGTTCCCCAGGTCTTTGTTCTAGACAGGGTTTTTTGGGAAGCACCAGAAGAACTTAACATGAATCTTGCAAAATAGCCACAAAAATCACTTCTAATCTGAAAAAAATAGGAAGTGCATAGGTGGAAAACTGCAAAAGGTCTTTGTACAGTGGGATAGTTATTAGAAGAAGGAATGGAAAATAGCCACTCTTGTGACTACCGAAGGCAGAAGAGAATTAGGACAAACTAAATTATTTTAGCCTGTGGTCATAGAGGAAAACTGTGCACCAGCTGCAAACTAGAAAAATCTGTGTTTGGATTTTTTTTTGTATTAGAGATATTTAGGTCTGTTATCACAACAGTGAAAGAGGGCATTTCAGCATATGTTCTTGTGAGTTAGCAATGGGAGTACTGAGTATAATTACAAGGAACTTCAAGGCTTTCATATTTCTAGAAGGCAGTAGGGGAGGTTATTTGGTAATTGAATGTAGTATTCTAATTTTCTCTGTTGTATTTTGACCAATTAATAGAAAAAAAATCCCAGCAGCCAGTCTTAACAGCATTGTAATGAAAACCTGTAAAACAGTTAATGCTACAATATTCAAAATTAAGTTGTTCACCACAGCAAAGTAATAAATGATTGATAATGGTTGGTTTATCTTTTTAATTACAGTCTCCCTTTATTAGTGGCTTCAGTAGCTGTGCATTAATATTATTTCATTATTAATGTTGCCTCTTTCTGGTACAGAGCTATGATAAATGTTTTCTTGGATCTTCGGAGACTGCTGATGCAAATAGAGTATTCTGTGGCCAGCTTGGAGCAGTATATGTATTCACTGAAGCACTCAACCCAGCACAGATTTTTGCAATACATCAGTTAGGACCTGGATATAAGGTAATAATGGATCTTAATAGCATAAAACTGGAAAAACTACGTGATTGATAGATATAATTGGAAGATCCATATGCATGCAGATATTCTTCCTAGTATTATGTACATTTTTTTTATGTGATTTGGTTTCAGCAAAAGAAGACTATTTCTTCAAGTATCCTAACTAATCTCGACTTTCCACCCGCTTTTTGGAAGATGCAAGTTTCTTTAAAGCTTAGCTGAAATATGTTTGTGTCTTAAATTTATTACTTTGGGTCATAATCAGATTAGAGAAATTTTTTATTCGGTGTACTGAATACCATGGGAATAACTTTTTTCTCTACTCTCTGTGTCTAAAACCTGAGTTAAGGCAGATTAACATTCAGCAAGGCATAATAAACCAACTCTGTCAAATGCATGGTTTCAGACAGTTCTGCTGAAGTACCAGTTGAACTTTTTACTCATGCTTTGCCAGTGACATTTAGGGGACAGTTTGGACAAATTAATGGTGCATGCATAAACTTGGATCTCTAGTCAGACATTTGTGTGCCTAGTGGGTAATACTTGAAAATGAATCTAACCCTGGGTAAACACTATTGAATTCCTACAACCAATTATTCCTAAATCTGCTTTTTTAATTATTTTTTAAATTTGCTGTTTAATCTGAACTAGACTTTCAGTTTCTTGATATATGTAATATACTCTGAAAATAAAAACCTTTAAAATCCACAAATAAATGCCAACATTTAGATTCTAGTAATATTAATTTTGTGTGCTGAAAATGACTGCTCTAAATCATTTGATGATAGCTAGCACTTGAATGACAACGACAGTTGCAGATTTCTTTAATGGTAGGCATGTAGTGTAAATAACCAAATATATGTCAGGGTTACTTGGAGAAGAGGAAATCTATTGTATACGGTTGATGGTTAAAACTGTCTTGAAACTAAAAGTGTTCAGTCAGTCAACAGATGTGCAAACTCCTTGTGCAAACAAGGAGTATTTTATTCCAAACTCAATACTGTATTAAACAAATATTTCTGCAAATATATTTTGGTCATACAAAAGAAACTAGTGTAATCTTATACTTCTTAATAACAAATGTAGTAAACCTTTATGAATTTATTAAGTTCCTGGATTTGCAGCAGCATACTGATGTGATATCAAATAGGAATAATATTTTCACATGTTTCAAGAAGTGAAAATTATTATGTAAGGTTTTGTGAGTGTTGAAGGGGCAGGTAAGGCACATGTGCTTCCATGATAAATGATACTGTACTAACCTTATTACAGTGTAAGCAAATTACCTTTCTTGATTCATAGACTTCCATTAAACTACATTTCTTCACACATGTAGCTTCTTATTGATTTTTTAAAAAATTTCAGTTAGATAAATTTAAATTTTTGGGATATTCTTCTTTGGTATATCATATTTTTAGGTTTTGGTCATGTACCCAGCACAGTTAATGTTCCCTTCTGAAGGAATATCCTTCTTTATCTAAAAATCTGAAAGTATATTTTACTATTTAAGAGCAGCTAAAAAAAGAAGGTTTCCAGAGTGGACCCTAGAAATAACTTTTTATTTAACTTCCTTATTTCCAAAAAAAAAAGGGAAAAACAGAAGACTTTTTTCTCACCTTCTTCCAACCCAAGATCTATCCACGTTCAAAAAAAGGAACCACATCCTGTAATGTAGAGATCTCAGAACACCAATTGTAGCCTTCACTCAAAGCCTGCCTCTTTCACGTCTCATTTAACTTCCTTTCTTTAGTTCAGAATACTTCGGTATGGTATTTCTTAGTCCAAAGGAGCCTCAATTGATATGTAGCTTGAATTGCTGAACATTAGATCATATTCTTGCTCTTACCTAACTTCATAAAGAGCAACTGTTTTGGATGGATTGTGAACTCTGGTAGTGCCAAACTTTTTCTCCCAAAGGAAGATTATTCAAAATACTTGAGAATTTTTGGAGAGTGTCTTCATAGATATGTTTTTTTCTTCCCTATGACAGTCTATGGTAGTTCCTTTGATTTACAGTTCATACTGTGGTCCATTATATCTGAGGATCTGATTCTTTAGGGGAGGTAACCATACCTCTACCTACTTTGTTCATGAAGAGAGACTATGATTTTGCCTGTCATTCAGCTGCCCTCACAATCATTCATAATGCCCCTGGTCTACAATGACTGTCATTGAGACCTCTGGAATGCAGAGAAATATCCATAATCTACCAGCATACAGGACATACAGGCACACAGCTGTGAATATACATAGTATGTATTGTTGCAAATAACATCAAAGGCACAAAGTTCAGGAAAAGCCAGATCTTGATCTACAAAGGAAAATGAATCTGTTGTACCCTATCCCACCTCTTTTCAGTGGTGCAGGTAGGATTAACTAGAGAAGTCATTAAAATAAACCTTATTTATTATGCATATCAAATAATTATATATTTATATATAATATTTAAATTATTTATTGCACATTACATGCTTTTTACAGAGCGTTATAACATAGAAACAGTTAAAAATACTTCCATTCTGATCTTGCTCAGCATGTCCTTCTGAATGGATTTGTTTGTAACCAGCATGACTTAGTACAAAAATTTATTTGTTGATCACATAGATGTTTCAGTTTGAAATAAATAATAAATTTTCACTTGTAGCAGAACACCTTTTTTTTCCCCCCACAAAAATTTTTACATTGTCTGAGTAGCAATATTGAAAAACTGACACTCTTAGTAACTATTGCAGAGAAATTACTCATAATCCAAATTTGAAGAGGGGAGGAGGGGCAAATATACTTGTAACAGAACTATGTAACTTGTCTCTTCCCTGTTGAGTCTTCCTAAATTAATCCATAAGTTACCTTGAAATTTAAAATTATATTTAGTAGAAACATAGTAGGATTCAATATTTGCATTCGTAGGTTTTGTCCATAATAAAGTCCATAATAAAGTTTTGTCCATAAAAAAATAAAAATGTTGAGCCTTGCCATTGCTGAAAAGGACTTTTACCTACTGTGTTGACACTTCGAATTGTTAGAGATGGAATAAAGAAAAAGGAAATGAGAGCATGCTCTTGCTGTGCTTGTTCTGCTGCCCATCCTTGTTCCCAGGCAGCAAAGAAAAGCCTGTCTCAGCTGGGATTCCAAGGGGCTGATAAACAGAATAGAAGGGCAAGGAAGGTAATGTGGCAGAAAGAGATGGATCTGATAGCAGGGTTTGGTGCTGTTTATAAAGGGATGTTTCTGAAAGTCCTATCCTAGCGACCCTGGGAAATCTGTGCCACTTCTCTTAACCCTCCCACAGACGTTTCAAAGTAAGTTATCAGATTATTCCATATGTTGCTCTTGATCAGTGCTGCAGCATCAATCTTTTTGTTACATATGAAGGCTGGAGTACGAATATATTCATGCATACACATACGCAAAATAGCACTGAAAATTCAAATTTCCTTAAACCAATTATGTAGTACAAAACATTATTTTATATATGATTGCTGAACTTACAGTAGCAAAATGGAGTGGATAGTAAATCAAAAAGCAGCACTCTTGCTGCTAAAGGAAAAGGGAGAGCTGCTGGTGTTTAAGCAATGCTCCTGATCAAGCACAGTGCTGGAGCAATTCTTGGCTCCCTCAGTTACCTCTCTCATTCCTGTAGGAGCTACAGATATCCTTTATATGGATTCTGTGTATATTTTTACCTTATATAGAATATGTTGAATCTAAGGCTCTTTTTTGCCAGCTTGATGCTTTCACACTGCTTGTACCACACCTCAGAATTGCATTCCTTCAATGACCAGTAACTTACCATTTGCAATTTGAGCTCATGTGCTCAACAGCCTTTGCTATCTTCCTGAGATTGCATTTTCCCAAGTTTCCAGGATGGTATGCATGTACTGAATTTCTGTTCTCTTTCTGTAGATTAATGTTAGTAATAAAGGAGTATCATACATCAGAATTTGTAGCCTCTCTTTCCATTCTGTGTAGTAATCTTTTGGGTAGGAGACCACCATTTCCAGTTTATGATCACTTTTTTTAGGCTTTGATGGCAGAATGTCCTTTTAATTCCTTTTCTCAAAAAAGTGTGAGGCAGTATTATATTGTTTCATAACTTATTTGTGCCTGACTTTCAAATAGTGATCTGTGATAAATTCTTGAGGCATATTGAACACTGAAAACTAGGACATATATTAATGCCAACATTTGTTTATAAAACCGATTTAAGTTAAGCAGTTTAGAATGTTGCAAAATTGCAGTGAAATTATACAATTTTTTGTTGAAACGCTTTGACATATTTAAAAAAGCAAAGTTATGAAAAACTGTATAGTAGAAGAACCTGCAGAGTTTTGGAATCTGACAAAATTTAGAGACATAAAAGATTTTCAGAGTAATAGATGTTTTCATTTGATAAAACATTAAAATATAGTACGTGCAGCATGCAGGTATCTTTAGAAATCAATGAAATCACTATATTTTTTCCTCTTCAGAAAGTGCACAGAGTATCTGTATAGCTTAAAATGCCCTTTAGGGAGAAATACATCATCACCTTCCTTGGGAAAAATCTGTAATATGTAGCAGTCATTTCCTGATAAGTGATGTAGGCAGCCATATCAACAGAGAGCCAGCTCTCAAGTTCTAAACATAATACAAATCTTTGGAGTTTTCTTTTCAGTAAGTTGTGTGGCTCAATAGGAACCCGTTTCTAGAGTAAAACATTTAGTGCTGAGGACTGAATACTCATAGTGTGTAGAGGTTGGGGTTTTTACTTCAGATTAGTTTTAGTATGATCCTTTGGGCTAAATGAGTATTACCATTTGCAGGACATTTGAATTTCAGTCTAAAGGAAGTCTATTTGGTTCTGAACAGCTTTGCAGTATGAACAGGGTAGTAAGTGGGAATCACTGGGAGATTCCCTACAAAACAGACTCCTAGCCCAAACGCGAGTCACCAAATGGTTCAAATTGTTTGAAGGGACAGCTGGAGATCATCTGGTCCAAATTCCTTGCTCAAACAGGATCATTTACACCCAGTTGCTCAGGACTATGTCCAAACAGTTTTTTAATATCTTCTAAAATAGAGACTCTTGTTACCTTGCTGGGCACCTTCACAGTAAAAAAGTATCTCCTGATGTTCAGAGGGAACCTCCTGTGTTCCAGTTTTGCCTATTGGCTTGCATCCTGCCACTGGGCACCACTGAGTACCCTGATACCATCTTCTTTTCACCCTCCCTTCAGATATTTATACTTGAGATCCCTTCTGTGGCTTCTTTTCTGCAGAATGAAAAGTCCCAGCTCTCTCAGTCTTTCCTCATAGGAGATATGATTCAGTCTTTTCATGATTTTAGTGGCCCTTCTTTGCACTCCCTCAGTAAGTCCGTGGTTCCCAGTGGGAGCCCAGAAATACAGGTGTGCTAAGTAGAGGTGAAGAATCACCTTCCTCCACCTGTTGGCAACACCCCTCCTAATGCAGCTAAAGATAACATTATCCTTCTTTGTCAAATGTAGATTGAACCATTTAGTTATTGTTGCCCTTATTAGCTGTGTTTTCTGTTATGGTACCTGCACCTCATACATTTTCAGCATGGCATTGCAGCCTCCCTTCTGCCTGACATCACCCAGCATGGGATGCTGCTGACTGACAGATCTGCTCCAAGGGTTCCCCAGCAGCTGCTGTCAGGTTCCCAGTCTATTCAGATTATGGCCCACATACAAATGGATGTTAGTCACAAAACCTATTGCCGTGTGTCAGTCGCTAGAGCAGATGCACTTTCCCATTGTTTGGCTGTAATCAAGATAATTTTGTCAGCATTTCCAGCAACACTGAGAGCTCTGCAAAGGCTGGATAGGGTTTATGGTGTTATTTTATTGGTAGGAACCCCTAATTTTTTTGGAACGAGCAGCTGATAGCCTATAAATTGCCTGTTTTAATTCTAGAATGGAAAACAAAACCACTAGTGATGGTACTTTCAATAGTTTCATGACATTTCATACTGGGGGGGAAAGGGGAAAAGGAGATTTGGTAGGACCAAAGGGATAAGGAGTATTGAGATGGCTATATGCAGTGTAAAGCAAGGCAAATTATTCATATTAACCTCAGAAATAAATTATTTTAAACTGAGTAAATATTATAGAAATATATATATACCTTAATTAATTAAATGGTGGTAATTTTAACAAATTTCCTTTCTTTGTATCAGTACAGCACTGTATTACTACTAGTTGTCTTCTTGCCACTGCTAAATGGTTGTTACAGTAGTTATATGCCAAGTAAATCTGACAATGCTTTGCAGAAAGGCAGAAATCTATCTTCTTGTGCTTGATTGATTTGTCAGTGTTGCCAGAAAAACCTAGTTTTAGATAAGATATGAGTCATGGTCTGTTTAGGAGTAACAGAATTTTTCAGCCTTCCTTGGAAAACCTCTGAGTTTAAGAATCATTAATTTGAAATATGGCATTTATAATTTTATTTGGGCTTTAATTTTAGTATAAATAGCTTGTTTGTATTTACTCCTGACTGTTAATTTAGCATGGATTTTAATGCTGTTCAAAAATAACTATTCCTTTAATCAAGATGGTATACCATTTTATATTCTAATTGTGAGATTATATAAGCTAAAATACAAAGTGATTAATTTGTTATTTATTTTAATGTGTTGTATGCTTACTTTTTATTTTAACATATTTATAGCTGCTTAATCTGACACATTTTTTTCAGATAGTTACTTCTGAAACTAGTTAACACTGATGCTGAAAGAAGAGATACTACATGCAATACCAAATATTGCATTGACACATTGGTGTGGTGTAGAATAAATAAAAAAATTGTCTAGTTGTTCAGTAGCATTAGGCTACTGGTAAATAAATGAAAACAAAGTTCAGTAGTTTCTATATGCCATCTCAAGTCCAATGCAGTCTTTGCACATTTTGTGGCAAGGTTTTTGTCTAAATTAATTACTTTGTAAAATTTCTGGGTTTTTTTCAGAGCACATTCAAATTTAAATCTGAGAGTGACATTCATCTGGCTGAGCACCATAAACAAGTGCTATATGATGGGAAACTTGCAAGTAGTATTGCTTTTACTTATAATGCGAAGGCTACTGATGCTCAGCTATGCCTTGAATCCTCACCAAAGGAGAATCCTTCAATTTTTGTACACTCCCCCCATGCTCTTATGCTTCAGGTTTGTGCTGCTAAATTGATGTTATGAGATTTCTGTTAGCTGAACATCACTTGGATAACCAGAGGATTTGTGTGCTAGTGTACAGAGATTGTTATTTTATATTACATAAACTCTTAATATAGCTTTCACTTGACCTGTTCTTTCTTTGCTCGCTTTCTAAAGCAAGAAAAGATTATTTCTCCCTTAAGAAATACAGACTTCATACCTTATATAAGACACAGTTTGCTATGATACTGAAGTTTTTCTGTTTAATGTTTGCCTTAAATATATTGAATATAATGTATATATAAGTAATGTAAAAAAGTTAAAGCAAATTTACATTCAATTTGGTGTTAAATTGCTCCCAAATTATATTTTTGACTGTCCTTTAAAATTAAGATTAATTGAGGTTTTTCCCTTTTTTTATTAATTTAGGATGTGAAAGCTATTGTAACCCACTCCATTCACAGTGCAATTCATTCCATTGGAGGGATCCAAGTTCTTTTTCCTCTCTTTGCCCAGTTAGACAATCGACAGCTGCATGACAGTCAGGTGGAAACAACAGTTTGGTAAGCTACTTTCAACCAAGATAAAAACTAAATAAAGCTTACAATAATTTTGTTTTTATTTTGGGAATGTGCTGTATTTTTCTGCATTTTACTCTTGTTTCTTTGAAAAAAAATTATTTTTTTAAAAGTAGTTTACTGTACAATATGTAAATTGTATTAATATGATGAGATTTCAGATGGAACTGGCATAAAATTGATATAAGTAAATAATGAATTCAAATCACTCTAGAATCTCTAAGCTGGGTAGTTTTAATGACAATTCTTCCAACTTCTGAAAGAAACCAATGTGCTTTTACTTGACAGTGCAATGTCAAGGTTCTCAAAGTCTGTGTCATTTGAATCCATATTTCATAACATTCAAAATTAATTCATTCATGGTCAGAAAGTCATAGAGCTATAATCAGTTATCAGTTGCCATATTAAAATTAAGACAGTAGCTGGGAACACGCTAAGAGAGTTTTAAACCAGGACCCATGAAGTCTCTGCTCTGATACTATGGAAGATATCCCTAAGTTGAAAAGCTTGCACAGATGTTAGATGAATGCTTCCATGTGTATCCTGAAAAGGACTACTTAAGATTCTGTCAGTACTCATGCTGACTTAGAATCATGGAATCCTTTAGGATGAAAAAGACCTTTAAGATATTGAGTCCAACCATTAACCCAGCACTTTCAAGTCCACCACTAAACCATGTCCCTTGATGCCACATCTGCACATCTTTTAATTACCTCTGAGGATGGTGACTCCTTGCTCAAAGCTAGCTCAGCTATAGTTATTTTTGGAAAGAAGACCTCTTGCCGCTTGTTTATCAGAGCAGGATCCTGTCCTAGTGGCAACATAGGATATTTAAACTTCTCAGTAGAAATGTGTGGCCTAAACCTTTGAAAGTAACAAAATTGAAAAGGTAGCGCTGAAGAACTGGTATGGTATTTCCTTGTAGGATTATTTGTAACCAAAGCTTGAGAGAGAGCACTGTTTAGGGGCAACATAAGCTGACTTCTGTATTTTAATAAATTGATAAAATAGGTACATAATGTAGAACACATGGCTTATTTTCCTGCTTAGAATATTATTCTGTTATTATTCTGGATATTTCTTATTGCATTAGATAGTTCATTAATAAATTAGTTAATTGAAAAAATAACAAACACGAAAAATGCCAAAAAATTTGAAAAATTTAATTAAAAGTGATACATTGGCATAATTTCTTATGAAAGTTCACTTTTCTCAATTTAAGAAATTAATCAATCTGGTGATGTTTTGTCAGTCATCTGTTTTCCCCCCAGGAAGTCTAATATGTATAGCTAAGATGACTTCTGGTTTTTATTTGTTTCTGTAATGTGAAAAGTTGATGTAGTTCATGAGAATATTTTAGTACAATGTTAGAAGTAATAACACAGTCTTAAAAATTGCGAATTCTGCTTCCAAGCACTGTAGTGGTGCGAATTATTTCTTTCAACATTAAAGACAGAAAAGCTGATTGTGTATTGGGTCATGTGCGATATTTACTTTTTTGTAGTCTGTTTTGCAGGATGTACCTTGCAGTGAAGTAAGGGAAATAGAAAAAGAAAAGCTTGCTTTGAAATAAACTCAGAAAAAAAAATCCCTGTATATTTTATTTACTGGCAAAGCAGTAGGCGAAAAGATTTTATCCTAATTTAAGGAAGATTATGTGTGTATGTGTCTCTACACAGGAATAAAATACATGTTAAATTCATTAATGATCTGAATCTGTAATAGAAGACTAAGTAGAAACTAGATCTGCTTAAAAACTGAGAGCTAATGTAATGTAAGTTTTAGGAGTTGAGATAAAGACTAATTCTTCCAAAGTGTGTGGTCTTCCCAGTGAGTGAGAACATTCATAATCAATTAAAAATGTACAGAACAGTTCTTGAGTTTGTTGAACTGTAAGCAGAAAAAAAAAATTGTTCTTGAATAAGTCAATGCATTCTTTCTATAATTAGATTATATTCTAAACTGAGATCTGTAATTCATTATATGATTGTACGAATGCATAATACAAGAAGATGTGATCCTAACTCAAGAACATATTCAAGAATTTTTTTAACAAATGGCTGCTTGATAAGATGTAACTTAAATGTTGATATACCACAGTTTTGGTTTATGTGCATTATTTTCTCATATTTTATTTAATGGGATATAGTTATTGAGAACAGTAATACTTTAAGTGGACAATGAAGTAGGCAAATAAAAGAACACAAGATTTCTGGAATCAAAGAAAGGAGGTAATGGGGAGAGGGTGCTAAACATGAAGAACAAGGCTACATTTAAAGTTCATTTGAGGAGTGGAGTAAGGAAAGAGGTATGCTTACTGAGTCCTTTCCTTCTTTCCACTTATTTCTTAGATTATTCTCTCTCTTTATTTGTTCCTTTCCAAAATGCAAATATCAAACTCTGTCTGATACTTGTTGTTGTCGTTCGGTCGAGGCGGGAGGGACGACACGGTGATCAGGGATAC
This sequence comes from Myiotriccus ornatus, assembly GCA_036023395.1. Lineage (NCBI taxonomy): Eukaryota > Metazoa > Chordata > Aves > Passeriformes > Tyrannidae > Myiotriccus > Myiotriccus ornatus. The sequence continues at coordinate 49,568,421 of JAYRBT010000001.1, forward strand.
CAGCCCCCTTTATTACAACAGTGCTTCTACTTATACAC
>JAYRBT010000001.1:49568558-49614624 GCA_036023395.1 Myiotriccus ornatus
CACCCTGTGCCACAGTCCTTACTCTCCGTGGTTAACCCTCTGCCAGGTGTAAAGTTCCATCTTCAGTATCCTAGCTTCCAGAGAGCCCAGGGCCAGCTGGGCTCCCCCACACTTGTTTATACCTGTCTTATCCATGAAAATATATCTACAACAGCAACACAGGATTGCCCCAGTTCTTTCCGAAAAGTAGCTGGCATTCAGCCATTAGAATCCATGTATTTTTATAAGAATATGAACTTGAGGCCCTTTAAAAAAATAAAATAAAATAAAATAGATAGTCCAGATGGTGCTTCTTGAAAGTATACTGTTATGTTTGTAAAGGCTTGTAGAATGCAGAACTTAATTTTTTTCTGGTGGCCAACTGGAGGAATGCAGCAGTTGTTCCTCAGATAGTTGTGCTGCCTTCTGTCCTAATGTTTCCTGGGAGGTGAGGATAAATACCTTGATATCCTGGTGTAAGTATCCTAGGTTTCCAGACTACTTCTGAATCTTCCTCACCTTCTCTTCTGCAAATATCAAAATCTTTTAATAACTTCAGGCTTCTCAGTCACTTGTTTTGTTTTTTGGTGGCATTTTTTTTAACATTGGAAGAGGTTTGTTAATACGACTGTGAGGGAACACCTTGATTTTTAATCATCTTGATCCACTTATAATTGCAATTTTTCTATATTAATAGATTAATTGTAGATTAAATTTTAAATTATAAAGCAGGGCAATACAAATATATAAAATTTGAGTTTTAATGGTATTTTTAATAAATGTTCTTTATTCCTGTTATATGTATACCCCTGTGTGCCTTATCTACATCTTCTATTTGACTAAGTATTGAAATTAACCTACAATTCTGCTTCTGAAGCACTGAATAGATTCTTATGCTCTCATACACTGAAATTAAAAGAATGGAAACTGTTCATATCTTAAGTATTTTTTTCTCAGATGAAATAATGCACCCTCTGTTCAGGAGAGCGGTGCTTGACTTCATTGCCAAGACTGCTACTTTTCAATCTGCTTTTCATTACTCTGGTTAGAATAAAAAAATTAGCAGTTTAGGTCAATAAGGTGTTTATGTAATAAAAAGAAACATAGAGTGCTTGTGGTGAGCTGAACATGACTGGATGCTAAGTGCCCACCAAAGCCACTGCATCACTTCCCTCAGCTGCCCAGGGGAGAGAAAATATATCAAAAGTCTCTGCGGTCAAGATAAGGGCAGGGAGAGATCATTCCCTAGTTACTGTCACAGGCAAAACAGACTTGGGGAAATTAGTTTAATTTGTTACCAAACAAATCAGAGTAGGATAATGAGAAATAAAACCAAATCTGAAAGACATCTTTCCTCCACCCCTCCCTCTTCCTGGACTTACCTTCACTCCTGATTTCTCAGTCTCCTTTCCTCAGTGGCACAGGGGAACAGGGAATGGGTGTTCCAGTCAGTTCATCACACTTTATATGTGTGGCTTCTTCCTCAGCAAGAGGACTTCTCACACTCTTCCCCTGCTTCAATATGGGGTCCCTCCCATGGGAGACAGTTCTTCATGAACATCTGCAATGTGGGTTGCACAAGGCTGCAGTCCTTCAGGAGCAGACTGCTCTAGTGTGGTCCCCACAGGGTCACAAGTCCTGTCAGCAAACCAGCTCCCACATGGGCTTATCCCTCCATGGGGCCACAGGTCCTGCCAGAAGACTGCTCTGGCATGGGCTTCCCATGGGGTCAAAGCCTCCTTCAGGCATTTACCTGCTCTGGTGTGGGACTCCTCCATGGGCTGGATTTTTGCTTCACCATGGATCTTCAGCCTCACCATGTTCTTCACCACGGGCTGCAGGTGAATCTCCGCTCCCATGCCTGAAACACCTCCTGCTCCTCCTTCTTCACTGACCTTGGTGTCTGCAGGGCTGTTCCTCTCACATGTTCTCATTCCTCTCTCCAGTTTCAGTTGTTGGCTGGTTTTTACCCCAGCTCTTTTATGCCAGAGTTGCTACCTCTCTTGCTAATGGGTTTGGCCTTGGCAAGCAACAGGTGTGTGTTGGACTAAGCTGGCATTGTCTCTGTTGGATATGGGGAAAGCTTCTTGCAGCTTCTTACAGAAATCAACCCTGCAGCCCACCTGCTACCCAAACCTTGCTATGCCAACCCAACACAGTGGTTTTTTCTATTATGAAGCTGCTGTTGTTACATTTGGTTAAATTATATGGTAATATGATAAGAATATGCTTTGTTCACTTGTGGTCTATTGTATACGGTTATGAATTAATTTGAGTCTGCTGAGCACTGACATACAGACTGACTATGACAAGGTACTGGGTGTGCAGTCTTTGGCACTGACCCAATTTTGTCCCAGAATAAATAACAAGTGTTAATTCAGATGAGACTGTTGATTCAGACTGTACCATATTGGGAAAACATTTGAAAAGAGAAAGAATTGTAGCTGTTTCCTTAAATAGGTGAAGTCATTCCAAGAATTGTTTTACATACTTTTTCTAGAAGTTCCTAACTGGTTTCACTAGAGTGCATACACAATACAATAAAACTTAAAAATATATCTACTGTTTATCATACTAAATAAATACAGTGCCTTAACTCCTTAAGGGTGATATGTACACGCACCTAGAATTTGTAGCAAAGTGAATGCGAGCAACTTTTCAGACAGTTTTATTGCTGACACTATTTTCACTATTTAATATAGGTAGCCCTCTTACAGAGTATATTGCCCACCTATTCTAAGTCAGATATGGAGACGCTGAAGGAGGCAACAACTCCTGTTCTCTATAAAGTTTATAAAGGTTCCTTTCCCAATGTTAAAATGTAAATGGTTAATGTGCTTTGCGTAGAACAATTAATATCTCATTAAGTTTTTATTTTTTTTTTTTTTTTACTATTTTTAATATTTAGATGATGAGATTTTGGATTCCTGTCTGGTAGTGTTGCTGCATCTACTTTTTAAGATTATTAGTTTGATAAAAAAATAAGCAGTTTTTTTATAAGTTTCCACAGATATGAAACAGCACAGCTTGACAGGAATTAAAATTTGATGTATTGATTTTTTTACTAGCTTATTATGAAAACTCCATGGATTTCCAATAATTCTTATTCATGTCTTTATTTTAATTGAATTTATCTTAAGATCATCATAGCTAATAAGGTGAATGCCAAGTAGTATCCTAGTTTCCTAACCTGTCCTCTCATCCTGTCTTTCAAGACTTTTCTTGTCACAGCTGGCACAGGTATTTAAACTTGAGAGTAAGTATGGAAGTAATTATTTCTGAGGTTGTTACATTTGCCTTTTTGCCTCTGATGGAGAGTCAAGGTCCCAGTCCAGTGCTGCCTGCAGCCTACAATTTAGAGTTTGCAGTGTTGAGTGCTGATAATCCTCTCCCCATGCCTTTCAAAGGGAAGATTGTTGAATATTGCTCCTAAAATTTCACATGTCTAGTGTAACCTAGATGTGCTCAGATAAAATTGGTTGTACTGGAATTTTTCCAAACTGTGACAGCAGGAATGTGACTTGCCAAATCAGACTGCCTGGATGAATGTTCCACTGTATCATCTGGTAGAAATCCTTTGTAAACTCATAAACTGTGGTACCAAGGACTATTAAGGGTGGCTAGTTTATTACTAGAGTCTATATCCCAAAATGTTTTGCCTGTAAGCAGAGATGACTTGCCTCTTTAGTTCTCCCACACAACACCTAGTTATCTGACTCATGTTTAGGAATGGAACACGTTTAGTAGTCTTCTTTTATTGGCCTTGTCACGTGTAACGAAAACAGAAATCAAAAAGGCGAAAGAAAGAAATCATTTCTCCTTTCTCTCCAACAAGATTACAGACAGAAAAACACAATTAAACTGGAAGATAAAGAAGCACTTCAGAGAGCTGCCATAGCTGTAGCTGATGGAAACTTCCTCTTCATCCCCACCATCCAACCATCTCTTCTGCTCTGGGTTTATCTTACCTTCAGCCTGGTTAGGTGAACCCTTCTTGGCCTTGTGGAACACAGGCTTTAGTGGCCATGACTGCATAAATATGAATGAAGTGATTATTATGTTGCAACAGAGCAATTGACTGTTTTAAAACATGCACATGTTTTTGATTTCATGATTTAACAGCAAATATACCTTGATGAAAATCCCTTTTTGTATTTCCAAAGTCTATGATAAGTGCAGTGAAAACAATTTCTCAAATACTTGCTTAGGCTTCGTGCCTTTATTTTTTTCGTGAAGAACTGAAGGAAGGGGAGATCACCTCTTGTCTTCTGTGCATCATAATATATTACCAGTATGTTGCTAGTCCTTCTCCCTGACGATATTCTAAGTTCATACTATGAAAAATAGTAAATATTCTGATAAAGTAAGAAATTTCTTAATAAATCAGGCAAACTCATTTAAAACTTATCAATGCAGTGTAATGGTCAGCCAGCAGATGAAGAGTAATAATAATAATTTACCTCAATACAGACAGTATTGTGTTCTGAGTTTAAGGGGCAAGTACCTTGGGAAATTTTGTTTAAAAACAAAACATTAATTGTTGTATGATTTTCCGAATACCACTTTATCTGTTTATGCTAAGATTAGTTTTCAATAAATATCATATTAACAGCCTGTGATGAAGTTGATCATATAATCTTTTTGTATTATTTTGGAGAAGCTGACAATAAAAATGGAGTAAGTTTATAAAGGTTCCTTTCCCAAAGAGAATCAGACAAAACAAATACCTGCATCATTCTCTTTTATATAGACTCTTAAAGTTAAATCATCTGTTATTAATCAACATACTTAGATCTTCACAGAAACATGCCTATTTTAACTAAAAGTGCCTTTTGTAAAGCCCAATCCAGATAACTTTGTAATACACAATACAAGATGAAACTGAAATTTTCTTAACAGAGAAAATTATCATGGGAATTAGGAGACGAGAGAAATTGATCTGTGTGGTGGTTTAAAAATAAAATAGTATAAAAGGACAACAACAAATCCAAGACAAAGTTCACTTTTATCCTAATGATGCAAATTCCTGACTTTGAAAGTACTTCTAAGCAGTATCATAACCAGTAGAAGTACTACATTGCCATGCTTTGGTCTATAACCTTTTTCCCTGGTTTTTAATAATGAAAAACTACTGGGATTTTTTCCCCTGAAATTATTTATTTTTTCAGTAGATACCATAGTTCTCTGATTTACTGTTGGTTGACATATATACTTTCATTTTCTATCTGTATCTTTGCTTCACTGCAGACAAACTGATCTGTTCTAGGTAGAGCATGGTATAGAGGAGATGTAGGAATGGGCTGAAGTATCCTTTATATTTGCCTTTGTATCTAGGGAAGTTGAAAATAGGCAAGAATGGAGAGAAATTTTGTATGACAGTGCACAGAATTTTGCAAGTTTAATGTGAGCCCTGCAGCAATCCGATGCATGTTAGTTGCTGGTAAGTTTGTTAAATTCTGTTTAAAAAATTGTTCATCTTAGAAGACAGTCTTCTAATCAATATTATTTCCCCTCTGTCACAAACAACCTTTTTAGCAGCATGATTTTGGCAGCCTGGTTGTGCTGCTAAAAATTTTTACATTTCAAATCTTCAGGTTTAATTTCTTTTCAGCTGCCAAGGTGACTACATAAATTGGCTATCCTTAGAAATTGCTGAAGGTTCTGGATACAGTCCTCTAAATTAGACACACTAAATTCTTAGGATGCAATACTGAGGAGAAAAGATCCATTACATCAGTATGGATTTTTATATCTAGATACGCACACTTAAATTTTGTCTTGAGTTCAGTCTGAGCATGTGGGGAAAGAAAAATTTTGAAGTGGTTTGGAAAGTTTATTTGAGAGTAGTTTACTGTTAGATCTTTTCAAGCAGATTGAATGCTCTGTAGCATAAATCGTGTAAGGTAAAAAACATAACATGTAAAACCAGTGTTGTGTGTAACAGCTGTTACTTAGTGCATCTTATTCCTCCTTCCCCCCCAAAAAAAAGAAGTTTCATCTGAAACAAGTGTAAGCAACCTCTCTTGGGGAAAAAACCCCACAAACTACAAACACTACACAAAAACAACAAAAAAAAACCAACACACAAAACCCACCACCACCACCACCACAAAAAAAAAAAAAAAAAAACCAAACTAAAAAACTCAAAAAGAAAACCAAAAGCCAACTAAACATGTAATCTGTTTTCTGCCTAGCTATGATCATCATCATCTTCAGGGAGTAATAACTTCAGTACTGTACATGCCATGAGAGTTTAAAAACTTTCCATTTTGATTTTATAGTTCTTCTAGTAGTTAGAATATTACAGATTTTTTACTTACTTCATTTCCTGCATAATAACATGGACAAACTGCTAAATTTAATTATAATGCTAATTTTTATTGATACTGTGGTCCTATACAGTATTCATCTCAAACTTCATTGTGTCTCTATGTGCCTGCCAGATGGTTTTCCTTAATGGCTGCTTTTTCTGGTACTTGGATTTTTTTTTATGTGCTTGAAGGTGTAATGATGAATTCACATGTGCTATTCCAAGATTTGAATTACTATATACTACAGTCAACTGTATTATTTATGGTGGCAATCTCAGATAATGCAGAAGGATTAGAAGCTAGAGTTACTGCTTGCAGACTTGAGATGACTCTGTGGATCTGAGTACCTTTATGTGTCTGGATTGATATATATTAAAAGCCATTTGGGAACTGAGTAAAAGCATAGCTCATTCACAAAGGTATTGGCTGAATTAATACATTTTTCTGGAACTAGAAACACTGGCATCACTTTGCAGTAACAACTAAGATAGCTCTGTGCAGAGCTAATCCAGGTAGGCAAGATTAATTAGTTCAGCCACAGCCCACATGAAGATGGTTAATATCTAAAAAATGATATTTGAACTCTGCCTGGATCTGAATTGTTACACTTTTTTGAGTCAGTCTTTCTTACATAGAACCAGCTTGTCTGTTTCTGTGTCTGTGGCTTGGTTAGATATAAGCTGATCACTGATTCACTGATTATTTGAGTTGAATTGTGGTTTTGTGTGCTTAAATAGAAAGAAAGAGAGAAAAATCTTTATTGTCAGGGTGTCAGTGTGTCTTATGACTTGCATTTAGAATCCTGTCAGAAGTTCTAAGAGTTGTATAGAGATTGTACTGATAAAAATAACTCTAGTCCATGAGTTTACATGAAAATTCATAGAAGGGGCAAGTAAACTGCAATACAGAGAATAGGGCTTTTGATAAAGTACTTATGGAACGAGAATCTGTTAAACTTAAGGCTGGTGGCATGTTAATGATAAACCAATCTTTTAAATCCATTTTAAGAATATTTTTGACATTTCAATATAATATTGATAGTATTTGGTGTTGTAATTTAGATTCTAATCCTGTAAATATGTATGCTATTTCTTAACTTTATGCATAATAGGTGTTTGTCCTAAGTTATAAGGTTATTCGTAGACGATGGTAGTAAGCACCGTCTATCCATATGACATTTTCTTTGACCTATTCAACTAAAAAAAATATTTTCTAAATATAAAGCTTCAACCCTTTATATGATCTTCTTATGGATTTCCATGTAGTAAAAATGATTAGGATCTTATTTTATATGACAAATACAATAGAAACTTTTGGTCAGGGTAAGAAAAAAACTGATGCATACAACCTGGTTTGATATTGATGTGACAGCTTGACAGGCTGTTTTGATAAAAGCTTTGGAGTACTGTAAATAGATATTATCTGTGTTCTTTTACTGCTGACGCTCTGTGGAGCATTCTGTATGTGATTTTAGATGGATTATTATGACCATTCAACAATAAAGCAAGACAAGGCACTGTTTCTTGTTCACAGCATGTACTTTGGCTGCACTGTGTACCTTATGCATGGCAGCCTTGCTCAACAAATAGAATATATATTGTTTTCCTCAGCACATTGATTATTTTTTGGTGCTGGCATGGATTAAGCAGTCTCAACATTTATTTCAAAGTAAAAGATTTTATTTGGAGAGCAAGTGAACCTTTAGATGACTAGTTACTGTAAGTAAAGTTGAAATTTATAAAATGCAGGTTGGACATTTTCTTTAATTCACTTTTTCATAGCTGCTACCTGTGTGAGAACCTTCATGGTTGCAGATACTTGTCTGTGAGCTAGGGACTATTACACCTATTTTATTTTCAGAAAAGGAATAATGACTTTATGTATACATTGTATATGCACTACAATGCATTCTGTCATCTGTCTTTTTAAGATATTTGAAAAATAATTTAAAATATTTCCTTTCTGTTACAAATATGGTTTTTGTTTGCTTGTTTGTTTGTTTTTCCCTTTTCTCTGTTTATTTTTTTTTTGCAACAGATGATTGTATTTATGTTTCACTCTCATCACCCAAGAATCAATTGTGATTTTTTTCCCCCCTATGGTGCACTGATATGTTTCCACTGCAGGTTTTCATAACAGTTTCATGTTCTTGCCAATTCTATCCCCTGAAGTCTTTCGTATCTCTTCTGTTTCTAAACTGTAACCTTTTCTGAACACTTTTTTCCCTCCCTGTGCTTTATGAACACTTTGCTTAAAGATGCTGCTGGGATGGGCTGCTGGGCAATTTCCTTGAGGCCTCTGAAGTGTTTCTGTGCTTTCCTAACTGGATGAAAAGAGATCCTCAACTTTTATTTGGTCAGGCCTAGATATTATTTCTGTGTTTTGTCTGAAGAAAGTATGAAGAAAACTCTCCACCCTGCTCTTGTTTTACTGTTGTTTGTGGTGGGCATTACTGCCCATGTGCATGTTCAGCCATTTTATGCCCCATTTCTGTGGTAATAGTGACTCTAGGGACTAAAAGTGTGCAAATTTTCCTGTTGTAGCACAGTTAGTGTAGATGGTAAAATGTTTGACATGACCCCTGCCTGCATCTAAGCACTGTCAGCTGGATCCCCAGCATCTTCTGCCTCTTTCAACTGCCAGACTTTTGGCTAAAACTGCAAACTCCTGGACTGGATATTTAAAACCTGGGATAGTCCTGGTCAAACCAGGAGTACTGACAAAATGATTTTGCACTTATTTGAGTATGAGTTCCCACTCTCAACACTGTAATATGAGAAAAATAATTGGAGAAATTTGTTAACAGAAAAAGTAAAATTTCTATTCTTTCAAGAATAAACCTCTTTAAACCTGTTTCTGTTCACTTAATAGCTGGTGATTATTGAGAAAGTAACAGATTGGCTTTTCTGCATTTGTAATCTGAAAAATTTCCTGTTTTTTACGTGCAGTGCTACCCTATTGGCTTTTCTGGTTGAGCTTCTTAAGAGTTCAGTAGCCATGCAGGAACAAATGCTTGGTGGAAAAGGCTTTCTAGTCATTGGTTATCTCCTTGAAAAGGTATGTTTGGAGAGTTTTTATTTTTGTTCTTAGTATTTCTACTGTCACTGTGGTAATTTCAATCACTTGGCTCAAAGGATTGTTTTCAGACATGATGAGCAGTTACCACAAAACTGAGGTTCAGTTCAGCTGGAAATTACCTGCCTCCTGGACCAAAATGCTCATGAAACCCCGTTACTGTGATTTCATAATCTACATAATCTGAAAACCAACTACTGTCAGCTATACTAAGACTGATACTCCTATGATTGAATCTCATGGCTCTGATATTCTTGAATGTCTGTTGCTGGGTTTTTCATTAGCATCAGGGCAGTACAGCAGTCATTTGAGAAGAAGATAAAATTATAATCTCACCCTCAAAAAATGTAATGAATTTTGAAGAAGAATGATAAATATTTTGTCTCATTCTGCTCCCTTTGTTATTTGCAGCTAGGGAAACACATTCTTATAGTAGAAAGCATTTACCTTCACTGAATACCTAAAAGCAGACTATTTTCTGTGTTTCTGTGTTTTCAGTTCTAAGCAAGTATGATTCGGAATGTCAAAAAACTAGCCTAAGGTGGTGGTTTTTCCGGTGGTAGGTTTTCTTGTGACATAACCAGAATGAATTTACAAAGCTGTTAGCTTTGGTTCTCTGAGTTATATACAGACAGGCTAGTGAGCTCTCATGGAGTCTATTTCTCCTGAATAGAGCACTGTGGTTTACACACATTGAGTATGTCAATTCAGAATGTTGTACACAAAATTTAAAAAAAAAAAAAAAAGGTTTACATACTCTTCTAATTAACAACAGTTATGATATTAAACTCAGGCTACGTGATTATTTAAAGGATTTTGATTGATCAAAACGTAATTCTTACAATGTGTGCTGTTTTCTGAGGGGTTTTCTGCTAAATTCACTTAGCTATGGTTTTTACTGCATATTCACTTACTATATTCACATAGCTACAGTTTTTTAAAACACTACAAGGCGTTTTATTTTTTTCAGTATATACTTATATTCATTTGGCACACATGGCAGGAAAAAATCCTTTTGCTTCCTAAGCTAGTCTCAATTTCATTATTTATAAATTATTTGTATCTGTTGTTCATTTGCATGCAATCAAATACTTCAGAGGACAGAAAGCTTTTTTTTTCCCTCTGACTTGGATTTCCACATTTTTTGTTCTTATTAGTTGCAGACTATTTATTGTGAATCGTGATGTACAAGCCACAGGAACTTCAGCATCCAGACTGAACTTGTATTACAGAAAAATAGACTTCAGTTCTTTCTGTTCTAAAAATAACAAATCTGCATATTCCCAGACTGTACTTACAGCACATTAAAAATAATTGGAACATAGAATCATATAATCACTTAGGTTGGAAAAGACCTTCAAGATCATCAAGTCCAACCATTAACCCAGCACTTCCAAGGCCACCACTAAACCATGTCCCTCAGTGCCACATCTGCACCTCTTTTAAACACCTCCCGGCATGGTGGTCCAGCCACTTCCCTGGGCAGCCTGTTCCAATGCTTTATGTTTTGTAGAGAAGGCAAGGGGAAGGATGTTTAGTAGCTTTTTTATTAATTTGTTAATTTGGTATACAAAGAAATTTGTCAAAGTCCTCATGCCATGTTACTACGTAGGAGCAGGTCTCAACAGTAATTTTATAGCGTATGCTATGAAACTGAAAGACTCACCTGAAATTTGAGGAAACCTTGAACCCAACTCCTTCAAATACCTACTTGTTTAAGAAACAAAAGCAAGTCTACCAGTAATGTGCATTTAACAACACCAATTTCAGAAAGACACATCATTAACTTAAGAAGATATGAAATTTGGATGAAACTCTCAAAGCGCTGTGCTGTATAATGTTGGATCCTGACTGGCTTCTAATCAAACAAAAATAAAAACAACCAACCAAAGTAACAAAAAATAAAAAAAGAAAAAGTATTTAACCATAGTTATTGATGAATATTTTAACTTGTTAAATATAGCCATTAGAAAGACTGTTGATATTATTAGAAAGTAGAAGTTGCTTTCGTATGCAATGACATCAAAACGTATGAACTGCGTGTAATTTAGCAATTTAAAAATCAGGGTTAAAATACTGATTCATAGTTTTGCCATAAGTATATTAAGGAAGAAGGCTTTTCTTTATCTTTGTTCTTCTGATTATGTCCCCTCAGTCATCTAGAGTTCATATAACCAGAGCAGTTCTGGAACAATTTTTGTCATTTGCAAAATATTTGGATGGATTATCTCATGGAGCACCTCTATTGAAGCAATTATGTGATCACATCCTTTTTAATCCTGCTATCTGGATACATACCCCTGCAAAGGTAGTTGTACACTTGAATAATGTTATGACTCTCCTACAACAAAATGAAATGCCTGTATTCTTTTGTTACATGGTACTTAGGTTTTTGGGGTTTTTATTTTAAAATATTGTAATAGCCATTGGTTTTTAAATCATGAAGTCTATACCCTGCTTAACTATATACTCCAATGTCTTTTATAAGTTCCTAAAAGTATTATTGGACTGTTTCTGGAAACCCAATCCCTTTTTCAGTGATTGCATTACATTGTTTTCCTAAAGATTAAGCATAAAATTATGTATTTTTAATCGTAGGTGAAAGGTGACACGTTTTGTCACACATTAGCGTGAACTCTCACTTTCATTTAAATTATGTATCTTAGTTTGATAAAATCTATAAAATGTTATCGTTCATTTCTGGTAATAAAGAATTAGCTGTTTTCCTAAGAAATCATAGTTATGTGAACCAAATTGAAAAGTGGCATGGTCCTAAAATCTGAAAATATGTACTTCTTGTATAAAAAGCCAGAATAGAAAACAAGCCTCTATGTTTGTCATTACTTAAATCATGGAATCATAAGAAATTTAGTTTGCAGGGGACTTCTAGGTGTCATTTCTAGGTATCAGTCCAGTCCCTGCCCTAACCAAAGTTTTAATTATTTTTTTTTAGCTTTTTATATCATATCCAAAGTATATATTAAAATAAGTCTGACAACTTAAGGTTACTAGTATAGAACTTAGGTTTATGTGGGTAACTGTTTTGTTCTTCAGGTGCAGCTGTCTTTGTATACCTACTTGTCAGCTGAATTCATTGGAACTGCTACAATCTATAACACCATACGCAGAGTAGGAACAGTCCTGCAGTTAATGCACACACTGAAATACTACTACTGGGTGGTGAATCCTGCTGATAGCAGTGGCATTACTCCTAAAGGATTAGGTAAGTACAACACATAAGAAAGGAAATATGAGCATTTCTTGTGTAGGAATATTTATGATATTGTGTGAAAGCTCCTTAGATCTGTAGACAAGGAGGTAAGTAAATGGCAATAGTTGATAGCAGTAGTCCAAAGTAGGACTATGCAAGTATGTTTTGCTGTATTATATGCCCCTGATGATAATTCCCTAGCTTAGCTCAGGAAGTATTGAATGACAGGAACAACAGAATACAATAATGGATACTGGCTAAACACTGCATGTTACAGGTGTGTATTAGCCAGAGCAAATCATTCTAATCCTATACACTCTGGTTGTCATGTCATTACATTTAGCTGTCTATTTGTGTAAAGCAGGAAGGATTTGACTGAAGGTCTCTTTAAAAAATAATAGATAAAGGAGAAGTTATTAATTATCTTTCTTCTGTAACTACTACTGTCATGCTGAGAAACTGAATAATTGGGAAATGTTTTAGTACTGTCATATATCCAAATATTCATGAGTGTGACATATCTAACATATAAGTTATTGGATTATTCTTCATTTGTAAGTGAGCTGTATGCCTAGGGTTTTTCTTCAATGTTTTTTTCAATAAATAAAAGCAGAAGGAACAATTCTTATTCTAAATTAGCTATCTTAATAGGCATTGAAGTTGAAACTTGCTGAGGCTCACAGAAAGAGCTGCTGTACAATCTGGGACATCATTTTTAATTCTCTCAGATGAACAATATTCTTCATAAAATTATTAAAATTTATTTTAAAATACCTAACAAAGGTTTTCTCTGTTCATTTGGATGAAAAGTTTGTAATACTAGATTATGAAAATTACCTGTGGTAGTTACTTAATTAGCTTGAAATCTTTGTCAGTGATAAATTATATTTTTCACTTACACTGATTCTGGATTCCTACTGCCAAAATAGAATTAAACTCAATTTTGGTACTACAATGAAGGTGTCTCCATCTGACTTAGACGTCTGTCAATTATAGACAGTGGAATCATTGTAATTCCTGGGGCGCATACCACCTGCCTTTCAGAAGGATGCAGTTTTTCTGTGCATACAACATCATATTTGCTTCTTTTGGGTACATATTTTGCATTTGCTTGTTTTGGGTAGAGATTTTGCAGGCTTTATGGCGTGTCAACTCACACTGGTAAGTATGTTTAGGAAGCTGTGTCCTACACCTGGTTGAGAGACTTGGTGTTTTGTTGGAAAGGTAGTTGGAAAGGTTTCACGTGTGGGAGCTACACTGTAGATGTCTGAAGTCAGGGTGAGTTGAATCCTACCTGGTACTGTCTTTATCGAGTGGCATGCTTTCGGAGCTCTACTCTGTTGATGGTTACACTGCTGTGTTGCATAGACACTGCTTTACCATCAGACAAGTTAACCATATCTGACCTCAGTGAGGAATTAGGATGTTTAAAACTCAGCTGATCAACTTATAATATATACATTGTGTTTCTGACTGTTGAATGACCAGCTGTTGGGAGGTGAAGTTTTCAGGTGTCAACCATGTTTACACCTAGATAGAAACCTGGAAAATTGCTTAACTATTTTGAAGCTATAAGTTTGACAATACTGTCTATTGGTTATGGCTGTCATTCTTTTGATGAGGTGTTTTTTTTTTTTTTTGGTTGCTGGTTTTTCGGGGGTTTTGTGTGTGTTTTGTTTGCTTGCTTTTTCTTCTGATAGTCTTGTTTTGTTTTTAATTAAAAAAATTGCCTACTTTTGTGTTGTGATACTACTACCTAACAACACTTTGAAAATGTACTGAAGATTGCCAACTGCTTCCCTCTGGCTAGGTTTGCTCTTTTGTGGAATCAGTGACATTTCTTTCTGTAGGAAGTATAGCTTGTTTTTATCTCGCATGGATCTTCCTCTCCACGGTTAGCTGTATTTTTGGAGTATTTGTATGTGTACTGCCAGTTGAATAGCTGCAAAAAAATATATAGTGTATTCATCAAAATCTGAACAGAAGGCATTAATACACAAGGACACAGAATTAGGCATGAGAAATTAATCAGTTAACTCTAAATTAGTATATATATGGCTGGTTTACTTCCCTACCTCTTCGTTTATTCTTACCTTTTTAAGGATATATTACCTTGTCTTCTCATTTGTGTTAATTCCAGACAAAAATTTTTTTTTTTTCTCAGGAAGGCAACCAGGTCAGTCCCTGAAGGGTAATCAGACAGTGCAAATTAGCGGTTGCTTGGCGTAGCAGTTTGACAACAAATATCACAATTTTTAAGGCCTTCATACAGCAGTTAGGGAGGTGTTTGATGAACTGTGAGGACATGCATGTTTTCAAAAAATGTGTTATTATCCACGATATCTGAATTTTCTCATTTTTTTCTTTAGTTAGATTTATAAACAAATTTGACTTCTTAAAGGTTGATATTTGCTTTCTTCCTTGTTCCTTATCCTCTTCTTTCCTCCCTGTTTCTTAGACTACAGTCCCCTGTAATTCATATAACTCTAAAGAAGTGTTTTGTAGTATTCTCTTTTCTATTTGTAAAAATGGCTTTCCTTGAGTTGAAGAATGTCAGCATATCAGAGAGAAAAACCAGTGACATTGCAATGGATGTGCAAACCTGGAACAGCTATGGAATTTTCTCCGTGCAAATCACCACTAGGATTTTTTTAGCTATTGTTTCACGGATAACTTCTGCTTCTGACTAATATAGCTGTAATAACTGTGGTGATTTGCAAGCAAATGATTGTGGAAATGGAAGAATTGCTGAGGTGACGGGTTGCTAAATTTGATTTCACATTAACTTAATTTCATATTAGATTTTTATCGAATCCACAGTATTACTCTCAATTGATAAATGTCCTGAAAACTTTTCAAAATGTTTAATCACCAGCATATTACATTGCTTTTCTTCACCAGATGCACCAATCTAGAATTTTTAAAAAAGTTGACTCTTCCAGGATTATGGTTTTGTGTTGATTTTCATTAGTCTGCATGCAGCCACTTCTCCACATGTAACCAGCAAGTTTATAATTTGTTAAAATGTAGAATAATGTATAAAGAAGTAATTTGTTTAAGTAAGAAACTTATACTATAAAAACACAATTAGGAGAATGTTAGATTTGCTGCACTTTAAGTAGCATTTGATATCTCAAGATGGAAGAACAGGACCCATTGTCTATGAACAGTAATTTTACTATATGAAACAGAAAAATGTCATCATGCCAGTAAATGGCAGCTGAAACTCTAAGCTTAATTGACATGAGACTTTTCATATCTGAAGAAGACTTTAGTGGAAATCTTGCCAATATCCAAAATTTGACTTCATGTGCTATAGTGCCTTCATATAATTTACTGTCATATTAGAAAATAAGCTTATTCATGCAGATATTTTAGTAGTGCGATGTTTTCTTATAGCCATGTCCTTTTTTTATGTGGAGATACTTAAACACTTTTTAATATTAGTAGTTTGATTTACTTGCAGACAGTTGCTCTGCATCAGGTTTTAATGTCTTCCACTGTCTTAATAAAGCACAAAGTTCATGAGCTTTCTCTACTAACACTTTTGTATCCCTTATTTTAAGTCCAAAGTGGCTCAATATTGAAGTTTCCCATTTGGCTAGTGCAGTTTTCTTTTAAAAATGAGTTTCCCCTTCGTTTCTCCTAGTATTAAGCTTATAAAATGGGAGGTATAAATACTTTGAATTATTTAAAAGGCTCAAATACTTATTTAAAATTTGGGTTTATATCTTCTTGTTTGTTATTGGTTTCCTGTTTCATGCTGGTATATCTTCTTGGATTCAGAATACTGAATTCATATTGTTTTTTTTTTTCCTTCTGAAGTATTAGAAACACTGTCTCAAAATGTGAACCTATCACCTTGCTCGATAAGTATACTTAGTAGGTTTTACATTTTAGGTATAGATCCACATAGTGGAGATGAGTTATCTGTTTAAAATGATGAGTTATACTTTTCTTTTGGTGTTGCTTATTTTAAATTTTAAAAAGAGCATGAAAAGTCAAACCAATTTCCACAGGAAAGAATATCTGAATGTTATTATTTATTTTTTAAACTTGAGCTATGGTTATAGCTATTCTCTTGATTTGCCACATGCATGACTTTAATATTTTGTTAAATCATACAGAATAAGGATAAATAGGGTTGACTAGCAGTTGCAGTATCTAAGCACACAGCAAAGAGGCAATGGAGTGAAAATTACCTAAAATATATAACTTCTTTCTGAATTATTTCTTTTTGTGGATTTGGGAAATGAATAAGAGGATAAGTGAGGAGATAGTTAACTCTATCCTGCTATTGGTAGATGATGCATTTCAATAATACTTCAAGCTGCCAGAGAAATCTTAGCATTCTGCTATCAGTCGTCTTCTTTGATGTTTTGTCTTTTCAAAATATACTCCAGACTGATATTTAAAGATAAGCCAAGCTGTAATTGTCTTTCTGAAGGAGCATAATACATATATTTTAATTTCAAAGAAACAGAGAAAAATTTAAACGCACTTTTTTATTTTCAGCTTTGGATGTCTACTAACAATTGCATAGTTTAATTTCTTTATTAACTTTTTTTAAGAAAATTTAAATATTTTTGTACTCTAAAAAAATCCTCCATGTTTCTGAATTAATTTGGTGTTCTATTTCTGCAAATTTAAGAAAGAATTCATTAGAACCCACCAGGATATTTATGCCTTGACAAATCTTTACTGGAATTACTTACCAGCTGCATGGCATTCTCTGGAAATACTGATGAGCCATCAGTGAGAAGGCATAAAATAAAGGCAGTAACAGAAAAGTAAAGTAGATATTGTGGAGTTTTCTTTCTAAGAGAAAATAATTTAGGATTCTCAGTGTTAACAAGTGTCAAAAATGTATTGTGCTAAACTGCAATTTTGGACCCTGTTGTGGTGCGTTGTATGAAATACTTGCAGTTTCATTGTTCATAGATCATAGGTTAAGCGGAGTTGGAAGGTTTCCGTCAGGATCATCCAGTCCAACTCCTGGCCCTGTACAGGACACACCAAGAATCACACCATGTGGCTGAGGGTGTTGTCCAAACACTTCTTGAATTCAGACAGGCTTGGTGCTGTGATCACTTCCCTGGGGAGTCTGTGTTGTATGAGAGAAATGTGCATTTAACTTCCAGACTACTGTGTAGAGTAGTTAACTCTTGACCTGAATGGCTAAGCACTTCTGTTTCTCTACTAGTGCTTCCTGTAGGAGTGGGAATTATGAAAATTATTATAAGGAGAAATTAACTATAGTTTTTGTGGATAGAAAGAGTTGCACAGAGTTATTTCAAGGATTGGGTTAAAGCAGAACGGAGTTCTCGTTAATTTTACAGAAGTAAGAAAAATAGGTCCTTCTGTGACCCACATAAGATCTGATTTTATTTATGTATATGTGGAGATCAAATTCTGCTATCTGTATCATGTCGTATTAATATAAGGAGTAGAAAAATCATGTTTTTCACATAATAAGAAAAATCAAAACAGACGGAAGAATGTTGCATTTAGTTGCTAGTAGAATGGATAACACAATGTTTTATTTCCAGACACAGAATTAGAAATCATTATTTTTGTTATTCAAAACTCCCAATCAGTTTTGTTGTTTGTTTGTTGTTTTTTTTCCACACCATTACTGACTGTACTTAACTCTGTGAATATGTTTACTTATTCCTTCTTAATTACTTCTGGTTTATGCCTCTATAATTGTTCTATGCTGCAGGGAAGAACTGGATAATGTTGGGGTTTTTTTATTTATTTTTGTCGGGGTAAAGCTGGCTAACTCTTGTTATGAGTGTATATTTAAAAAAATCTGATGCAAATCAAGGGCTATAAAGGGTGTGATAAATACATACATAAAGAATCTAAAAGCAGGAAATGCTTTAGTGACTCATCCTGGTGTGGGATAAAGGAGACATCCTTTCTCTTTGCCAATTAACAGGAATGTTACTAATTTCTCTTAGGAACTTCTGGTTGCTGTACCAGGTCTTAAAAACATCATCTTTGTAGTTGTTTTGATTTGGGCTTGGTTTTAGTCTTTAGTTGTGCTGATTATCAGTTTCTGAGTGACACTGACACTGAATTATCTATATGCATTAACGGTCACAAATATTATAAAACAGTATATATATTAATAAACAGTAAGTAAATAAAAAATAATAAATAATCCTATCTTTGTTGAGTTTCATTCAGATGGTATTTAGCATAGTGGCTTAGTCATTCCAAGTTGTTATCACATATTGCTGTCTATCTGCTACTATTATCTTAGTCCAATCTTTTATCTGTATGTGTCTTTAAAAAAACCTAAATAACATTGAATATGGATTTCTTCTTTTTCCAGATGGAACATCACTTATACTTAAGTATATTGCTGTTGAAAAATGTGATTCTGAAAGGTTATAAATTATATAATTTGCAAATGTGAACTTTTATATAAGAGTAGACTACTAAATCTGCTATGGGAATTGTGATTTCCTTAAGAAGCTGCAGTCATTAAAGGAATTAGTTTATATTTAAAAGTGTTATATTTTGCTTCTTCCAGATGGTCCTCGACCCTCCCAGAAAGAAATCATATCACTAAGGGCATTTATGCTTCTGTTCCTGAAACAACTTATATTGAAGGTAGTGTAATCTATTCCAGATGTGTTATATACTTGTAATAGAATCTTTCACAGTAGAAAACAGGTAATACCTGTCAAGTGTTGTATCTGGTTTTGGTCACTTTTAATATTAATGCACTTACTTCTAATCAACATAAAGGTGGTAAATCCATACAACATTTCTTATTACCTCACCAAACTGCCATATATATTTTAAAATTATTAATAAGTTAATAGTCAATGCATTAACATATATTTAAATTATTATTAAATATTTTTATTAAATTAATTGGATTATATTATATTTATTAAATTGATCAAACGAAAAAAGTAACAGCAGTTGTTAAGTTAGTTGTTTCTTTAACCTTCTTGTTGCTTCTACCACTGGTTGAAATGGTGTGGGAATCTTTCTCTCAGTTACAGCTGAACACTAGCCTTTGAGATATAATCTTCCATTTGAGACTAGATTGAAAACCAGTATTTTCTGGCTTGGCCATTTTTTTTTCTGTTTTGTCTCCAAAACTGGAGGAGTGATACTAATAGTTTGTAGTATCTGAGGGCGCACACTGTAAGAATCATTTCTATCAGGACTAGAGGACTGACCTCATACTGTTTTGAATTGCCAGTGTGATAAGGAAAAGCAGTGGAATGATTGCCAGAATTTAGTCTTTTAAATTGAAATAGGAAAGCTGTAAGGTTATTTGATTCGGTCCAAATTTTGCTTGATCAAACTTGAAGAATGTATTTTCTCTGAATGATGTCCCTCTCTTCTTTTCTCTTTTAGGATCGAGGAGTTAAAGAAGATGAACTGCAGAGCATATTAAATTACTTACTAACAATGCATGAGGTACATTTCTATAATTACTTATCTTTTACTTTTACCAGTTGTACCAGCACTACAAGAAGTTTGCTCTTGAGGTTAGTTTGTAGAATAACATTGCTGCTTGTCATACAGGACGAAAATATTCATGATGTGCTGCAGCTGCTAGTGGCACTAATGTCCGAACATCCAGCATCCATGATACCTGCCTTTGATCAGAGGAATGGGATACGGTAAGACTGTGAAGTCAGAAAATACATTAAAAGTAGTTCCGGTATCATCACTCTCCAGTTTGCTTCTTTTTCACATAAACATCACACTTGCTGATCTTTCAGACTTCACTTTTATTAACTTAGACTTTTTTTTTTTTTTTTTTTTTGAGAAAATGAGTGGTTACAATAGGTTGGAGGAAACAAGATTTTCCACTTGATTATTGTTATGATATTTCAAGATAAATATATTGTTGTACTTGCTTCATAATCTCAAATGGAATATATAATTAACAAAATGCATCAAAAAGCCGAGTATCTATCTCAGAATAATTCTGAATATTCTTTCTTGGTATGTTTACATTTTCTGGGGAAAAGAAGAGGAAAAGATAAATTCTGTCCTGGTCACTCAAATTTTCTTTGAAAAGAATGGAATTCAGGTGTTTATCTGTTTGACAGTGAAATTAATAACTAATTAATAATTTATAATTCCCAGAGAAGTGAGGTTTTCTTTGTTTGTTTATTTATGCCTAATTTAGTGATATAAATCTTTTCAGGGACAAATAATTTTCATGTAATAAATTAATATTTACTATGGAATTTTATTTTGTGCTGTTCTGAAAATACTTTGGAAAATGCAAGGGACTTGAAACAAGGAAAAAAAACCCACACAACACTACTTGATAAAGTCAAGCTTAATTTTGCCTAAATACTAAGATCTTTGTATAAATACATGTACTTAAAACTGTTTGAATTACAATGCTATTTGAAGGGAAGACACCTTGTAGTCATGGTTAGAAATTTGCTTTCTGCCTATAGTTTGTATTCAGGCAGAATTCTATTCCTGACACCTTTCAAAGAGGGAAGGACTGGTCTGGAAGACTGGAGACATCTTTATGTAACATTTGTGATACCAATATTCAAACTGTGTGATGGTGTAGTCTTCGGGTTTAAAAGTTTGTGTTGAAAAACTGGGGAGAATGCACAGAATTGCAACATTTCAGTATTAAAAAGAAAAAAAAAAAAAAAGCCTTATACGGAATTAGGGATTCATTTGCTTAGGTTACCAGAGGACAAAAGCCTCAGCCTCATCGGTCGTTTTATAATAGCCTAAGTCCTTTCAAAAGAGGAAGATAGTGTCTGCTAAAGCACTCTTTAATGGAGAAAGACTAGAAAGAATGTCTAAAAGCTGAAGTGAAGCTACTTCTAATAAGAAACTAAAATATAAGTTCAAAACTTTGTTGAAGAATAGCCCAGGGGAAAGGTGATGTTTTCTGTCTCTTGGTGCCTTCAGGTTAAGGTTAGTTTCCTTTCTGAAAGACTTCAGAAATTGTGCTTAAACCTATCAGATTAATTAAATATGTAATAATTAAATCAGTTTATTATTGAGGCCTTTTTTTAATCCAGGATTTAAAAACAGAGGGTGTAAAAAAACAAGATTTTCACTACCATCCACGTACTCTAATCTGCTTCTCTTGTCTTAAGCTACAACTGCTCAGACTGTCTTTTATTTGATTGTTCCAAAACAGAAGTATAAGATGTCACTTGCTGTTATAAAACATTCAACTGAACCAGAAGACCTCATGTCCCCAACCTCAAGAATTCATAATCAGACTCTTATGTTGTGCTTGATTCTTTCAGTATATCCTTCCATTTTGTGTAAACTGCTATTTTTACCATTTTATTTCTTAATAAAACCCCTGTTTAGTGAAATACAATCTATACATGTAATGTTTGGTAATAATCTTATTGAATTTCTTTTTCAGAGTAATTTATAAGTTACTGGCCTCCAAGAGTGAAAGTATATGGGTGCAAGCTTTGAAAGTCCTTGGATATTTTCTTAAACACTTGGGTCATAAGTAAGTGTGGGTTTAAAATTTTTATGTTGGTGTATTTAAGTTCAAAATTCTTGTCTTTTTGCCATGATTACAGTATATTCTTTGACAGTCTTTAGAAATTACTTAAAATTATTATGTTTTCTGATTAATAATTTGCACATTGTTGCCTTTATACATTTGGATTTTTCCACTTAACCTACTATTACTATGATGTTTGAAATGATACATTGATTGCCAAATAAATAATATGCTGAAACTCAAGTCTTAAAACTATGAAAAACATTTTCTAAAAATACATTTTATAACTGTATATTGCATGTTCAGTAAGGTTAACAGGAAACATATGATTGTGATCAAAAATTTGTTTCTGGAATTATCAGTGTCATGGGGGTAAAATTTTCAGGGCAGTACTTTTAAAAATAGCTTTGAAAGGGTGGAAAAAATTAATCGCAGAACATATTGACATGGGAAAGTTTCAGAAGGAAAAGAAGAAAATCGAGCAAGTGGTATTTAAAAAAGGAGTTAAGGACATACCTCTGTGCAAGAAATACATAGAAGATGTGGCAGCAACAAATAATCACATTTAAAAAGACCAGATGTCAAGAAATAGGTGTACTTAGTCTCACCTTTCATAACATGGTATCAAAAAAACATTAACAAGCATGAAGTGCTGTGTAGCCTACTGTTGCTCACTTTTCCCCATCTACATGTGGTGTTAAGCTTCCTGCTGGGATTAGCCCAAAACAGCGTTTCGTTGGAATGCTGTGCAGTATAAAAATTACCCATGTGCTTCACAGGCTTCATTATGTAAGCCTCCTTGGAAGGGAGAGGGGGTAGGAGTCCAGCCAGAGTGTGGTACTGCTAGACGTGCTTTTCTCAGAAAGATCAATAAAGTATGACTATATAATTGAGAGATAGTTAGCTGAGAATATGCTCCTAAATGGGATTTTTCTTTTCGGATCCAGCCAGTCAAATAGTGTTCTGGGAATTAATAAAGCATATTGATAGTCCACTCAAGAATCTCCAAGGGCTTTTCAAACATTACTTACTAAAAATCATTCACATTAATAGGAGTTGGTAAAGTAAGATACACCACAGGAAGGTTTGACTTGTCAGAGCCTGGTTGTGTCCAGATAAGTACATTTGTTTACTATATTTATCGTTTATCCAGAGAATCAAGTAGCAGAGTATGTCAGTGGAACATTACAGAAAAAAGAAAACTGAGAATTTTCAGAAGCTGAAATTTCACTTCCCTTTCTGTAGCACCTACTTGCAATTATGGATATATCAGTGTAGTTTCCATTGTTGATTGAACATATGTAATTAGCTTAAATTTAAATTTATTTTTTCATCTAATTAGAGTCATTGAAACCCACTTGAACATTCTGTTCAACTTCCAAAGGTTTTAAAATTTTCAGATCTCTGAACATCTGCAAATGTGCATATTTTATGTATATTTCAGCAAGATTCCTCCTCCATTTCATATCTTACAGCTAGCGCTTGTAAGGTGTGCCCATTTGTGAACATACATATATTGCATACGCAGGATTTTATAAAATTGAAGTCAATGACAGGAAATTCTAAGCAATTATAAAATTATAAACTATATTAAATTATAAAGCACTTATATTTCTTTTTCACAGTACAGGAAGCAGGCATTATATTTTAATACACTAAAGCAGAATTGCATGAAGAGATATTACATGATTTATGAAATCTTAACTGATACAATATTATAACAAATGTGCAGGTACAAAACCAATTACCATTTCTGTAGTTCATATATATGCATCACAGATGAAGCTATACAGTGGAAGTAATTGATTCTCAGAAGTGACCAGTAAAGTGTTAGATGAGGACCTGAATAACTTAATTGATTTTTCTTTGTTATCTGTGATGATAGACTAATTTGTCTAACCTTAACAGTTGACAAAATCTTGTTCTCTTCCTTCTCTGCTGTATTTGATTCTTTCTATGTCACTACTTGAAATCATAGTCCATTGTTTACTTTTGGTTTTTATCTGCACGTTTAAACTTTCCAATGGAAGTCCTCTTTCGTCTGCTAAACCATAACATACAAGATTCAATACATGTACGTTTTCTCATAAGTAACTCATGAACTCCCTTCTGTGCACAGAAGAGTACACACTGTTGTAAGTTGTTGCCACTCTCTTTTGTGGTTATTTGAAAATTATAATATAATGCATTCATTTCAAAAGTTCTAGAATAAATCTATGTAATTTAAACCTGTGATATTTTCATTGCTAATCATGAAAAGACAGTTTCTTAGCTTTTGAATGCATAACATTTTCAGAAACTTTACTGTACCTTATATTATTTAATATTTTTCTTCTGTTTTAATATAGATTGTTAATTATTTTAGATAATGTTTTTTATTTCATATTCATTATAGTAGTTGGTAAATTTAATAATACAAAGTATGAGAAGTACTCTGTTTATTTCTGATGCTATATCCAAATTTAAAAGGGTAGGATTTAGGGAGAGATGGAATTCATTGATCTGAGCTGTTCTCCCCTTTTTTAAGATTTGAGTAGTCTTTGATACCAGATATGAAATTCACTTCAATCACATGGAATTTCATAACTTTTCAGGATCACATTTTAGCCAGCCTGTGAACATCTTGAACTTTCTTAGCCTGAGTAAGATAGAAAGGGATTACTTTGTCTTTTTCCACTGTGAAAATCATGGAGGGTAGAGAAAGGTGTGTGATTTATTTTATATAAAAGCCCATCTTAAATACAATATTACTGTCTGAGAACCTTTGTGTATTGCTACAATTGTGTTCATACTAGGAAATATCGTAAATTATGTTTGTTTCCTCATATTTACAGAGTAACAAGTTTGGGAGCTTTTTAGTACAACAACAAAATACTTGGGTTTTGAGTTTTATTTTGCATTTACTTAAAGTGTTCAGCAGGCTTGGCGTTTGCCTAATGGTTTTGTTTTCTTTTACAGGCGAAAGGTTGAAATCATGCATACTCACAGTCTTTTCACACTTCTTGGAGAAAGGTTGATGCTGCATACAAATACAGTGACTGTTACGACATATAACACACTTTATGAGGTACAGATTATTAAAGATTTTCATCTCTACTGTCAAAAATATGACTTTAAAATATCTGCGCTTTACAAGGTTCTCAAGACTTTTGAGAAAACGTTAGAAATTTTAAGAAAGGATTTCTTTGTTCAAAATGTATTTTGTCATGTTTTAGCTGTTTTTATTAACAATGTCAACATTTTTACAGAAGCTCTGTAAAACTTTCCACTTGTGATGCAAGAGACCCTGTTACTTAAGATGTTCATTACTTTCCCCCCTTCCCCAAAAAATTACTGCAGATCTCCAATTGCTCTTCTCCATTGTTTGGAGGAGTTTGTTTCCATTGAAATGGAAAGTGCTGGAGTCAGAGATGCCTCTTTCTCTGTATTCTTTTTTCTTTTTTTCCTTTCTCATGTCCATCCCTTCAAGTTTACAAAATTTTGAAAAGTGCTGTTTTTCCTTTTTAACTATGTCAAATGATAAGTGAACACAGCCGCTTTTATGTAGAAAAAACTGCTTCGGGTGAGTGCGTATGATCTCAAAGCATTCAGCTGTTCTACTAGGTTCTTGTAGAAACTTCAGTTTTGATGATGAGCAATTTTGTTAAAGCAAAATATTGACAACATCAAGTTGGTTGAAACCTGTATCTTCTTGCCTACAAATGCATAAATTTAACATCCAGTCTTCAGTTATTTCTAAAATGGTGACTTAGAATAGGATCTCTTGCAATTTCTGAAAATCTTATGGACAAGAAGGATTTTTACTTTTTTTTTTAGTCAGAAATAGATGTAGTGGATAGATGCTCAAGATTTCTTCCAGGAAGCACAGAAGACTAAAGGAGGGCTTGGTCTTTAGGGTTCTAAGACTGATTGATGTAGAAGATGTTCTCCTATTATTATAAAAACCTAAACGTCATCTGTTAGTCAATTCCTTAGACATCAAGTACTTTTTTATTGCACATATCTAAGCTTACCTTGTATGGTTTGGCCACTTGGGTCTCACAGTCTGTATCCTGCATTCAGTTTTCTGATAGCTTCTGTGATTGGTATTCTCAGAAAATATATATCTCATTGAATGGAATGCTGTCTCTGACTCTTCCTCTTTTCTATGTGGAGAAAAGTAAACCCACTTAATAAGAATTATTTGGTTTGACTGTGGATGAAATCCATGAGAATAATTTTTGATGCATGGAGCTTGTGAACAAATTTTTAAACTGTGAATGCATAACACTATGAGAAATATGAATGAAATATCTTTAAAATACCATAATTACATAGGTATTCAACTAACTAAAGGGTTAGTTAACCAGACACTGTAAACCATGAAAATCTTGATCCTTGAGTACAGGAATTGCTTTATTCTATTCTTCAAGTATTAAAATATTTTACCTAACTTTTTTATATGAAGTTACAGTGTGGCCATGGTAAATGCTCTTAACAAATTTAAAAATGAACAAAGAAGTGCTGCAGTGTTTAATTAATAATAGTAAAAAGAAGTTAATATTCTGTTTTAGATCTTGACAGAACAAGTATGCACACAAGTTGTTCATAAACCACATCCAGAGCCAGATTCAACAGTGAAAATTCAGAATCCAAGTAAGGACGATGTATTGTGTTTTTTTATGTTAAATGTATCACCTAGAGCTTGTGGGTTTTTTTGAAATAATTTGATTCAGAAAGTGAGAACAATTCCTTCATGTACCTTAAATGCATGTGGCTTTCTGTTACTACTTACTTTAGTTGCTGACAGCAACTATTTTCTTTTTTTAAACATTGTTACAGTGCTTTATGTAACTAATTTATTCTTTCAAAGTGATTCTTAAGGTGGTGGCAACGCTGTTAAAAAACTCCACGCCAAGTGCAGAGCTGATGGAAGTTCGACGATTGTTCTTATCTGATATGATAAAACTCTTTAGTAATAGCCGAGAAAACAGAAGGTATGTCACTGCAAATAGTATTTTCTCTTCCTTGATTTCTGGGTAGTAGCAATTTGTTGTACTCTTTGTAGAGTTGTATACTCTTTAATAAATGAAATATATCTAAAATAAACTTAGTAGGTTTGTGGTAGCTTTTCTTATTTCAGCAACTAATACTGGATTCTTCTGTTTAGAATATAATTTAAAATTTTATTCATACTGAAGTATTCTTAAGTTAATTTCTACATTGGATTGATGTTCAAAGATGTTCCTCCCATCTTAACCATCATAATATTAAAATAAAGAAGCTTTGTTTGGATATATTTTGACCTAATTATTTCACTTTAGATGTTTACTTCAGTGTTCAGTGTGGCAGGACTGGATGTTTTCTCTGGGATACATTAACCCTAAGAACTCTGAAGAGCAGAAGATCACAGAGATGGTTTACAACATTTTCCGTATTCTCTTATATCATGCAATAAAATATGAATGGGGAGGCTGGAGAGTGTGGGTGGATACTCTTTCTATAGCTCATTCCAAGGTAAGAAATGGCTTGTGGATGTTTTTGGGTTTTTTTTGGTTTTTTGGTGTTTTTTTTTTAATACTGGTAACTCCCTCAAATGGACTAGCAGTATAGTAAGATGAGCTGTAAAGTGATTTAGTGCCATCTGGTGGCTATCACTATTCATATCAAGATGGCATTTTTTTGTTAAACACTTTGTAAGATGTATGTAACGTGTCATTAAGGTTCTTGTTAATTTTTGTTCAAGTTCATGTAGTGTATATTATAGGTAGCCACATAATATGTTCTTTTCTTTTTAAGGTCACATATGAGGCTCACAAGGAATATTTAGCAAAAATGTATGAAGAGTATCAAAGGCAAGAGGAAGAAAACATAAAAAAGGGAAAGAAGGGGAATGTGAGCACCATCTCAGGTCTTTCCTCTCAGACAACTGGAGCAAAAGGTGGAATGGAAATTCGAGAGATAGAAGATCTTTCTCAAAGTCAAAGTCCAGAAAGTGAAACGGATTATCCCGTCAGTACAGATACAAGGGACTTGCTCATGGCTTCAAAGGTGTCAGATGATGTGCTTGGAACTGCTGAGAGACCCGGGGGAGGAGGAGTGCATGTGGAAGTTCATGATCTTTTAGTTGATATAAAAGCTGAAAAAGTAGAAGCTACTGAAGTAAAACTTGATGATATGGATTTATCACCAGAGACACTGGTAACTGGAGAAAATGGTGCACTTGTAGAAGTCGAATCTCTTCTAGATAATGTATATAGTGCAGCTGTTGAGAAGCTCCAAAACAATGTTCATGGAAGCGTGGGTATTATTAAGAAGAATGAGGAAAAAGATAATGGTCCATTAATAACTCTGGCTGATGAGAAAGATGAACCTTCTACTAACAATACCTCATTTCTCTTTGATAAAATACCTAGTCAAGAGGAGAAACTTCTACCTGAACTTTCAAGTAATCACATTTCTATTCCAAATGTTCAAGAAACACAGATGCATCTTGGTGTAAATGATGATTTGGGATTGCTTGCACATATGACGGGTAGTGTAGATATAACTTGTGCTTCAAGTATAATAGAGGACAAGGAGTTCAAAATTCACACAACTTCAGATGGAATGAGTAGCATTTCTGATAGGGAGTTGTCTTCATCATCTAAAGGATTAGAATATGCTGAAATGACTGCCACAACTCTTGAGACAGAGTCTTCTGGTAGCAAAACTGTACCTAGTGTTGATGCAGGAAGTATAATATCAGATACAGAAAGATCTGATGATGGTAAGGAAGCAGGAAAGGAGATAAGGAAGATCCAGACAACTACCACAACCCAGGTAAATTTCAAGTAGCCATGTATATGTCTGATGTAATCGCCATTCATTGATGCATGATAAATTAGTAGTAGGAGAGCTGAGAGATGTTTGAAGGGTATTTCTTCAATTATATGAAAAGTGTCCATCTTCCAGGATTATTTGCTTTGAAAATGCCATAATGTATAAGGATTCTCAAGTCTTTCATGTCTGTATAGAAAATATTTATTACTAGTGTTCAGAGAATGTCGTGTGTAATCAAAGATTGTTTTTAATTATGTTATCAGGTGGTAGAATTGACTACCTTCAAGATTTTACTAACTGACTGTATGTCTGGTGTGTATACCAGTATTTATCTCCTAGGATTTTCAAGTTAAGCAGGCTTACTGCAACTATAGAAGAAGCAGCAAGCATAAATTGCAAAAATTGCTCTGCCAAGTACTGTGTAGTGTCTACCAAATTGTCAGAAGAAAGAGTTTCAGGCATACACTCAAGTACACTCGAAGTACATGTCATGTGATGAAGCAATATAGATCAGCCTGCCCACTTTGTTCTTTGTAGCAACAATACCTTCAGAAAAACTCCAGGGAATGGACATTTAACTTATTGAAACAACCTTTTATTTTCCAAAAGAGATAATTTCCCTTAAAAAAACACCAAAAACTAAAAACAACCACCCAAAATTGCTCAGACCAGTGAGTTCTGACATACAGAAAGAACACTCACTTCTAAATCTCTTCTTCATGGTAAGAACCTCTGTTTTTAAGAGAAAACCAGATGGAGCTCTTGCATTCCCTAGGCAGGTATTATAAAAAAGAGTTGTGGCTTCTCTTGTAAATGTTTTTTCCATAACTATGAAAATCCTCATAACATCACTGACACCTTATCAAGCTTTGTGTAGGAAGCTTTATATTTAAAAACATTCTATGTAATAAGGAAAAAGCCCTGAAAGCTGTCAATAGAAATAGTATTATCTCTTATTATCAGTTATCACCTTATTTTAACTCTTAAAATTAAAAATTATTAATACCATGGAAACTGGTAAGTGGAATGAAAGGATGATAGCAAGAAAAAGAGCTGTCATGTTTTTGTGTGTTTTTTTGTTTGTTTTTTTTTCTTTTGAAATGTAAACTTTTGTTTAAAGAGTAAAAGACAAGTGAAATGCTGATATTCATTTGCTACATACATATATGCACCCATAAACACAGTGAATTTGTAAGGTAAATCTTTAAAGAAAAAGATAATTTGACCTAGTACTACCTACTGTAGATAATCAGGTTTAGTACTAGCTACT
Organism: Myiotriccus ornatus; assembly: GCA_036023395.1. NCBI lineage: Eukaryota > Metazoa > Chordata > Aves > Passeriformes > Tyrannidae > Myiotriccus > Myiotriccus ornatus. Next base: position 49,598,690 of record JAYRBT010000001.1, read on the forward strand.
GTAGAAAATCCTGTTGGTGTGACTTTGGGACTTTTCTGGGTTCTAACCAATTTTCTTGATAAATTTCACCTAAGAACAGTTGAATTATAAAAATGTAGATTCCTCAAGCCTATAATTATTTGTTAGGATTAAAATGGTACATAGATCTTAATGAGCTATTATCAGATCATTTTAACATAGGAAATAAAAAATACTTTCCAAATGTTTTCTTCTTAGCTACTTACAAAATTCCTAATGCGTCATTCGGATCTGCATATTACTACAAACTGTGTACTCATCATGAGTCTGACTCTACAGGTTATTTAACTCCCTTGATTCTCCACATATTACTTTAATTAAAGTAATTTCCCACTAAAATCAATTACAAACACAGTGAATTGATTAAAATATGTATCCGTTAATATATCTTTTAAATAATTTTCTTAAAAAGAATTATCAAATGAGCAACCAGCAGAATTGCTGTTATTTTCTAATCCCTTCTTTGGGTAATTCGAAATATGAACCCTAAGCTGTCCATGGTTAAATATTGTCTGTTAAAATGAAGTTAACCTTAATAAAGAAAAGATTGAAATAGGTAATAAGCAAAACATAAATAGAAAATTATTGTTTTCATTAGTAATGAGCAGTGTTAATTTTAGCATTTTTACAACAGAGCTGGGGTTAGAGTTTTGATTGCTGCACAATCACGTGTGGTGGCTGCCCCATCAGATTTGATCTCCTCAAGACCACTGAAAATGACTTAAAGACCAGCCACCTCAGTGTAGATAGTTGTGTTTCACGCTTGTTTATGCAATGAAAATTCACATCAAAGCCCATTCTTGCAAATACGGTATTATTGGTGTGTGAGTCAACACAGTCCGGCAGCTGGAACAATCACAAAACCACAGCTGAAACGCAAAGAGTAAATTTATTTCATTACCTCACTGACCAGAGGATCCTGAAGCAACACCTGGGTGGAGACACCCAAGTGGGAACACAGACACTCACCATTAGGCTCAGTCCATTCTGAGGGGTGCTCGGTCTGCAGTTTGCACCCATTTATCAAGTGCCCACACACATGCAGTTTAACACCATGCTGTGATCTCCCCTGTGCTTCTTGTGGTCTCTGAGCTTTGATCTCTCTCCCAAAACAGGGAGCTCAAGCATATCCTTGAGAGTGCCTCCAAATCCCTGTAAACACCGATGTTATCTCTGCATGGAAATTCTAGTTCTCAAAACAGAGAGAGGATAAACAGCAGTAATCATAATATATGGGGTTTCCCACAGTGATATTCTCCAGACCTCAGCATTCCCAGATGCAAGGTCACTTGAGTGAATCTACCATCCTCCTTGCCATTCTTCTGCTTTTCATCCTTTTCTTCCAACAATTGACTAGATGAAAGCCCTCATGGTACAGTTATGATTCTATTACTGCTGCTGACATGACAGCTACCCGTAATTTTACTCAAAAAAGTGGTATATGAATGGAATTGCTAGCCTCAAATTCTCTGAACACATTTACAGTCAGCCCCCCTCCTTATCAGTAATAAGCAAGCTGTCTTTTGTTCAAGTTAACTGAAAGAAAGCAAACAAATTGCTCAACAGAGAGGAGAACTACTGCTTACCTCTAAGGAAAGTTAATGCATTTATCAATAATAGATCAAATACTGAAGAATATAAAATTCACTCTTTCCTATGTTCCCAACCAGGAATGACTGAAAATAGAATTGAAAGCACTATGCAGAAGATTCATGCAAAATAATTCAAATCTTAGATAAGTCTCAGAAAAAAATAAAAGAATCATTTAAAGTTAACTCTAAGAAAAACATAGGAAATAAAAACAACAGTAAGCATTTTGCTCCCAATAGGTCAAAGTGAATGAAGGAAACATGTCCTGCTCTAAAAATGCAGGCTACAGGAGATCAAAATCCAACTAAGGATATAAGAAAGTTTTCATCTCAGCTTCAGTGCCATGCCCATTTTTATACTGCTAGCAGAAATGTTTTGTAAAGTTCTCTTTTGTTTTTTCATGTCCATATTTAAAATAGTATGCTGAGATTGGGAAATTAATATGTAAGCAAAGCAATTGTATTTTCTATTTTTTCAGTTTTAAACTAATATAAAGTCACTTAAAAGTAATTTCAAAGGTTAGACTTTGTATTTCTCCATTTCAGAGATGTTGCGCATTAAAAGTTATTGTTGTTTTGAATATTTATCTTAAATTCAGTGATGATGTTTGTTCTTTACTACTTTTTCTTTCACTGTGTATCATATCATATCATATCATATCATTATCCTATCATATCCTCTATTTCTATCTTTTACTTTTGTCTTTAATCACCAAGTAGAAATACTTATGACTACATAGGTATTGAAAAGGAAAGAAATTCACATCCACCACCTATTGGGAGAATCTAAAGATTGTCCTGAGGATCCTGAGGATCCATAAAACTGTAACAAAAACTGTAACAAAGTGTAACAAAATTGGCAAAATGAGATTTTGGAGACTAGACTTAATTTCCTAATGATCCTGCTAAAAAGACCAGATAAATAAATTGGTTTTGAAAAATGAGGAGCTGTCTAAAACAACACTGATTCCTTGAAGCCATCACTGTGTAGTTTGTCCATTTTGAGTCAAAGAAAATCTTCAAAGAAAATTGTGTTATAAGCACAAAAATATAGATGTTTCCTGTAAACAAAGTCTTTTCACTGCTGACCTTGCATGTGCTACATTTGTTCTTTTCTATAATACTTCAGGTGTAGAATTTAACTGTAAAACCTTGGTGAATATCTGAAAGGGAGGCCAGTCAAAGCCTCTCAGTGCTGGTTGATTTGTATTGGAGCAGCTCATTGTGTTGGAGAAGCTCATTTACTGCCTGCCTGGGAATATCAGTATCTCCTGTAGTTTGTTGCTGAGTTGTTTTAGCCTATCCTTTCTCAAATTTTGCATTGCATTCAAAAACACATTGCAGAAAGTTAACATGATTTTTTAACCTGTTGATGTAGGCAGTACAGGGTCGATCTGTCACCCAGCAAGACAGGGATTTACGTGTTGACTTGGGATTCCGAGGAATGCCAATGACAGAAGAGCAGCGACGGCAGTTTAGTCCAGGTCCACGCACAACTATGTTTCGTATTCCAGAGTTTAAGTGGTCTCCCATGCACCAGCGTCTTCTGACAGACTTGCTTTTTGCACTAGAAACAGACGTACATGTTTGGAGAAGGTAAGTGGTTGTTTCTTAAACTCCTGATTTGTGTTGCCATCAATGAGGAAAAATTAGATGTTTTCTAGAGGGGATGTTACTGGGATAATGGAAAGGGAAAGAGTTACTGTTAGTTTGGAGTACCCTTCTGTATCTTCTACGTTCTCTTTTTGCTGCTTCCCAGCCTGTAACAGCTCTATTTCACAGATAATTTCTGTTTTCTTAAGGGATTGTATAACTTATATACCTAACTAAACTGAGCTGCTCTTTCAGCTTATGTTTAGCATTATAATCTACTGCTTCTATTCCAGACATGAGGACTACTTGTGTGTCTGCTAATGGCCATTTTCTTAACTGATCAATTAAAAGAGAGCTTCTCTACCTGCAAGCCTTATAAATAAAACCTATTTTCTATTACATTTTCTAAGGAAACACTCTTTCCATTAGCAATTTTTTTTTTTTTTCATTACAGATCCTGCTTGGGGTTAGTCTTGGTGGTTATATTATGTCTTAGAGCAGTGTGATTTCCTAGGGGTTTTATACTGATAATAGAGATATTTGAGTAACTATAGTACAACAGATACAATTTAATCTGATTTCCAGTACAGAATAGTTAATTTCAGAAAACTTGAGCATAGTTATATCAAAGGAGAAATTTATATTGGATTTAATTTCCAGTTTGGTGAACTGTTCTGTGATACTTTGGAAATAGAAAATTTTCATATTTTTCTGTTGGACAAGTATGTGGGAGAGAATTGTACTTTGTATTTATATTTCCAATTGAAGCCTTTAATTTTGTTTGCTGGCTGACAACAATGTTGTTTTGGGGAAAGACCATACTATTAGACCAGAGTACTTCTCAATGTTTTCACAGAGGGGTTTAATATTTCTGCGAGTGACTGTTTCATGGGACAATTTCTCATGAATCAGGAGTTTCTGAGATGTCACCTAATCTTATTAGCATCTCTATGGTTTGCAAAGCTATTGGTAATGGTAAATTTAATATCAGTTAATAAATTTAATATTACATCAAGGTATGATGATGTTAACAAGTTTCTCCTTTAAATCAGTAGTAGGTATTATCACTAAGTGTTATCAAGTGTGCTTCAAATGGCACTTGTGCAGCATGGTGAACTCTTAATGTTAAATAATTACTTCCATGCTGCAGAAACAACCCCACTGATTTTAGCAGAACTGTCTGTGAATTAAAGTACTGGTTGATGGGAATAAAAAGTTATAAGCCATTGTTCTCAACTAAGTATCTAAATCTAATCCTGTGTGAAAATGGATAGCAGTCAATTTGTTCATTAGACTGGTCTTGTTCATATTTTTATACAAATTACATGCAAATTTTTGTAGAGCATATTTCTCTTATATATCAAGAAACATTCACAGTCTGGTTGCAAAGATTAAATTTATCTAAACTTTTGTTTTAATTGTTTGGTTTTAATTCATCCTTTCTTCTGTCCTTGCAGTCACTCCACGAAGTCTGTGATGGACTTTGTCAATAGCAATGAAAATATTATTTTTGTACACAACACAATACACCTCATTTCCCAGATGGTAGACAATATTATTATTGCTTGTGGAGGAATTTTACCATTGCTGTCAGCAGCCACATCCCCAACTGTAAGTACAATATTTCCACCTAGTGGTCATATTAAAAATTGTTGTTAATAGTGCAAAATACTGTTTCCAGCTGACCTTCCTTCTTTAGGGCCTCCTGTCCCCTCTCTGCCAATTCCTCACAAAAATGTAAATTTTCAGTCAAAATTTACGTTTTGATATGCAGAGTGTTTATAAGATTTTGCATTTGGAATGCTAATTTTATCAGAGAAGTAGTATTAAGTAAGAACAATATTTCATAGGTATTTAATATTTATTTTAAAGGGAAGACCATTAGGACAATGATTCCTGTAACAAAATTGCATGCTTTATTGATATTCATGAATCTGTTTTGCATGGCCACTCTTTATTTGCATGCCAAATGATACCAGAAGTCATCCCTTCACTACTCTATTTACTTCTTCCTTCAGTAGGTGCTTTCCCCCCTTTTTTTTTTACTTTTTAATCTTGTATTGAAAACAAATTATATTTTTATCCACTCCAATATTCTTAGTAAGTTTTAAGTTCTTAGCAGATCACAGCTCAGGCAGACAAAGTAGCTTCATGAAAAAGGGAAGAATACTTTGTAAATATCGCATAACTGACAAGAGTAATTACAGTATTTGAATGTGATGTCTTGTATGTGCATATAGTATCTATGACTATTTCTTTCATACTAAATGTTTTATCTTGAGCATCCTGTAAACATCCGTAGTTAATACTGGTCTCTGAAACGGAGACAATGAGATCTAGAAGGGACAAAGAGGCTCCTCTGAAATGTGGCTAGTAGGCACTGGAGGCTACAGATATAGTTTGGCAGTAAAAGCCCAATTCCTTGTTCTAGCCATTCAGCAGCTGAGATTAATTTGCCTCTACTGTTACTTCTAGTTAGCTAGCAAAAAAACTTTTTTTAAAATTATTTTATTTGAAAGGAATGAATGCATGGCTAGAGATTGGGTAAACATTAATATGACTTTCAGGGAGTTAATGGTAAAATGTTGTCTCTTTATTATTTTCACTGTGTTAACTGGAAAAATACTTGCTGTAAGCAAAAGTGAAAGACTTTAATTGTCCCTAGTCACAAGAATGACATCAAAGTCCTGATTTTGCAAGTGCTTTCTTGTAAATATTGACGAGTATGAGAGAGTGCACACTGAGCCATCTTGAAATATAGGCTGGGCTATCACTCTTTAGATAAAAGGACATTGGGAGATATTTTTTGAAACAAACGTCTTAAGCATCATTTGAAAATGATGACGTTTTGACATCTTTTATATAAAGGTATAAAATAGGCACAGCATTAATTAGGCTGCAATTCCTTTGAATGGTCTTTGTGGGTTTTAGCTCTTTTCCTGGTTTATGGTGCTGCAGAGCCATTCTATGGAAAAATAATTTTGAGGTTCACCATTTCCCTCTACTTATTCTGGATGATATGAATCTGTGTGAGTGTGTGTCAGTAGTTAGCTGACAAAGCTTTATAAGTTACACATCTCTTTGTTAAAATACTGTGTGTTGATACTGCCATGCTAAATAGCAATGATTTTCATGTATTGATACAGAAAAGTACATTTGTCAAATTTGTGTATTGCGCATGCACTCCTCCACTACATGGGGACTGTGTGTATTACTTGAATGCTCAATTTTTACCATCTGTTTAGGACAACAAAATAAAACTAAATTGTGAAATAAAGTAATTCACTAAAACGTCAGTAGCTGGCTTCAAATTGAATTAATCCTACTCTGTGAAATAAAAAAATGAAAAAAAAACCAAAATTAAAAAAAAAAAAAACAACAAACAAACAAAACCCAAAACCCCCAAAACCAAACCAAACCAAAAAACTTCAAACAAACAAAAAAACAAACCCCAAAAGATTACTTTTGACCCAAATGTACAAGGAGGGTCAGAAGTAATTGATAGAATCACAAATTACTCTCACCTCATCTAGACAATGATTTCATAATCACTTCCACCTACCAGAGAGCTTCTTGACTCCTGTTCAATCCATTCCTGTTCTGTTATTGCCCATCCATAAACATTAGCAGGAAGGTGGATATATTCATCATTGTGACAAAGAGTGAAACACATCCTTTCTCCTTCTTAGAGAAGGTGCTCTCCCTCACTATTGTTCTGAATCACAGTTTTGAAGGGAGGAGATGCCCTGTTGTGCATCAGGGCACTTGTGAATATCCATCATATGATGAATGAAAAGAAGTTTCCTACTGATTCTCAGACTTCTAGTACTTGGGCATCCTTGAACTGCTGTGGAGAAAGTGGATGGATTGCTGGTTCACAATATATTTCTTCTCAGGCTTGAAAGGGCAAAGTAGTTCAGTGCTAGCAATCAGTTACAGAAGGCTGTCTTACTCTCCTCCTTCCAATAGCTGCTAATGGGAAGAGAAAAGAGGTTTGAAACTGGAAGATTTATATGATGTGTCCACTGCATAAAAACACTTAAAGCAGGTCTGCAAGTGACACTTTCTGCCAGAGTAACTCTCAATGGATAAAGGAGCCAATAGGCTTTCTGCCTCACTGACTCAAAGATTAACAGAATCACCAGAATGGTTGTGGCTGGAAGGAGGATGCTGGAAATCATTTGCTTCAACATCCCTGCTCAAGCAGTGCCACCTAGAGCCACTTTTGCAGGGCTGTGTTCAGACAGCTTTTGACTGTCTCAGAGAATGGAGACTCCCATCACCTCCCTGAGCAATCTGTGCCAGTCGTCAGTCACCCTCACAGTGGAAAAGTAGTTATTGATTTTCAAGTGGAACCTACTGTGTTGTAATTAATTATATCACTGAATGGGGTTTTATCCACAAGATACAAAGTCCAAATTTTTTATTGCATCTCATGAATCCCTTCCAAACTCAACCATTCTGTAATTCTGTGTGATTTTGTGATTCAGTAATTTAATCTGGGCATGGCATTAGAAGTCCACTCAAGCAGTACTGCACTACTCTTTAGAAAGAGAAGCTGTTCACAGGCTACATAAGCTGCCTCACTGGGTCACCTCAAGGACCCAGCTTCTTTAGCATTCTACCTCCAACAGTCACTGTTTGCAGCTTACAGTAAAATACGGAAATCTGAGCAAGCATATTGATTGATCTAATAAAACTTCATTTCAGCATTTAAGATTTTAACAACTAGAGAGGGTGTTTGGGCTGTCATATTTAATAATTGCTGAGGAATTTATCCTTCTAGACTTTATCTAATCTTTTTTGAAGCTACTTACGCTTTTAGCCTCCAGGATGTCCTATGGCATTGAGCCTCACAAAGCAATTATATAACCTTAGAAGCACTTCTTGTCTTTGTCTTTTTTAAGCCTGCTTAAATGCATAAAGTCACGATGTGTCTTACTGTTTATGCTATGAAAGGAGTGGTTAATCATGTCTTTATTCAGCTCCATATAATTTATTACTTTGTAGGCTTGAGTCATAATTTCTGGTGTGCCTGTTTGAACCCGTAGCATCTTCATCTTGTTTAGTCTCTGATCCTCCATATTTCTGTTCTGTGGAGCTTTTCTGGGGTGTCAAAACTGTCACATTTTTTAGATCTCGTAGAATACCTATATTCAATTTATCAACAAGTATGAGCTCATTTTACTTAATTTCTTCCTTCTTCACTTTCATGAATGGTGAGTCTCCAGTATTGTCACTGAAGGCCCTTTGGGTCCATATTGAAATCTTAAAGTAGTAGTTCTCATTTATTTCCTCTTACTGGGTTTTATTTGTGGCATAGGTCACATATTTATATCTGCTTATAAAAATTTACTTTTTGATCTGGAATAATGAACTATGAGAGCAAAAAGAACAGAGAGTAAAGGTTATTCCACCCTTTAACTTCAGAATGATTAAAACAGTGGTGAAATTCAGAAAGAGATTAAGGTAAATTTAAGTATCCACTTGAAGTACTTATATGTGGCCTAGATTTCTAGCCAACGGAGAGCTATTTCACAGTAACAAATGATTCAGCTATCTCTGATGTAGACATCTACCAGATCCCTGTAGGATCCAGTGATTGGAATGATTGTTAACCTGGAGGTGGATCCAGCTTCTTTTTATGAGGTACCTTACTTGTTTTCTAATGGAGAAGATGACAGATAGAAATACATAGTGCCTTTTTAACCTGTCTCACAGGCCTACTTGTCCACAGTTCCTTGACTTCAGTGTGTGAGTCCAAGTTCAAGTAAGTCTGAATTCATCCTGGGCTGCTTGTTTTTAAACAGTCCTAAATTCTGTTGAAAAACTCTTTTCAACAATCTGCTATGGAGTTAGTCGTTCCTACATGTGTCCCATTGCCTCTCATTTATTTTAAAAGGCATTTCACGTATTTCTCATTAGTAGAATAGAATATTAGATGCTTGAATTAATTAAGTCTATTTGTAGAAAAGAACCAAGGGTAAATTTAGAGAAATGACTTTGAGAACAGTGGAGCAATTGAAGTTTTGGGTTTTTTCTTCTGTGCCACAGATTCTGCATTGTTTTCACTCCCTTGCTGAAAAAGCAGTATTGTCACAGTTTCTTTAAAAAGATGAATGTTTGGAGAATTTCCTATTTCAAAAAGACTTTTTTTCCTTTGCATAGTTTGGATTTGGGGTGAAATAGCAGTTCTTCTCAGCTGGGTGAAAGATTAGTCCATGATTCCTTGTCTGCTGTAGAATGGACAGTCTTAATTATGGAATTTCCTCACTATTGACTTCTTGTAGTAGAAATCTGCCTTTTGTCTTGTTTTGGGATTTTTTTGTTGTTTGTTTCATTTGGTTTGGTTGGTGTATTTTTTTTTTAATCCAGTCTAGGACGATCTGAATAGCAGTCTTTAAATCTGAACAGAAAAAAAAAAAAAAAAAAGGAAAATAAAAGAAAACATGCTTTATTTTTGCAAACAAACCACTCACAAGTCTGTGAGTGACTGAAGAATGCCAAAAAGGTTATGCGTTGGTATGGAATACAGGGGAAAGTTTACTGTAATCCACAGTGATCTATTCCCAAAATTTTTAGTATTTCCCTCAATTTCCATTCTATATTCCCTCTGTCCTGGGCTCTTGCCTTGCACAAGGACTTGCTTCAAATGCTGGTGGTTTTAAAGTGTTGCCAATTGTATATATGAAACAATTTAAAACTGGAGCAAATATTAACAAAAAATATGAGCAGTTTTGTTGGTTTACAATATAAACTGAAGTGTGTTCCACTTTTGATCATGATGTCTTGCTTATTAAATTTGGGATATAAGATAACCCTGCCACAATTAGAAGGAGGTCATAAAATATATGACCTCCTTTCTGTGGGGGAGGTCTTTGAGGCTTTTTAAAAAAGATTACAGCCAGAATGAAGACATTATTAAGATGGTATGTGAGTGCGAAAAAGCGGACCTGTAAGGAAAAACATTTGCAGAAGATGCTTTCTATTAATAGAAGCTTGTTGCCAGATAAAACATTTTGTGTACAGGCTAGCAATTTGAAATAATCATTGCTTGCTACAAGGATAGCAGCTGTGACAAGGACTTGAGGACACTGAGCAAGGCAAAAGCAATTTGAGGAGTTTAAAAATATGTGACAATTAAGAGTAAATTTCCAGACCCCTTTGCAATCAGTTTGTTTTTTCCACTAATCCTATGAAGTCTATAATTCAATTTCGTACTAGCTGACTTCAAAACATCAGCTCTCAAATTGTGATCTGAGGGCTGCTGGTGGTATATGAACTGTCCACAAAACTCCATTAAACATGGTCTCATTAGGTCTGTGGATTAAAAGCCGAGATGTATATAGTGTTAGAATTATTGTGTTCAGGACTCGTGTTCAGGTGCTGCGTGATCTGTAACAATTCTGAGAATCACCAATGGCACACTGATATGAGAATTGTCAGCTAGTAATCAAGATATAATAGCCACAGGTTAATTCTTGAGATCCATCTAGCTACAAAAAAGAGGAAGACTCATTTAAAAACTCTTTGTGCATGGTATTTTCTGTCCCAAAAGGAAAGAAAGCCATTCATTTCAGCTTGTTTTTCTTTCTGTTGGATTAGATTTTTCCAGTATTTAAATGTCAACACTACTGACATACTCTTGAAAATTCAGTTTCTTTGTCTTTTTAAAACAGAACCAGTGGAAACTCAAGAATTTTTTCTTAGCCCACTGTGATAATAGAGAAAGTGCTTCTACCTAAAATTAAAATGTAAAAATTTAAAACATGTATTTAACTGTGAACGTTGGAATTTGAAGACTAACTCAGTCTAAAGGGCTTAGTAAATCTTGATTTTTTTTCTGTGGTTCAAAAATATTCTAATATCTAGTTTGATATTGGTTTATGTGAGAAATCACACACAAATGTAATATAATAGTGAGCTATCTTGTGTTGCTTCTAAGGAAGAAGCATTATGCATGAAGAACTAGTTTGCTTTTTGTGATTTATGTTTTGTCAAAGCATTTTAAACATATTTACCTCCTCATACAAGGACTAACTACTTTATTACATTTCAGTTGAATGGCTTGTTGTAAAATGCTCATTTCTATGTAATCAGTTAAAACATTACTTTGGTTTACATTGCTTCATAAAATTACTCTATGTACTATATAAAAGATGTACATTGGTTTGGAAGAATCAGCGTTTACATGAAATGCCATAATACAAGATTTAAAGTTTTCCTTGTGCGTAGCTATTTTAGAAGTCTTTATTTTCAAATGTTCATGCTGAGCTTAAATGTTTTGCTGTTCTAATTAAAAATTAAACAAATGTATAATTGCAAGATACTAATTTGTTTCAATTTACCTTGTATTTTTAGTTAACTTAAATAATTTTCTTTTTTCTTTTATTGTTGTGATCTGTTGTCTGTTTTATCTGTTGCATGTCCAGGGTTCTAAGGTTAGTATTACGGCTGTAAGTTTCAGTTTTTTGCATTTTCAAAAATACCTTATTTTTGATCATTTAAGATTTTGGCTCTTTTTTGTTGTTATTATTATCATTACTATTATTTTCCTATATCATATAGTAGGATGTAAATAGGAGTATATTTGGTGCCATAAATAACTTTTCCTACCATACTTCCCTTGAGTAACTTAATGCATTGTCAAGTCTGATGCTTGCTGTTGGTACTGGACTGCATATAGTCCAGTCTGTGAGCTAATTTAAATTATAAATGCAGTTGTCAATAGAAAAACTCTTTATGTCCTGAACATGTTGATTATATGGGAGACTTGTTACTTAAAGGTACACGAAGGAGTCATGAAATGGTGATCAGTTCACTTTTCAAAGAGTTTTTGAGCTACCCCTATCTAAAATATTGATAATACCTGAAGGCAGTTCGATCAATAATAGAGCTTCTTTTAAATGCTATTAAAATATCATTGTGCTGTATTTAACAGGTTGAACTGATGGTAAGTTTAGTGTAAAAAAACCCTGTTAGTTGTTTTTTTTCTTCCATCTAGCAGAATTTAGGGAGATTTGTAAAAAAATGAGTTTTTTTTTTTAAATTCGAAGTTTGCAAAAATCTTGGTACAAATGCACTAAAGTGTTAAGTGAATTTATTACATAACTTACAAAAATAAAAATAAAAAGACAGTAGGTATTCTGAGCAGGCAGTCAGTAGGCTGCAAGCAAGACTGATGTTATTTCAAGGATGAGTTTGAAGTTCAAGTTTCTGTAACAGCCTATGAGTTTTTCTAGCAGACTGTTATGCAAATGTATTTTCTTTGGGTGAGTACTTTCAAAAAATCATGTTCCACTCTATTGTAAAAAACCAGCAACTTACTTTTCAAAAATGTAGGAACCAGCACAAACCAAACAGGGGAGCCCTGGCTAAAGAGGACAGGCCAAAAAATCTTTCTTCTGACAGTTGTCATTTTACTGGTTTTTTGATCCTATTGGGCAGTTCAGACAGATGACACCCCTTCCCAAATCACTCATGTAACAGACATGTTACATCCTTAAGAGAAATTAAATGAAGGGGTATCTATCATTGTGGTGACACATGCCACTTTATATCTTTCACCTTTCAAAACAGTTGTTTCCTTAATACGGATTGGCACAGTTTGCACATTTACACTTTTGGATGTAAAAATATTCTAGAAAAAAAATCATGAGTGAGACTAGTAATTTTTTAGGAGTATGGAATTTAAGGAGATTTTGGTTTTCTGTATTTTTTTTCCTTTGAAAGGAAATGGCCTTAAGAGCATAGAATTATTTTTTTATAAATACTTTCAAGAAAATAAATAAAATAAACAAGCATACTGAAAATAGTACTTTTCAAAGGGACTAAATTATGTGTTCAGAAAGCCTTGCAGTCGGAAATCTTGTTGACAATCAATAAGAATCTGCCACCTGTAGACAATTTTAAAAAGAGTATTTAAGCATATAATTTTGGACACAGACAAATACTAAATGCCTTCTTTTAACTTTTGCCTAGATCCAGAGGAAAAAGTGTTTAAACAGATATATATGTTTTTATTTGGTCTGTTTCCTCCCTTATCTGCACTGTTAGGCACATGAATGTATTTGAAATATGACTCTGTGCATCTAAGCATCTTTTTGGAGAAAACATGACTCCTTTTAGCTTTCAGAAATATTAAGCTCATTCAGCCTTCTTCTGGGGCTTCCTGCTAAGGAGAGTCCAACACTACATCAGGAAAGAAATGGCCACTCTCTGGGAGTGAGCTGACCCCAATATCACTTGTCAGATTTTTACTTCCACCCCTGTTGTTGTCTTGAGGGAGCAAACACACTCGCTTCTGAGCTACAGGAGACTTGAACTCTGTCAGGTTTCTGAATGCTGTAAGCATTTTCAGGGAGAATTGATTCATGGAAACAGAGCAAAACTGTCTGTTTTTTCCTGCTCCACTCCTCACATTTGCTTGTTTATCTATAAGAAACGTAAAAGACCTACAGAGAATAATGCCTTTCATCCATTACCTGTTTGCGTAACCTGTGGAAGAATGTAAGAATAAATTGAACCATGATACACCATGCATTGTTTTACTATCTGCCCATACACTGTCTTCATGTAATTGCTAATAACTTTCTCATTTATATTAGACTTTTTCTCATCTATTACAGCCTGTAAATGTAAATAATTTTCTCACTCATGCTGTCTTTGAATTTCACAACTTCCAGTGATGTCAGTAGGAGATATTTAAATAACTTTTTCAGTGTATCTGTCATTAAATGTAACAATTAAGATTTCTATGCATATATGCTATCTTTATATTTCAGTTGTGTTCAAACTGTTTATTTCAATTATCTCCTTTTAAAGACTGAGTTGGAAAATATTGAAGTGACACAAGGAATGTCAGCAGAGACAGCGGTAACGTTTCTCAGCCGTCTGATGGCAATGGTTGATGTACTAGTGTTTGCCAGTTCTCTAAATTTTAGTGAGATTGAAGCTGAGAAAAACATGTCTTCTGGAGGTCTAATGAGACAATGCCTAAGGCTTGGTAAGTTGGCAGGCAGTACATATTAAATAATTACTTACAGATCAATGAGTTATGGATGGATTGAATAGTGACACATGTAAAAAAGGACGTGTAGAGTATGATATGATAAAATAAAAATCCCATTTATTATTGATTTGATACATTTTTAAGGTTGACTCAATTTAATCACAAGAATGAGATGTGTAAAATTGTTCTTTCTTATGTGTTTCAAGCTGTATATATTTGGGGGGAGTAAAAATATTAAATATAAGTAAACCGATAGAAAAATATATATTAAATATAAGTAAGTAAACCAAAAGAAAAAGCATAAAAAAGATAGAAAGCATGGGATGCTTGTGCAGGCATTGTAGGCCTAAATATATGTTACAACAGTATGGCACTCTCTTCACTATTTGCTATTGGCTTTATAATATTACAATTAATGTAGGAAATTTAAAAACTTATTAATAAGACAAACTGCTCTATGCAAGCTCTATCACTTTATCTTTGTAAACATTAAATTTTGACTTGATCATCTGGCTTTTTTGACTTTGTCATCTGGCTTGATGCTGATTTTGCTAAGGTTATGTCCTGCATGCTTTTTCATCTCTCAAATGATGAATTATTTTTTTTGTAAGCCAATTATATTTTGTTATTATTCATACCACTCATTATGTCATTGATAATTTTACTGCTTCTGTTATAAAACTTAGTTTATTCTCAGTTATCATCCGTTCTGTCAAATTCCCATTAACCACCTTCTATTTCTTTCTATTTTAGCTGTACATAAGTACTTTCAGATTATAAGTGTTGATAGGTGATCAATAACATATGAGAGCTCCAATTCGAGGACTAATAATTTTAAAATTTCAATATAGTGATACAGCAGTTACATAAAATATTTAGTTGAACAACTAAAGAATGAAAGTAATAAGTGACCATAATGCTTTCTTAGTACTGACAGAGTCTCTAGTGTGAGAACTGTATTTCATTTACTATTTGAACAGATCAAACTAGATGTAGAGACTGGCAACTGATGTTCTGGATATAATAATGAGAAAATATTCTAATTTATGATTTTATTTTTTTTTTAGTTTGTTGTGTGGCTGTGAGAAACTGCTTAGAATGTCGGCAAAGGCAAAGAGAGAGAGTGAACAAGACGTCATTAATTGGCAGTAAAACTCAAGATGCTCTACAGGGTGTGACTTCAGCAGCAGCAGCCAAGGTAACCCAGTCTTTTAGTATCAGAAAATGATTGTAACTGCCTTCTCAACTATCTGGCAAAAGCTTAGGTATTTGCTTTTAACTGGTTTAGGGTAAAAGTATGTGAGGGGGGTAGTTTGAAACAATAAAATTTTAATGGAGTAGTATGACTGGAGAAATTCTAAACAGCTTTTTCACTCTTGGTCTATTTCAAGAAGTTCCCTTACTCACACTGATAATTTATGGCTGCATAGCTATTTTATTCTGTCATGGCACTTGCAGTTTTGATAAAATCCTACAGTCACATCTTTGTTGGTGGAACATCTGAGTCCTGATAACTTCAACATGCCTTTGCATGAATATTAGGCATCAGTACTTACTATCTGATTTGAGGAACAAAACTTATTGAATATTCAATCACAGCTTAGTTTTCCCAGTTTCATTAATTCGTTGTTCATGTTTTTTCTTTTCTTTTTTTTTTTTTTGTTTTTTTTTTTTTTTTTTTTTTTTTTTTTTTTTTTTTTTTTTTTTTTTTTTTTTTTTTTTTT
>JAYRBT010000001.1:49614724-49668214 GCA_036023395.1 Myiotriccus ornatus
GTGGTTTTGCTTTGGGTTTTTTTTTTTGTTTTTTTTTTTTGTTTTTTGTTTTTTTTTTTGTTTTTTTTTTTTTTTTTTTTTGTTTTTCTTTAACTTTAAGACTTTGGGAATTCTGAAACTAAAATCTGAAAAAATTTGGCACAACCCATGGCTAAAATACAACACATTGCATTATGTAAAGGATTCCTTTTTTTTTTTGCTGCTATGGTTTTTCTTCTCTAAAGTCTTTATCAGATAGCCTTTACAAATTCAGCTCCCTTCACAGTATTATTTCATTAAATCTCGCAAAACCATTACATTTTTCCACTGTTGCATTCAGTGCAAAGCAAATCAGTATAAGAAGACTTTTAGATGTTCCAGCATCATTTGTAATGCATTATTATTTTTTAAAGGAAGCTTACTACCCTATGTTTTTTTAATAGCAGTTATTCTCTAAGTAGTCTGTAATAATTCTCAGTAAAATTAACATAAATTATTTTTTTAATATTTCTGTTCAGCATTTTCAAACATACGCATATTCAAAATATTTTATTGTTCTGCTATTAAATAGCTTTAATCTGAAACAAACTTTTGTGTGCAAATTATTATTTTAACTGTGGGTAGAGATATTCTGAGGTACTGGAAAGCTGTAACAATTTATATCTAAATAAGTAGTATTAAGAAAATTGTTCAAAACATTGCATTATTTCTAGAGCCCTTGTCTGAGTATTATGTCAGAAGTATATATATAGTAACATATCTAAGATTGATGTAATGTCTGAAAAAAGTCAAATTAAGGTTTTAACAGAAATACTTTGATGCTTGGGGGGACAAAAATCTCACTACTTTTTATTTTTAGACTCCCCTTGAAAATGTCCCTGGCAACCTTTCTCCCATAAAAGACCCAGATAGGCTTCTTCAGGATGTTGATATTAATCGTCTACGAGCAGTTGTTTTCCGTGATGTGGTGAGTAATGTATGTTTTATTTTATTCTTCTGCAAAATCACCACTTATATTTTGATTATACCAGAATCAAAAATATCCTTCAATGTGTCACACTTCATATATTTTCTGCAAATTATCTGCTAGTGGCTTTGTAACCACCAGCTGCTTTTTTGCACTTTCAAATCATATTGGTTAACCTATTTGAGATTAGTAGATAATTGTGTTTAACAGTCAGCCTTGATCTCATATTAGCCAACTAATCATGGCCAGAATAATTCAGATATGACCTACACTGATTAAAATTGTATTACTAAAAGTGTCAACTGCTTGTCCAACCAGAGTAGAAGGAAGATTTATTATATCTATTACAGAACTGCAGCAAGTTGATTTATAGACAGTTTTTATATCTGCTAAACATATACATATACTATGTATAAATGTATATAAAACTGGTTTTCAGATTTTTTGGCAACTGTTTTCGTGTTTCAGCACAAAAATTCACCACAATATGTTTGGTTTTGAATGTAGTACAATAGGAATTAATATTATATATATATGCATTATATATATATGCTGTGTTTAAACTTCTCCAGCCTGAGTCCAAGTGGTTTGAAGTGAGGACCAAAGTTAGAAATAGTTTTAAAAAGAAGAAAGTAGAACTTGACATAAAAAAATTATCTGCTGGGATGACCTGATCATCTTGAATTTGGGTGGCAATCTTCTGTCATCTATTCTTTTCTTAAGTAGTGGAGAAGGGAATACCAGAAAATATGTTTCTGGCATTTCTATTAAATAACTTAGTAAGAGAATTTCTAGTTATTTAAAAAATTGCAAAAACATGTAGCCAAGTTAAATAACACACAGAAAACATGGAAAGTAAGCACTGGATTTGTAGCAGAAAGTATGTGCTTGTGGAATTGAGACAAAGTGAAACCACTATAGGAGTAGATAGAAGCTGAAGTCTTAATTCTATTAGGTTGAGTTTTTCACCATAATGGCAATAACAATAAAAGACATTTCAGTATAACTACAGCAACTTAAATTCAATCAGGATGATATTTAAGCCATAGATGACAGTTGCCGTGGAACAGCCCACTATGTTGAATGAGAGGAAAGGAAGACAGCTAAGTTGTAGTGATCCTGGCATTTACTTAAATCAGAGTCCTGGAAAACTAGAATTGCTGCTGACAATCCTTTTGAAGGGGAAATGTGAATGTACAAGCTGAGATTTGTTGCTGGAAGAAAAGCAGTGGTATATTCCCCCTGCTTTTACAAGTTACCAGAAGCTGTTATGCCTGCTTATGCATCCAGTGTCAGCTAGAGAAGCATCAATGAGCTTAGTTTTCCCTTTCAGCAGTAGTACCCTTTACATTCTCGTGGCAGGGGCCTTCAGAATCTCATCCTTGGGGCAGCAAAAGACAGTTGCCTTTGCTGCTGGGAAGCCTTGAAAGCACTCAGAGTACAGTTAGGCCTCTGTTTTGAAAAGCTCCACAGATCCAGGGATTTGTGTAGTTGCCAAATTACCTCCAAAATGTGGTACTTAATACATGCTGTGTGCATAGTACTCCTCTGAAAATCCATACAGTCTTCTAAGTAATCTATTTGCTGCTATGCTAATAGAAACAACATTTCAGAAAGGTAGTATTTATTAAGCTTTGTAATTATCTTGTTGAAAATATGAAAATACTATGGAAATATCCAATATTACAGATGTGTTACTTTTTCTCAAACACAGGATGACAGCAAACAGGCTCAGTTCTTAGCTTTGGCAGTAGTCTACTTTATTTCTGTTCTGATGGTCTCCAAATACCGTGATATACTGGAACCCCAACGAGAAACTGCGAGGTCTGGGAGCCAGGCAGGTAGAAATATCAGACAAGAAATAAATTCACCAACAAGTACAGGTAAATTTGTTTTCTTCAAATGTTATTTGAATTTTATTTTAGTACTGTAATTATTTTACTAAGTATTTTTAGTGAGTAGCATAAGATCCTCATAGGAAATTACATACTACTTTTTCCTATATAATAATTTGGTTTTATAAAATACAGTGGCAAATTTCAAGTATTCTGTATATTTACTTACAGGGTATTACTAATTTTCATTTCTATATTGCTTTTTTGTGTCTTTATTTTTCTTTAATTTAAAAATAATTAAAAGGAAACAGGGTTCCTGATAGAGTTTTAAGTTGTAAAGTACAAGATAGTTGACCAACACAACTTCCTGAATCTGTTTTGTGTTAGGAAGAACAGATATCTTTAACTCTATACCATGAAATGAATGAACAGCAAACACAGCTGCTTGCCCACACGATCTCCTTTTGTTTGAGTGAGGAGGTTTGTGAAAGGGTAGTAGTGGAGGACTGAGTACTTTCTTGGAGTCCTGCTGTGTTGGTGCCTGCATTTAAAAGCCTACAGTAACAATATAATAAAAAGGAAACATTGCTATTGCCTTCTTTTACTGAACTGTTAGTGATTTTTACTAGCAGTAGTAGTGGTTTTTACTGGCATGTGTTCTTCAGCATGAAAGGGAGGGAGTCTGTTAGCTGTCAGAAGCTGTCAGAAATGAGGGGTGCAAACTTTACCCTGCTTTGTTTCGAATATTTTGCACTGTCAGTCCGGTAGGTTTTCTTGAAGTCTGATTGGGCTGATTATAACTCTGCCTTCTGTGTTAAAAGAGCTGAAAATGGTAGCTAAATTTGTCCATGAAACTTTATGCTTTTGTTCTTGTATCGATCTTTAATTAATTTCTTCATTTATGGAGTTGCTAATTTTCATTTGTCATAGAATTTTTCTTCCAATTTATGTCATATTTACATTTAGTCATTCTTTTGATTCATCATGATGTTTTAATTTGCTACTTTTACCTAATAGTTAAAGTCAATGTGCTTGTAGGCTTTCCATTTTAAGTGTACTAAATGAGTGTAGTCAATTATGAGAAATCATAATTTTTGTGCCTTCCTGTTTATGTGTTATGGTCCTGCACTAAGAAACTGCTAGTTTCAGTGAAGTATTTCATCCATTCTTGTCTTGCCTATTTGCATATATATATATATATCCATGTCTCTTTTTCCCCATAAATGTTCCTCTTGAAGTGCCCAAATAATAGGTATGCTCTTTCCTATCTCTTGATACACAACTTGTTTTTTCCCTTTAGAAATGCCTTTTTTTTTTTTTTTGTTGATAATACCATATTTGCATGTTTCAGTGAGATAGGATTTCTGTCATGGATCCACAATGGACCAGACCACACATGAATACTAGCTGGCTCACATTTGATTCCATGATTTTCTCCACAGTTGTGGTCATACCATCTATCCCTCACCCAAGTTTGAACCATGGATTCCTTGCCAAGTTAATTCCTGAGCAGAGCTTTGCCCACTCATTTTACAAAGGTAATATTAACATCATCTCCTAACCTGTTTGGGTGTTCTTATTTAATGTAATGCAATTCAAGAACTAACTGTGATGTTATTGTTGATAAATAAGTATACGCCTCAGGTTACATGGAGATCAGACCTGATGATACCTTTAAAACTTTAACTTCCTGCCTACATTTCTTTAGAAAATCTCTTTCCCACTTTTACTACCATTTATTATCTTTATTTATTATGAAATAAAATAATTTTTAAAAAGCACTCAAGAGGAAGGAATGGATACAGGAAAATTTAAATGCTTTTGGTTTGTGGTTATTCTGCTACAATATTAGGTCCATAAAAATCAAATCAGGCCTATTTTAAAAATATTACATACTGCATAAAGTATGTAGTACTTTTGTAGTATTCCCTTTCCCTGTATCTTTTGCTGTTCTTTTGCCTTCCTTTCTCGCTTTTTTTCCTTGCCTCCTTGATGGTATGTAAACCTCTGATATTGTATGTGAATTATTTTATGCCTGTTAGTTAATGTGCTGTGCTGTGTTTTTCTTGAAAGAAATCAATTTTGTTACCAGAGCAACTATTATATGTTTTGGGGCTGCTTTGTTTTGTTTTGTTTGTTTGTTTGTTTTAATAGATACTACATAAGGAGGAGTACGGGCTTTTTCTTTCATTACTTGAAAAAGAGAGGGTTACCTAAATATAACATGTCAAGTTTGCATGTACGAAATGTTGCATTTTCACATTTATTTGCCTGCACTGTGTTGTGAACACATGTCAAAAAATTTAATCTGATGAAAATGTTCTTGGTATAACTTTTTAAAAATTTTTGGTGGGTAAAAAGACTGATTTATAAAAAGCCTAAGTGGCTTAGAATGTATACAGTTCATAAAGAATAGTTAACTTTCTACTTCAGTAATAAGGTGACTTATGTTCATCATATGCTGTTCTGGGAGCATTATGTTAAAATATTTATTACATAAACCTAAACTATCACTATGTTAATCTGTCGTTTCTTAAACTCTGGTGTGTGCATGTATGTATAAGTTGTTTTAATTTATAACAGTGAGTAAGCCAGGGTTATGATTTTGATTCATAAGATTATTGTATGCCATACGGAGAAAAAATATTTTGTATTACTCAGTTTCCTGATGTAACATTTGTTGTTCTGACATTGTTGCATTTGTATGATTGATCCATCGTAGGATGGAAAGGGAAAATAGGAAAAGGAATAATTTGATCTTAGTGCAAAAGAGTACTACAGTACTATGTCGTACTACACAATAAATCCCTAAAATTTCATTAAATATTATTTTTCTCCTTTTTTTTTTTTCTTTGTGGGTTTTCTGGGTTGGATTTTTTGTTTTGTTTTGTTTGTTTGGGGTTTTTATTTTAATTTAATTAAGAGCAAGTTTATGTGTATCACACATAGGATATTTTATTCTTAACCACTTTTGCTTGAAAATCAGGATTGGCTAGACTGCCTCAAAACACACTTATTTAATGACATTTTAATTTTTATTAAATTTAATACAGTAAAATACATTATGCAACATAAATGTCTTTACATTTCTATTTGTAAAAAGCTCGACATTTGATATAATGGGTTGCAAAGGCAGGAGAAAAACATAGTTTTTCTTCTTATCCACAAATTGTATCTGAATAAAATATATGTATCAAAAGCAGAAAAAAAAGGTTAAGAAGAGATGGCAACAATCATACAAACTCATCAAAATATTTAACATAAAGCATTTTTTAAGAATTGGGTCTTCTATAATATTGTCTATAGTACTTGTTTTACCTTGAGTTCAAGTAAAATACTTTTGTTTTTAAAATAGTTCAATAGAGCTATAGTAAAACTGTGAACAGGATACACAAGAAAAGTATTTTGGTTTTAGAAAAGAAATATTCAATAAAGGAAATGTTATCTGTTGTTAGTTATTTTATTTTTTTGATATCATTGCATCCTTCAGGGTTTTAATGCTCTGAGGTCCTAAACTCTTACACTTAACTGCTTCACCCATTAGAGAGGAAAAATATTTATGCTTTTTATATTCTGAACTGAGTTCCTCAGTTTTGAACATTAGCAAGAAGTTAAATGAAAAAAAAATTGCCAACAGTGTTAGAAAACGTTAAAAGTCAATACATTTTATCATTTTGAGAATCTTGAATTCCAGTGGCTAAGCCAATTGGTTTCTTTTTAGAATCTGACTTTCTTTCAGATGTTGGCAGCTAGCATGTAATATTTGAATATTATTTTAAACTTTTAGGTAGTTTGACTTAATACGGAGTGGTTTAATGTAGCATTTAAAATTAAATACACTATTTTAAAGCAAAGTCCTATTTATTAAAAAATTTATAGAAATTGAGTTATTTAGTCCTACAAAAGTAAAGTTGCCAGACTTGCTTTTTTCTGTTCATAATAAAGATGGGAGTAGCATTTAAAATTATTGGAAAAAAGCTCTGTATTGGATTTTCAGTTTTTTATCTCAAAATCATCAGTCATATGTGAATTGTACTTTCTGGAAAATATTAGTAGTGAATCCCTATCTAAGCTAGTCAGCCTAACCTCCCTTAATAATAGGTGCAGAGAAGTCAGAGCATGTTTAGTGCACAATTCATCTCACTTGCTTAAAGATCTACTTAAAAGAGAGGTAAGCTGGTCACTGGAAATGCCCATCTTTTTCCATTCACTGTAGATCTCTGTCTTGATCAGATCTATCAGATCTGAGACTAGGCTTAACTGAACTCCAGACACAAAACGTGCTTTATGACAAAAGCCGGAAAGAAATTTTCTGATGTCAGGCACTTAATCCACTCTAATGACGTTATGTGCCTTAGTAATATCCTCATCCATAGCTGTAGTTGGATACATATATGTTCATATATATATATATTCTTCTTTAAGACTACTACATGTATATGGTTTGAAAGTTGGAACTGTATATCCATCTAAACAATTACATAATGTCTTCAGCCTAATGATTGGAAGGCATGTTCTCTTTGTACCTGACATCCAATGAATCTGAGCAATGCATATCATTGCTTCTCCAAAAGCCCTTTATATCTTGTCTACCTATTTAACAGTGTGAAATGCAACTAATCTGCACCTTTCTCCATTGTAAAGTATTTTTAAATAGTGATTTGTATTGTACTGAGAGGATTCTCAGTTTTCTTCGTTTTTGTCTTATAAGTATTCCAGTCTCCTTTTTTTGCCTGCTGAGTACTTGAAATCCTTGAAGGGAGACTATTTCTCGCAGTCTGATGTACTAGCAGACCTCTTTAAAATCTTTGGCTTTCATCTTTAGCAGCATCTTCCACAGTGATCACGTATGAAAAATCCTAGCTGTGTTGTATTTAGTAGGGAAGATGTACTAAAGCTTAATCTCAACTCCCAGTGATGGGGAATGATTTCAAGTCCTTCAAAAATTTCCCTTTCAAATTCAGGAGGGTGAAGATAGTCCCAGTAAGCAAAGCTACTGCCTGTAAAAGGCAATCAGTCGTCTTCTGTTTTATTTTACAAGCAAATACATGAAATTAATCTTAGGAGGTTCAGGTTTTTGTAGAATGGTTATCAAGACTCATAAGGCTTCTGACTTAATGGCACATTCTGAAAATGCACCTGAGCAGTGGAAGTTGCCAGTTCCCACAGCCCTCTTAAGATAAAAGTGTGTTAGTCAAGGCAGAATTAGTGGCCATTTAGTGGTCAGCAAGAACTACCCTTGTGAACTGAGCATAAAGTGCTGAAATTTTTATTTCTGAAATGGGAGCAATTGGAATAGCTTAGAAAATACAGTTGTGCTCTCTGTTGTTTTCTCTGATTAAATAGGGATATTTTCCCCAAATTGGTATGAAAATATCTGTTAGGTCTGGAAGATGTGGAAATAGAGACTTAAAAACAGAGTAGACATTTCTCTTACCAGCAGAGGGTAATCATTACATATTTTGAGAGAGAAATTTCTTTTCCTCAAAATAAGAGAAATAGAGGAGCATGGCATCTTCTGTTAATAACAGCTAATCAGCCTTATCATGTAAAACCAAGTAACCTCTTCAAATTAAAGCTACAAATCTGAAGTAGATTTAGCTATGGTGGTCAGGATCACTTAAGATGAGCTTTCTCAGTTCTGGTTGTTATTGAAGCTATCCTTGCTCACTTTGATGGTTTCTTGGGCTGTTTCTTTCAACAGTGCTTCCACATCTACAGCAGTGGAAAAGTGTGAATATATATATATATTTAATTACACTTCAGCTGGCAGCCTGTTAATTACTGAGAACACAATTAATGTTAATCAAAAAATGGATACATGTTTTCAGTTGAAAATTGATATTTCCATTTAGCATTAATCAGGAGTGTTTCAGAAATGAAAGCATCGCAGCAGTGCAATACACCTTATAATATATTGCGTGAAGAAAATCACTATATAGGTTATCACAAACTTTTATAAAAAATGGATTGACTTTTCCACTCCCTTGCTATCACTGTCTGTATTTTTCCCAAAGCACTGTAAATGAATAGATTTCTTAAAGGTGTGTGGCTGCAGATGGACTGGAAGCTATTGATTTTTTTTTTCCTTGACAGAACAAACTATATTAAAAAGTTGCAGAAACAGCTTTTTCTCTGACAACAAGTAAAGTATTAAGTTTTTCAGATCTTCTAGGTATACAGTATTCTGGGAATTACGTTGCTACACTGTTGTTTGTATTCCTAATGTAACAATGTAGAGATTTAAAGTCTTTTGCATAACAGTAGCCGTGTAACTATGCAAAGTGGACAAGAGGACTAATTTCCATTGTCTGTCAAAACAGACAATGTTTTGCCTCCAGAAGGTCCTGACAAAATTCATGGCTCCATCTTCTGCAGAATCTAATTGTACTTTTATATTTTCAAGAAAGGGGAATGTTATAAGTAACATGGGTTATAATCATGATAATCATAAAATTCCAATTCTACTGAATTTCTGCCTGCTGCTCAAAATAATCATACTGGTCTTCTGATGAAATATATGCTGCTTATTCCAACAACATCTGAGAAGAAATGCATTTGAAGATCATGAGAGAGTAATGAATACATCTTAATCTATTATTTATTGCCCTTCACCAGCTACTTAAGGCATCATAGGAGACATTTGCACATACATTTTATTATTAATTGATCAGTCATTATATATGCATGAAACAGCTGTAATAGGGATTTTTTTGTAAATAACATCAATAATTATTTTCATTTGTTTGTATAAATTACAGATGTTTTAAAAGTTATTGAGTTGTCTAATGCTTAAAACAAAATGTTTTTAGTATAAGTTTTATTGTATTATGGAACATACTCTGTGCTTCATTGTTGACTTTTGCTGCTGGATGCTGAAACCTAGGTGACCATTTTTTTTATTTATTTATTTATTTTGCAAGAAGTGTTTAATTACAAAAACATTGTCTTTCTCAGCATGAGTCAGAAATACAGATGTTATCATAGATACCTGTAATCTACTTTTTAATTATGTGATTTTGAGCTTACACAGTACAAAAATAAATAAGTGAAAACAAATAGAAACTGAAAAAAACAGGGAAATTCACCTAGGAAAAAAATAGATGTTACTATATTGTTCCTAATTTTTATTTGGATTTTGTTTAAAAATGTAAATGCCTGGTTTTATACTCTGAAGTTGACATTTCTTTAATACAACTTCTCATTTTCTTATTTTCATGCCTTGTTAATGATTTGCTTTAGGATTGCTGGCATTTTGCTTGGCAACCTGGTAATCCATCAAATTGATGTCTTATCCATCTAACACTGAGTGAAAGAGTTTTGATTAGTAAAGAAAAAATTAAGACTGATTAAAGACAGTGCCTAAATGGAACAAGAGTTATGTCTGTTATAAGTAGCTCTTTCAATACCCTTTCTATGGTCAAGGTAATAAAAACTGCCCTGTGTGCCTGCCTGAGCGACTGCAGGGAAATTAAAAAATGATGAGACTTTTGAGGAATTTAAGCACATAGAAGCAATTTCAGTGAGCAAAAAGATAAGACATGAACTTACGTGTGCTCACCTGTGATATTTTTCCTAGCTGAGAGCTACATCCTTTCTCCTCACAAATCAGCTCTGGTTAAAAAGAATTTCCCAACCTGCTGCATTAATGACCTATCTCAAGATCTGTGCCCTTGCAATTGCCAGCCCACCCCAGAGTCTTTCATATCTGACCTTCCCCGGCCCCCTCGTATTCAGCTACGTTGCTTCTGCCCTCAGACATGCTTGTCAGAGCCCTCAGGTATCCCTGCTTGTGGTTCCTCTTCCTAGCCAGAGGCTGCCATGGCATGTGCTCTGCTTCCACCTCTTCCTGTGCACAATTGCTGGTGTGCTGTTAGATATCTGATTCTGCGCTGTTGCACTGCTGTCCTTGTGGAAGGAAAGGACCAGTGTTTGGTCTGGAAGGAATTTCAGAAACCTGGATAAATACTCTAGCTGAATAACAGATGGAGGCTAAATGCACGCTGCATTTATCGAAGATTTTCATAGATAAAAGCCTGATAGTGCAAGAAGGACGAAGTGTAACCCTACGCCACGCTATTTTTTTATTACTTTTAAATAGTTCAATAAATGAAGAAACTTGTTTTAAAATCTTTTGGAAAAGCAAATGAGTTCTGCAAAATAAAAGTCAGTGTTGTTCAGGTAGCCTTGCCTCAGAAATAACATAAACCTGTGAAGTCTGTTAGTGGGACATGACTAAATTTGCCTATTAATACATGGTTACATGAAGACTAATACCAGCCAGGTTGCCAAAATTAGTAGATGTTGCAAGGCTGGGCCATGACCAGAATCACTAGAAAAGGAATTTTTACTCTGGATCCCTTATAACTATCACACAGAAATAGAAATGCCAGCAGAAGAGAAGGTCCTGAGAAGATACAGAACAGCTTGGAATCTTAGGGTGATTTTTCTCACTGTTGTGCCTCATCCTCTGAAAACATTTCTATTGCACTTCCATTCTTGCTTACTCCTCTCAATGTATTTTTAAATCAGACCCTTATTACTCTTTGATTCTGTCCCTGTATTTAGTTTCTCATGTCAGTTTAATTGTGCTGTTTCATGTACATGAAAATTATTAGAATGGTGTTGCTAGGAAGAATTTTTCCACTCTTTTATAGCCTAGAGTTTAGGAATGGATTAGTTGACTCTTCCACCTATGAAGGAAGCTGTAATATCACTGCCCAGTTGAAAGCATTTTCAGTTTGTAGTGTACTGTTTCTGAAAGTTTGTAGAAAACTACAAAGGAATATATAAAAGGCAGCTATTAAGGTTATCACCCATGCCTTTAATTATACAGAAAACAACTCATAAATTTTCCAGTGCATGTGCAGACTGAAAGGTGGCATCAACTCCTATATCGATTGCCCCAAATCTTCCATTGTCAAATGTTTCTACATTGTTTGCCGCAGAAATTTGACAATAATTTGGAATAGTCTGACTTCCCAATAAATTTTCAGCCATATTGTAAGCACTTAAAAAATAATTTTCATACATTTTACTTTTTTAAAAATTTCAGCTCATTCTTACTTAGTAAGGAGGTTTAATGAGATGAAGAAGATAAAAGGTTACAAGAATTTGCACACAATTTTTCCATTTTTTAAAGTAAATAAATATTAAAAGCAGAATATTTTGTATTGTCCTTTTTTATAATGGCAAAATTGTATATGTTTACCTGACATATAAATTGTCTCATTATTAAGTTAATAAATAGGGGCAGTTGGGGTTGTATTTTTTAGGCATATGGAAGCAGTGTACGAGCTATTTAGGTAACTCAGTAGGTTAAAACAATTACAATACACTTCATAAATCACAAGCAAACAAGATATTCTAGGGAAGCAGTGTGACGGATGAGGTCACCAGATATACAATATGCCATTTAGTTAACTTAAGCCCATATTTTTTCCATAATGTAGATGAACTCATTAGTTACAATGAAAAACAGTAAGAAGGAGGCATCTGGCTTCCAACTGCCTGTTTCTGACAGGGTTAAGATCACTAGATCTAGTAATGTTTCTGCTTTGTCTACTGACATGGCCTTGTACTGTAGAAAACTGATGAGGTTTGCTGAAAATTTAGAGGCTTACTGTCACAGTGTTATAACATAGACAGATGCAATCAGTTGTGTTTTTGCTTCTGTTCATGTTTATCATTTTGATAAGTTGCTTTAAATATTTAGGATTTTTATAAAAGGATACACACTTGTGGTTTATGATTTTTCTAAATCACTTTATGGAGCAGTGTTCTTCATTCCTGAAATCTGAAGGCAATAGAAGTGCTGGGACATGTTATAAAAGAATATAGAACAGAACTTATGGATATGCAGTGTTGTAACTAAAATTGTTTGGTTTTCATGACCTGTACTAAGAAGTTTATCACTTACTTAAATAGTGCTAGTAATAAGAATGCTGATCAAGAAGGTCTAATCTTTTCAACCATATTTATCTGGATTTCACATAGCCTTATTTGCTATATTCTTATTTGAAAGGCAAAGAATTTTATCTGTTCTGAGTTTATTTTCCTTTGATTCATAAAAAGTAAATTGGACCTTTTAAACCTTTATTCATTTAGCTTGCTTGATGTTTTAAAAATGAGATTTAATGCATTGGACTCACGTAGTTTTTAGAGATTGTTATTCATAGTGATAAATCAGACTAAACTTAACTGGCTTAGTGCAGTGTATTCATATTAGGTGTTGGAGACATGGTAAGAAAAGTAAAGATAGAAATCTGATTTCTATGGATATCAAGTATCTATACACTTGCATGAATTAAAAATAATTACCTACAGATTTTTTTCCAAAATCATTTTAATTAGTATTATGTATTTTATAGTATGTCATATTTAAATTCTACATCCAAAAATTTAATTTTACTTCTATTTTTAGCTTCAAATGATGCAGACCTCTAGTCATTTTATTCTTCTTTGGGAACAAAGGATTACGGGTACCTGCTGAGTAATTAAGTACAGTCCTATTTATAGCATCTCAAAATTAGTTCCATTTTTTGTTACTATGACTGGAAAACTATTCCATAATCTTAATTATATATTGATGACTGTCACTTCCCAAACTTAAATTTATTCCTGGCCAGTTTGCACTCAATTATTTTCATTCCAACTCTTCCATTTAGCCTAAATTCCTTTTTTTTTTTTGAGTTTTCACCCTGAAAATACATATGATAGCTGTTGTAAAACCCTTCAGTATTAGTTCAGCCAGACTACATCTGTCAAATCTGCAGTAGTAGATTGCTGTGTACCTCCATAGTGGCATTTCCATCTTTCTCAAATATAACAGGTACATAGTATTCCATAATGAATCCTACCAAAGCCTTCTCTAATGCCATTGATAACGCCATTCAGTCATTTACAGAGGATGAATTCCAGTTATAACATGAATCTCTGTATTCTTCACCAGATGCATAGCTTTTCACCGCTAAATGTAATCTGTAGTTCTGCAATAATGCCTGCTTATAATCATCCTTCTGTGACCATCAGTTGTGCCTTGTAACTTTGTCATCAGCAAATTTCAACCAAAGGTTTTTACCTGAAATCTGTATTAAAATTTTGAACAAGAGAGATCCCATGGTAGTTTCTCTCAGTCTGATGGGGTTTTTTAACTTTTAAAACTAAGCGATGGCTCCTTCTTAGCCAGTTTCTTCTCCATATTCTATGAATTTCCGAGGTTCTCATGACTAAATGAGAGTCTGTTGTGACCACCCCGGCTTTACTGAATTTACTATATTGACCCTTATTTTCTTTGAGCAATAAATATTTAAAAAGCTCTTCTAGCAAAGCCATTTTGTAATCTGTCTCATTCCATTCCATTCCTATTCTTTACTCCAAAATAAATCCTGAAGTCTTGCTTACACTTGAAGGTTTGCAGTTGTCCAGATATCTTTTTTTCCTTATTTCTAAAAAAAGAGAAACCATGTGTGGTTTTCTCCATTCATATGTTGCTGTTTCCACTTCCCTTTTTGGCAAAAGTGCCTGCTATGAGACCAGTAATATCATGGACTATTTCTTTCAAAAATGGCTTGGAGTCAGTTCATTGCCATGATTTTAATGTATTAAAATCTTTCTTCTGATTTAGATAAGGTATTTGACTTTCCACAAGTGTATTTCTATTATATTTCCTGTCTTTAGTTTTATTTTCAGTGTTGTTGACCTTAATGAAAATTGAGCTTAGATGTAACCTAACTTCAATATGTAGTGGGCTATCATCTTTTTTTCAGTGCCCTCTTTTCATTTACATAATAATGGAGCCTTATGGCATTTTATTTACCATACATTTCATGGGCAACAACCTGCTTGACTGGCAGTCCTCCCCTAATCTTCCCTTCAGTTGAGAAGTGTTGTCTTTGCATGGATGAAGTTTAAATAGACAAGCAGAAAATTCATTAGGATCATTCTGTGGATCAGATGTTCTTCTGTGCCAAATATAGGCAGTACTAAGTAGATATGGATCTTTTTACTTCCTGACATGGCAGATGCTAAATGCATTTGATGCAGCTCATAAATCCAGTTTTACTTCCTGCTTCACAAAGAAGGGCTCATATCTGTTTGATAAGATACGCTTAAGGTACTTAGGAGAAAAAGGAGGAGGAAGTGGCTTCAGTGTTTATGGCTGTTAAAAGAAGAAAACAAAACTCCTTATAATGGATGATTCTGCTTTGTCTTTTTAAAAGCCTATTCTGTTCTATCTGTATCTGTTTCTTAATAATTGTACACATGCAGAAGTTTACACGACCATTAGTTAAAAGACATAAATAATCTCATATAGATTTTTTTATGTGCACATGCACATATTCAAACTTATGCCCGTATTCTAAATAAATATTTTACACCTGACTGTACTGGCCAATTGGTAATGAGTTATCAGGTTGCTTTTAAAGTTATATTGTTGAATCACATTTTGTTTGTATCAATCTGAGCTTCATCCAAGTATGTTGTAAAATATTTCCCATAATATCTACACCACTATATCAGATCCATTAAAAAAAGAGGCATTCTTATTTCATACATAGGCCAGCTAAATTTTATAATCAAGACAAGTAATCCAATGAAAATAATGTAGTTAGAAAATAAACTAAAACATAATTTAGAGTGCAAGCTTTTTGTCATTAAAAATAGCCATAGTTTGTTTTGCTCTAAAAGAAGTAACCAAAATGATGAATATGGAAGTTACAACTCTAGCTGACTTTTGTCTAAACATAGCAAATTATTCTTATTTAATGAAATTGTTTCGTCTGTTTCTCTGAAGTAATTAATAGAGGTATGGTCTTCTCGGCTACAAGATGTTGTAGAGTTCATTCCAATCTGGAAATGTTCCAAACTCAGCATATTTCACTTGCCTATGTCTATAAAACTGTATTTATTTTGTTCTTGAATATTTCCTGAATTACAGGATTCTACCTGTTGTGAAAAAAGGGGAGTTATCTAAAAAAATCAATAACAACACATTTTTTTCATTCATGTATAAATGAATCTATATTAAATGTAACCATATGTATGTAAAATATGTATAATACACACTTTAAAACACGAAGCAAACAAAATGTCTAGCAGTTGTCTTTTGAATGCAAGATTAATATTTGCTGGCAGCAATACAAAGACTAAATTTTACAGTAATCTGAAAGCATAAGTGATTGCAGTTTTCTAGTAATCTCACAGGTCATACAGTTATGCAGTCGATAGGTTATAATTTTTAATGTTGTTTTTGCTGGAAGTATTTTACTGTTTGATTACTGTGTGAGTAGTGGGGTGTAATTTCTAAATGTCACTGAGTTTGCATAATGTGATTTTGAGCTCCCTCTTCCAAGCCTGTATATATGCCAAACAGCTGTTGAAAGTAAAATGTTTTGTATGTAGAATGAATTTTTATGGTTTAAACTACTATGATTTGTGGGCTTTCTAACATATTTCTGTCTTTTAAAACCTTATGATCATATTTTTAAGGCGGAAAAAAGCAAACTAAATTATTGTTCATAATCTCTATTTCGCTGCAGAGACACCAACTGTATTTCCAGAAAATATTAAAGACAAAGAAACACCAACACCGGTTGAAGATATTCAGCTGGAAAGCTCTATTCCTCATACAGATTCTGGAATCGGAGATGAACAGATGCCCAATATTTTGAATGGGACAGACTTGGAGACCAGCACAGGTCCTGATGCTATGAGTGAGCTCTTATCTACTTTGTCTTCGGAAGTGAAAAAATCTCAGGAGAGCTTAACAGAAAGCCCCAGTGAAATTCTGAAACCTGCATCTTCAATATCCAGTATCAGCCAAAGTAAAGGCATCAATGTCAAAGAAATACTGAAAAGCCTTGTGGCAGCCCCTGTTGAAATTGCAGAATGTGGCCCGGATCCAATCCCTTACCCAGATCCTGCACTGAAGAGAGAAGCTCAGGCTATTCTTCCCATGCAGTTTCACTCGTTTGACAGGTATATGGTTGGATTAATTATTTTATATTGATGTAATTCAGAAGTTTGAAGATTGTTTTATTTTTTAAGAGGTTATTCTTCTATTGTTTTGTATTAGACTATGTTATAAACAGCTGTATATTTCTCCTTTTCCGAATACGGACCGTATAGTATAGACAAAATAATTCACCTTGTTTTTCTCTGTTAGCAGTGGATAAAACTCTACAAAGTACTCGGAAAACAAGCCTGTTTCAAAGAAATATTTTTGCAATAAAATCTTTTTTTTCTTTAAAATAGCATTTTAGTGAGGAGGGGGAGGGGTAATATCTGCTGATATAGAACAGACTGTGCAGAAATTTAGTTGAATATTCTTTCAAAGGCTTAAATCTTAATTGGATCCATCATTGCACTCTTTTCTGGTACTGAAATGCTTTGACCATGGCAAATTATTTGCATGGTCATGGTAGAAAACAGTTTCCTTTTAGGTCTTTAAACAACAAATATGCTCAGAAGTTAGTGCTTAAAACTGAACTGCTGAACATTTTCACAGAGTCCTTTCTTTATCTTTTTAGGCTGCAGCTTCTGGTTTCTAATGAATATACTTTTCTTTAAATGTCCAGTCCCTCTCAGTTATCCTGAACATAGAAATTGTGACAAGTTGTGCAACTGACCTCATCCATTTGAGTTCAAATGTAACTCTTACGAGTGTTGATGTAGTCGTATTTTCCAGTATGACAAGATCTCTGCAGTTTCTTCATAAGAAAAACAAGATGCAGTCAATGTTTTCAGCATATTATAAACAGTAAAGTGCAAGAAGATATGTGAGAATTTTAGAATAAAAGCGAAGAAGCGCTTTTCCATCATGAATTCCTTAGAAAAGCTGATACCTTTTTATCTCTATATATATAAGTACTGAAGCTGCTTTTCTGAAATAATTCAATAAACAATCAGATAGTGTCTGTTGCAAGAAAGTTAACTGGATCAAGACAGGAAAAGTGAGATATACTTTAGCAACTGTTTAATTAAAATTATTTTTTTGTTCATCAGTCTGCATGTTTTCATTTTAGAGTGATTTCAATGTGAAGTGAAAAATACTTTTATTCCTATAAAGTTAGGAATTTTTCCTTATCCTATGTGAGGAACCATCATATTTCAGAATGCATTCTTGTACATTAAGCAGCATAAAAATTCATGCTACATGTGGAAATAATAACACCTTAACTGTAATCACCAAAAAGGTTACTTTAGTTGAACCTATTCACCTAAATTTTGACCTGGGTCAATAAGAAAAATAATTTATTCAGATGGCTGTTGATGATTCACAAAATGCTAGACACCTAAATTAAAATGGAGCATATCACCTCATAAGTTGTCTTTGTTAGAGGGAACTTGACATCAAGGTGATCGAAGATGTGATTTTTATTGTGCATTTCTAAATTATAGCTCTATAAGAGAGCATTTAAAAACTGCAGTAGGTTCTCCATAGCCTGTATTTAAGGTGAGCACCTCCATTTGATTGTTCTTGCAACAATGTGACTGCATGTACGTTTTGAACATCATTAGTAGTATTTGCTAATACAGAATTATGCAGTTGTTTAAAAGGTGCTTCATGGATTTTGATAGGCATTTCATACTTAATAAGTTCACTTAGGAGCTAGAGAGTTTAGTGGTTTGTTTTTTCCCTGTCCTTTTATCCTGCTGACCAAATTGTGATTTCATTATTTCCTCTTCAAAGTAAACAGCTGTGTTTTTATCTTGGTACCATATGTTGTACCATGTCAGCCCTTTGAATTGTTTACTTTTTCAGAAAAAAAAAAAAAGAAAAGGTGGTAATGGGTGAAGTTTAGGCAACATAAGTCACACTTATATTTTGTGGAGGGTTTTTTTCTCTTAAATAGATGATCCTGCTATCTGATTTTGGTGAGTGAGGTAGATCATTATTTTTAATATAACCAGCAACTATGAAAGAAAATATTGGCAGGTTCAGGCAGGTCCAGCAGATTAGGAAGTGTTGCATTCTTTTCTGCAACTAAATAAATGTTATTGAACTGGGGGCATCTTGATAAAAATACTAATGTTCTTAACCCACAAGACTTCAACTGTCTGGTTACACTTCATGGTGGCATTATTGAATGATTCTCACTGTTCAAGCAAATACTCCTCTGTTCAGTTTTTTCATATTGTCAAAGTACGTGTCCACTTTGGCAATCTTTGGAGGCAAATATGACTGGTGGTGGTGTCACTTTTCCAAATTACAAAGTGAAGCAGATTCATATCCTGACACTATAACTTTTCGTGGGGGATGAAGCAAAGGTTAGGGGGAAAAAAACTTTGAATAGTATTAATTGAGAAAGAAATATGAATTTTGGCTTGTGGTGATTTCTGAACATTTTGTGTTGCCTATAGGATCCCAATTACCATTGAAAAACTGAAAAAATTATACAGCATGATTATTTTTCTATACTTGCTCTTCTAAATATAATTGTTTATTGATAGAAAAATAACAGTTAAATAAGGTAATCTGATTATTTTTAAAAGCTAACACTATGCCTATGGATTGTATTTCTGTAGGATCTTCTGTTGCTCTACTTCACTGAGCAATGTGGCTATTGGTCATCTCTATTGTCCCTAGGGAAAATCATAAGCAATGGAGTGTATTGTTTTGTCAGGTTCTATTTGTTTCAGATTTTATAAAATAAACACAGTGTTTCCATATTTATAAACAAATCTAGGTTAGGGAAATGCATTTTTCACCTTAATCTAAAAATATTCTTAATCCTTATAAGGCTAGACCTTTTTTTTTCTTTTTTTCTTTTTTATTTTTTTTTAATATTTGGATATCTTAGTGCATTGTAAAAAAGAGTTGAGGTGATAAGTAATTACTGGAAAAATAACATTATCTTCATTGTTTTAAAGATATTTCTTTAACCATGATCATTGATCTTACATGGCAGTAAACACCATGTAAAGCAAACTCCTGTAAATAGAATTGAAATTGAGAATTCTATTTTAGCATTTAGTATGGAGTGTTTTGCTCTGCATGTTCTTTTAATTGTACATTGCTAATATTTCCAAAGGAGTCATTGCATAATAGGTACAGTGTATTCTTCCCTAGAATTTGTGCAGTCATAAATGAAATGTAAAAGCAGAAAAAGTGTCCAACACATTTTGTCAAATGGGACTTGTGTGCAATTAATGTATGCAGCAGTTCAAGTACTATCGAATGTAAATGATGAAGTGATATTGATGAAAGGAGGGGATTGAGGTCTCGGGGGGCGCTGATGACGGATTGAACAGAAGCGGCCTTGCACCACACGTAACTCAAGTCTGTCGTCTTCACCACTCAAAGCCGTAATGGGAGGTGGCAGTCTGAAATGAGTTGCCACGGCAAAGAGTATTATTTTTGAAATGCTTTCACACAAATCACTAGGCCCTGCATACAACTTAGTTTCATGCTTTAATGTCATCAGGAGGCACAAATTGGTGTGTCTAATTGTTTGCCACCTGCCAGCAAAATGAGCTGCCAGGCAGCCAGACGGGTTTGATTGTCTGTCACCTCTTCAATAGATTGAGAGTGACAACATCAAAAATTTCACTTCAAACTCTGAAGCTTTGAGCAGCTTTTCAGAGACCTCTTCCCCACAAGTGCTTCTGGACAACTGCATTTTTCAATTAGTTTTCAATATATTGCTGCCTTCTGTCTCATCTGTCTTAAGGTAGCTGTAATTACATTATGAGCTATATAAACAGATTTCTGGGACACTGGAGCCTGGATCCTCAAAGTTATGACATGTCTTTTAATGTCAGACTGAATTCCTTGAAAATGGCATCCAGGTTGACATTTTTAGAAGCAAACACAAAACATTTTTTCACCTGGATTTGCTAGTAATGGAGCATAACTCACCAATAATTCCTTTTTGCCTTCTCATCTTTTGTCTAACAAAAATCAGACCCTGTCACTGATTTTTAGGATTTAGGGACTTCTTGTTTCTCCCTTTATGTTTTGTTTTCTGGTTTTTTGTTTGGTTTTTTTTGGTTGGTTGGTTGGTTGGGTTTTTTTTTTTGGTAATTTGCATTTGTCCCACTAGATGCAGCCTAGATCATTATGGGTTTTGAATTTATTTGTGATTCTATCCAGTACTGCATTCTGAAGCTTACACTTGTTCAACTCTATTTTTTTCTAGTGGAGATTTTTTAGATGGGTGCTATTATTGAAACTGAGAGTGCATTGCCACCTCAGCTTTTTGTTTAGAAAAGAAAATTATCCTAAATTTATGAATAGGTTCAAATCAACCAAAAATGGGCATATTAACTCCCAATTTATTTTCATTGAGCTGTGATCATAATCCCCATTACTTAGAAATCTGTACAAGGGTAGCTCTTTCAAAACTCTTATCACCTGTGTAGTGTGTGTCTTTCCATATTCGTATTCGTGGAGTTATAGATATATCTGACCTGAAGCTGATGAGAAACCAGCATCCCTCTACTCTCTAATACAATTCGCTGGGTATATAGGTGAAAGTTGTACTAGATTTTTGCCTTGATTTTTTTACCCCAATGGACCTCTGTAAAATCACTGTTAAAGCTATATTGACCTTTACAGGACTGATTGCCGCTTTTTAGCCCTTACTTTTTTTTTTTTTTTTGCATCATATATACAAGATTAGATTCCTCACCCATACTTGTCTATGCCTCATATTGATTGCTTCTTTGGGTTCTTTTTCTATATTTGATCATGTTTCTGACATTTACTTCACTTACATTCTATTCACTATTCTTCAAATTTAATAAATTTCCAGTATTTCCATTTTGTCTGTTCAGCTAAGACCACTCATCTTTCTTGATAATTAGCTTTTTATCTTTTACAGTTTGCTTTGTTTCTTGTCAATATTTTAGATCATTTTAGATGCTTCAGCTAATTTATCCTGAATGCAAAGGAAGCAATTTCATTAGGAGTACCTCACTCTTCTGCTTGATCTAAGACTGAGAATCCAAGAACTTCCGGTCCTTGTCCTAAAACTACACCTGAGATGATTCTCTTTCTTCTATTTAGAAACAAGCAATTTTTAGTATATTAGGATCATTTCATGTACTTTAAGGTTTGGATGTTTTAATAAATGTATGGCATCAAATGACTGAAAGAACCCATAATAAACAGAGATTCAGCACTAAGGTTTCATTTGCATAAGTCTCAAAGATTATGTCCTTCTGTTAGCTTTCCCTATCTCTTCAGTATACCTCACATTTTTTTAATCCAGTTTTCCTTCTCCATGGCTGTTGCCTCTGAGTTACATCTTTCCTCCTTGATTTCAGATGAATCTTA
This sequence comes from Myiotriccus ornatus, assembly GCA_036023395.1. Taxonomy (NCBI): domain Eukaryota; kingdom Metazoa; phylum Chordata; class Aves; order Passeriformes; family Tyrannidae; genus Myiotriccus; species Myiotriccus ornatus. The sequence continues at coordinate 49,636,788 of JAYRBT010000001.1, forward strand.
TTTTAGTGCAGTCAGCCTAATAGAAGATTGTCTAAAGTAAGATTCAAAATGTGTTGTTAGTACATACTAACAGTAACATGTTACAGACTCAGAACACAATCTGGGGTTGAATTCAGGAAGAACGGGGCAATCAAGAGTATACATGTTTCATAAAGGACTGGACATCTACAGAGATATGAAGAATATAAATAACTTTCAGAGAAGGAATATTAACCTTTCTTTTCAGAGATTAAATGAATCTAACTGTAGGAACAAGCTAGCATGTAATAAAGAAGACAAATTGTCAGCCATTTTTTTTTGTGATTTCTTCTTGAACATCTGACAGAAGTTGCTGTTTGACACAGAGTAATTCTGTGAAAACCTTGCCTGAAGTCTGTGCTTCTTTTTGAAGAACACTTCTTGAAAAATCCTCATGCTTTCTGCTGCTTTGAGGGAGGAGCAAGAAATATTAATTCAGACTTAGGAGGTTTCACATATCCCATAAGAGAGTAAAGTGATCCTAATTTAATTGCTGCTGCTCAGATAGGTAGCACAAGACATCCAGTATTGAAGGCTTATCTCTGACCTTTAGGTTGACCAGAGTGATTAGGTTGGAAAGCCTTTAAATTTTAAAATGGAGAAGGGATACAGAATGTGAATCAGAGAGAAAGAGGGAAAATATAGCACAGCATAACCTGATTTGTCTGTCATCAGCACTGTATAGCTAAATATTTAAGTAAAGTCAATTTGAGAAAGTGTTTTATTTTTTAATTTCTGTTTTCTCTTTTTGTAGTTCATTGCATTAATGGCATTATTTTCCATCTACTTATTTCATGCAAATTTCTAAAACCCAGAAGAATCCTGTAGCTATTTGCTGATGTTATTTAATGAACCAGCAATGCATAAGTGGTATGTGAGCTGAATCAACAACACTCACCTTGAGCATGATATGAATTATGATGACTTCAGCCTTAGGTTTAAAGTTGGTAAAGTACACTCATGGAGTAACAGAACAGTGATTAGTAGTCACTATTATATTTAGAGTTTTAAACCACCCAATGAGCAAAAAAGTAAAATCAGTTGCTACAGAGAATTACTACTAAACTTTTGCTGACTGAATCATTGGGGATCATATGAGACCATGATGATGGGATACAGACAATTGTGGACCAGTTTGGAACTAAAGAACACCTAAAATTAAATGATAGAAGTGTATGTATTCTTTTCTTCTAGTCTGTGGATTTCTGTTCCTCCATGAAAGAAAAACCCAAATGCCTGACAGATACATGTAAGGCATCTATCACAGTAAATTCATTCCTCAAATCTTACTGTGCTCAAGTAAATAGCCATACTTCTCTTGTAAGTCTGTTTTGTTTTGATTTGCCCGTTTTCACCGTATGTGCTGTTCAAGTGGTTTGATTGGTTAAAAGAATATTTTTTTTTTTACTTGAAAGCTGTCAGGCATCCTCTTTCACCTGTCTTGTACTGCCTTCTGATTGTTTTGCACATTTTTGACCACTCTGTTGTGTTGTTCAAATAGTTTTTCTGTCTGCTTTTATCTGAATGTCGTTCTGTATTCATTCGCTGCATTTTGTTTTATCAGTAGGAATGAGACATTTTGACAAGGTCACCATGTATGACATGTCAGAAAGCTGCATTTTCTTTCAATCTGGGATGATAGTCTCACTGATTTTCCCTATTCTTATGGTAGAGAGGTTTCTCTTGATAGTTCTTGCTAATTTGTAATTTAATAGCACCTGGCCTGTCTTAATGCGGTGATTTAGACATATAAAATAATGCCAACCATGTGTAGAACATTAGTATCTGAGACATGGGAAGGATTATCTTTCTTGTTATGGGAGCTTATTTTCAGTCCTAAATTACACTCATAAGAAAAGAATCTTTTCATTTATAGCAGGCCAGTCCACTTGGGAGTTGGACTAGATGACTTTTAAAGGTCCCTTCCAACTGAAACTGTTCTTTGACTCCAATACATCTGAGAAGTAAAGCTGGCATATGTGATCTTTGCTATGCAAAGTTAGATATCTTTTGGACACTCCAGAAGATCACTGAATTGTCTGAAGGTAAGGAGGAAGACCTTGAATTTAGCTTCATCTTTAGAAAAACAACAGGAAAATAAGAAATACTTCTTCAGTGATTGTATTGGTGATTTAGCAAATACCAATACCAGACATTATATGAGGTAAAAAAAAATCTCACGTTTTCAAACACATATCGCCGTGTGTCTAAGGAATCTGTCCAGCAGTCAGGCATCCTTCCTGCTTGCATTCAGATGAGAGGTCCAATGGCACAGAGAGCGTGGGATGACATCTATAAATTCTTCCTTACATCTCCTAGGTTCTTCATATGTCGGCAACTCTTTCCAGATTTTGGATATGCCTTTTTTTTTAATCTCTTATGGACCAGCCAACAGTCTCTCTGTCCATCCCGAACTCTTCAAGTCATTGTTCTTCACCGTTTTTGTCTGCAAGGTCAGGTTATCTTGTGAAGCTACTCACTTGCCTGTGGTCTTGATGACCTGATAACTATGTACCATTAGCACAGGCCAATCAAAGATGCCTTTTCATGCCGTGTCTTTTGTTCTTGTGCCTCAGCACCCAGATATTCTCATTCCTTTTTCATTCATACCAATCTTAGCCTTTCTATTGCAATTCTACCACAAAGGTGGTAGGTAAGGACATTAGTTTCCTTTTGAAATTAATATCTTTGAGAAACACTCCCACTTAAGATACAAGTCCTAATTTCGTCTTGTGTTTTTATGGCGTTGCAGGGACTCTGCTCTTGAGTACTTATTCAGTATTCATGAATAAGCCAAAGTCAAATATTTGACTGAAATATTAATTGAGCTAGAGATCTTTGTATGTGGATTGGAGATAATTTTAGGAAATTTTATGGTGTTATGGAGCAGATTTGTCTAACCTCTGTAGACACAGCTTTGTCCAGCTGTAGCTACTGCTATGTAAACACTTCATATCAGTAACGATTGTAAGAGATTATTAACTACAGACAAAAGCAATTATTTTAAGGTAACTTATCTTAGTCAATAGCTATTGCCTTGTTCAAATTCATCTTCTCCTAAGTTAAATTGAATGAGACAAAAAACCATTGATAAGCCTAGAATTACCTTTCTAATAAAACGTGCTTGAAGGTAGGGGTAAAACTGTGTTTCAGAATGTAGAGACATCAACTGGCATTGTAACCCATCTAAAAAGAGTGAGAAAAAATGCTTATGGATGGTTTTGTACACTGTCATCACCAGTCTTTAAAATTTAGGAAGACTGAAGATTTAGACCTACAGGAACATGGTACATTACTGTAAAACATTGTGCCACACCTTTTAATTCATCATATGCCATCCTATTTACACAGAAGTGTTATAAAATAATCACCAAAGAAAGATCTTGAGCAAAATGTGGCCTTATTACGCTATATAATTTCCTTTTCTGGCTCTTTTTTTTTAATCACAATGATTAATTTTAATGAAGGGGAGATCTGCTTAAACAGAAAACATGTAAATAATGCTGAAAATATATTTTTCAAAATTATCCAAATATAATTTGTGTCACATTTGTTTTTCACTCACGTTTTCTACTGAAATAGACTTTTTAGGAGCAGAGTTTCTTATAGATAAAGAGAGATATTAAATAGAAAAATGTCAATATAGTTGTTGGCGCTATGACGTTTGTCCAGTATTGAAAAAATATTGTCTCCAAGGAGCAAGTCCTTTAGATTTCAAACTTTAAAATAAAAGAGTGTGATTTAATACTAGGTGGAAAAGTGTTTGTTTGAATGCAGTATTTTCTACTTATATTTGAAATTATGTTGTATTCTCTTGTAGGAAAGCCCTCTTCTCTTCTTAAAAGCTTCAAATTCTCAAGACTGCTTTTTAAACCATAACAATAACAATATTGTGAAAGCAAATATTCATTGTCTTGTATTTTTGCTGATCAATGTGCATCATGTGCTATTGATTTAGATGAGTATAAAGGTTTTCTAGAAGCCTGAGTGCAAAACTGTGTTTGCTAGTCAACTATATTTGGAAGACATATTGGTATATTGCTGTATTACAGTGTTGTGATGACTGACCAAAAAAAATCTATCTTAGGTTACTTGAGTAAGATCAACAAATTAAAGTACCCATTAAGACTGCATGCATATAGACTGCTAGACTGCTGACATAATTTCTGACAGTTAACATTTTCTTTGCGAATTCAGAACACAGGTGATAGTGTCCTCAACATCTCATTGAGGTGGTGAGGTGTTTCCATTTTGTGGGTACTGAAAGACAAATTAAGTTTCTCAGAATCATATGAATTTGCAGACAAAGGATAGAGGTATGATTTTATGGCCTGTGAACTTAGTTTTACCCTATTTCGGAAAGGTTCAGAAAATTTATAGTGTTATGTATTCCTCAGCAACAGCATTATACAACAGCCTAAACCCATCAAAATCAAAAATTCTTCCTGGCTCTGTTGTACAATTTTAGTAATCTGCTGTTTCTTTTTCCACAGGAGTGTGGTTGTACCAGTAAAGAAACCTCCTCCAGGTAGTCTGGCTGTTACCACCGTTGGAGCTGCCACAGCTGGGAGCGGACTGCCACCGGGTAGTACACCTAATATATTTGCTGCAACAGGAGCTACACCAAAAAGTATGATTAATACAACAGGTATTGTCCTTAAATATTTTTGTGACTCTCATTTTTATTTGTTTGGTTTTTGTTTTGTTACCTTTAGTGGTGTTTTGTTTTTTAATCATCTTTTTGTTGCTGTTTTTTGTAGTTCAGAAATAGAACCTGGAAAGATTAAATCTTGGCCTTTATTAGAGACAGTGTTTTCTCTTGGTCTATGTTTATAATCTTTGATAGTTAACACTGGACCTGCACAGCCTTAAATAAGTTAATACATAGCCTCAGTATTGTTTTGTAAGTGTAGATTAGAATGTAAATAAGTTAAATTTTCCTGTTCTATGCAATAGAGGATCCTTATGTGATACATACCAATTAATCCCTCCTTATGCATCAAAGAAAGAAATCATAGATTGTGGAGGTGAATATTTTGGACAATTAGTATTTGTCAATTAAAATTATACCATGATTTTTGGAAGGTTCTTCATTAAGAAACTACTTAATTTAACTGTACTCATATCTTAGCAGAAGTTGTTTATTGTGATCTATAGAAGGAGGATTAGACCTTCTTTTTTAATTATTTATAATAGCGATAATGGGATTATCTATCATGAAGGAGCCTGTTGACTATGGAGAAATGTTTCCATTGAGAAATTAATCCTTACTTAGAGCAGCTGATATTTACTTAAACTCCTTTGAAATGTCTGGCAATAGTCTGTTTTCTTTCTAAAATAAGCGAAAGCACTTGAGAGAAGAGCTTTCTTCAAGGATATCACAACTTCACTCAAGAGTTGAGAATGTGAAAATCTCCCTGGGGTTGCAGCAAATAGAGGGGAAAGCTTTTGGCATCCTTCTGCCTTATGGAGTAATATGAAGACGCTCATTTTCATTTTTCTTTCCTTTTGCAGATTGCCTTTAATACCTGGTAATAGAACTTTGATTTTTCTAAGGATAAAAGAAATCTTAAAAACTAATTAACCTGAGGCAAATGGGAGGAATGAATGCTCTGAATAATGTTATCACTTCTATGAACAGTTGCATTTGTGTAGACAATTCTGTTAATCTTGAACGGATTTCCTTTAAGGTATTCTTATGTCATGAGAAAAAAACCCTATACTGGAAACCCTGTTTTCCAAATGATACTGACTAGTAGTAAGCTTTTCAGTCTTCTCACTGATTAAAAATCTGGAATATAGTAGTTCCTGTTTGTAAGTAAAAAATAAGCATTTTAAATTGCAAATTTTAAAATCAGTCATTTTCCCAATACTGTTCTTAGTAGAGGACAGAACTGCAGATGCCATGCTGCATTGACTGTGGATTAAAGGCTGATTTTTTTTGGTAGATCTTGTAACTTCTCTTTTTAAATGCAATTGTTTTTGATTCCTAATCTATGGATTAGCTTGATTAAAGGAAAAGTAATGATTCAATAGAATTTCAGCAAGTATCAGATTTTATTAGAACTATATGTGCACTAAATTTCTTTAACAATGCATTTTATGAAGATATGAATTTTATATTAACATTTTACAAATGCTAAACACATTAAGGACAGTTTTAAAAAGTAGTATCACACTGAAAACATTCAAATATCTATTAGATTAAAATGCTCATTTTGACCTTTTTAATTAAGGTATGCCTATGGTAGTCAAAACAGTGAATCATGTATGTCAGTTTTTGAGATATATAAATAAAGTATCCAGATACTTTCTGGTTTATATACTCACAGTCTATAATTTGTTTTTGTTTTTTTTTTTTTTTTACTGTGGTAAAGAAACAGAATGCAATTTTTTAGAAACACTAGATGTCCTCCCAAACCTATTTACAGTTGTTTTTACAATATGTCACAGATATGCTAGAAATACAGTTATATCTATGAGGCATTTTCTGTGTTGGACTTGTGTGAAAGGTGTTTTTTTCAGTTATTCATGAATTGCAGTTGGTGTTTACATTCCACCTGCCATCGCTGTCATAGTCAATGTCACTGTCACGATTTAATGAGATGTATGTTACTGAAGTCCTTTAGTTCTTTGAATGTATATTTGGGGAGATAGGTTTTCTTCCTTCATCTCTTTATGTAAGAAATCAGCTTTATAGGTTTTAGATTGGATTTCTGTAATTCATATCCTCAACCTCACTTGTATGTTAATCCACCAGTTCCAGCTCTTTCTGACCTTCTCTTCTGGAAACCCAGCTGGTTAAACAACTTAGCAACTGCATTTTTAAACATCCTTAATGAAGAAAATTTTACTTTGGAAGAAAAAGGGAAGAAGGAATAAAAATATGTTTTGTCTATGTATATATGAATATAAATATGTAAATAATATAAATATGTAAATAATATAAATCACACACACACATATATATATGAAGCCTTAATCTTTTTTAAGCTATCCTATTCCCAGTTAAGTTGATGTGATTCCGAGCCTGGGAGAGATAGCCTACCTTATATTTTTGTGTTTCTTTCCCAGCGTGCTTGGGTACATTTACAGTTTGTATTTAGTCCAAGTCAGAACACCCAGTGTAAACTACAATCCATCTCCCACTCCCATTATTAAAATAACAGCCTAAATCAGTTCCTAATCTATACCCGGAACTTCACCAGCTACTCAAGGCCAGCAAATTCTGCTGCATTTTGAAACTCTTTTGAATGTAAATGTTCGTAAATGAGCCAGTCAAAATTCTAGTCTTTAATTATTTTGTCAGTAAAAATTATCTAAAGGCAAATTAAAAAAAAAAAAAAATCAGACCTGCTGTCAGAAAAATTTTTGCTACTACCAGCATTTTACTTCTCCTTCACTACTGGCTAGCTGCTTAAGCAGTTAAAAAACCATAAATGCTTTTTAGATCTCTGCAAGAAACTGCAAAATAATTTATACCTGTGTAATGCAAAGGACAGTGATGTATCAACTGCTAAAACTGACCAGCAATAATAACAATTTTTTAAAATTGCCAGAATAATGTTGTCTCTAAATGGGGGTCTCTGCCCCTCATTGCTAACTTGGATAAATCTTGTTTCCTGTCAGCCTCATCTCTGGTAGCATTGCAGTCCCTCAGGCTTTGAACTCCAAATTTGTTGCTACCTCTCTTGCAGTGATGTGTTGCAGAAGGACTGTGCAGCAGAACACAGACAGCATTTATCACAGCACTCTCACTGCTCATAGCCACTCTGAGCCTTTGCTGGCTTGCTTCAAAGAGGCTGAACTCACAGTACCGTTTCAGCAAACATGATAGATTGGCATTTAGAGTCTAAGTTTAGCCCTTAGCTCTGACCCAGATCGCTTAAAGTATAAATGTATGCTCTGTCTGAATCTTTTTTTTCTGGGCAGCTGTTCACAACCCATTGAAATTATACCACCACTGGCTTCCCTACTTTTACGATCTTAAAATTCTCCTTGTCTTGAGGAAGGAAACAGAAGAACTGTAATTAGAGTCTTAATACACCTCAGACACTAGTTTCCCTCATTACTTCCTGAAAGGTTATACATTTTCTATCTTCTCTGTCATTTTTTAATTTGTATTTTATTTTCTGCCTATAGTTGCAACTGGGCAGACAAATGTGTATATACAAATTTTCAAAATAAAAATTTAAAATTCTAGTCTCCACTCAAGCTCATCTTAAGTATACCTTTATTTTAGAAAGATCTTGCTTTACAAGATGATTAAAAAATATTTTCAACTTTGGAAAGTAATTTGGGAATAATGAAAATGAGGTAAGGATTTATTTTGCCTGATTTTCAATAGCTTTTTAAGTTTATTATTTTTTTACTAGCTAAATAAGGTATTAATTGGTATGATTATCATATGGAATGGTTTTCATTATTTTGTAATAAATAACACTACTTCCTTACTTAGAAGTAGATTAATAATACAAGGACTATATTAAAGCCTCTAAAAGTTTTGTTTCTTAAGACTGAATTAAGATCTGTGTTTTTTGGGGGACAGGTGCAGTAGACTCGGGATCTTCTTCTTCCTCTTCGTCATCCAGCTTTGTGAATGGTGCTACCAGCAAAAACCTCCCAGCTGTCCAAACTGTTGCTCCAATGCCAGAGGATTCAGCTGAAAATATGAGGTATCTTTTTATATTAATTATAATTCCTCCTCTAAAGTAGTGTAAAAATAAATTAAAAAAAAAACACCTCACCTAATGTGCATTATTGTAGTTATATACATTGTATTATATGTAACTTTTTGGTATTAAGAATGTATATACTAAAATACTACTTCACTGAAAAGTCTGACTTGTTCAACTGAAGAGTTCAAACTAAGAAATGTTCAAACTATACCAGACACTAAAATTTCATTGAAAGTCATTTTTCAGTTGACTGGCTTTTTACTTTGTACGGTGATGATAGTACGAGTTGGGATGTGTATACAATGTGGTAATGGAGCACTAGCAATTGGAAAGAGAGACTCAACCTCTTCTGATCGAATTAAAGCCTTAGTTAAACTGGAGAGGACAAAGCCAGACCTGTATTTGTGCAGATAACTAAATGGTGCACCAGATCTGAGTTGGTTTGGCAAGAGACCCATGCCATGGGGTAGCTAATACCTCTCTTACACTGACTGGCAGTCAGGAAAATGCCTTCTGAAATTCTTACTAAATATCTGGTATAATAGGTTATTGTTGTGTACAAGTATTCAGTTTTGCTGCAGAACACTCCAAAGGCAAATTTTTGACCTTTTCAAGGGGCACACATGTCTGCCCTAGAAAGCTGACAGAATATACTAAGGAGTGGCCAAGTGTCCTGTAGTTGGCTGGCCACTTCAAGGTGTGGTTTTAAAAATTTTGGAGTGGAGAGAGCAAACAAGCTGTTTATTAGCTGTTCAAGAGGTAACAAGCTTAGTAGCTCATGAACAAATGATTTCATTCCCTGATGAACTACAAATGAAATAAACCTAAATCAAGGATCCTATGTAACCCATAAAAAAAGTATCAGTGCTTCAGTGATTTAAAACACAGTGACAAAAAATGCCTTTTTTCTTGCTGGTCCCATCCGAAGGGTCAGGTGAGTGGTGCATGTGGAATCACAGCAATGGGTGCAGACACAGGTTTAAAACAGAAGGACTGTTGGCTCCACTCCAAAAGAATGCAAATGTTCAAGGAGAGAATGACCATTTGTATGATGTTATTTATTGCTTGACAGTTTTATGAGGCAAGTTAATAAAACTGTGGTGTAATTAAACCACTCCTTTTTGCTTCTTGTCTTCATATGCTAGGACAATGCTTCACTGAGGGTTAAATCTTTTTTAAAATTCAGATATGCATGTTAAAATTAAATTGGTAAAAGTAAATTGGTATGTTAAATTTCAATTGGATCATTAATTAGTTTCTTTTTCAGTTATTTTAAACAATGAAATGTTCTTGTTTTTTCACAAGCATTTTTAAAGTACTTGTCCTGGAATCAAAGGAAAACTTGAGTTGCACAATCTGGAACTCAAATTCTGAATTCAGAATTTGAACACAGAAATAGTTGTAGTACCTTAAATTAGTGACTGACATGTAAATAACCCCAAGGAATGTCTTTTGGGCTTATTTTCCTTTCCTCTGATCACTCTCTCAGTCCCATCCCCTCTGCCTAAGAAACAACCTTTAGTTTGATAATATATATATTTTTTGTAATGTCATATGAATTCATTGTGATTTAACTTTTATGAGATTAAAAGTCAGACTTGTTTGTGGGGACAGAGCATGAAGTGAGAGCTAACTTATCTAAACCTTCCCTTATAGCAACTCCGTAGGAAAAAAGCTGATTATGGCTGTAGACTGAGCAAAGTGAGGAGGGGAATAATGTTGGACTTTCAGACATTTAATAGTCTTGGTTTGGAAGCAGAGGTTTGGCTTGGAATGAGATTGGGAAGGTAGCATACTTGCGACTTGGACAGTTTATGCCCTCACCTCTCTTTGCACTTCCTTGTGGTCAATTCAAGCAGGAGATTGTAAGAATTGTCCTTCGGAGTCTTTTTGCTCACAGTTTTAAATGTGTTTCCTGTAATCTGATGTTGCTATTGTGGTCTTTCAATCTTTTCTGACACACTTTATCACCTTTCTATGTATAAATTAAATCGTTCATATATATAAATTATAAATATATACTATATATACTATCTATAATAATGTATATAATATATATTATATATATTTATATATAGCTTATTTTCACACGTGTGTTGCCTTTAATCAGCAAATTAAATAATTTTGAATTTGGAAGCTATTAAGAGTTTATTTGCCTTGAATGTCCAGAAATGGAGAGGGAAGACCAAAATGTTATTTCTTTACAAAAACCTCTTAAAATCTCTTAGTTAATTAATGAAAAATGGTTACATTAATCTCCATAGGGATTCCCTTATGGTTGCACTATACTTTATAAGGCATAATAAAAGTTAGAAATGGCTGTAGAATCAGCTGAGTCTCACTCCTTTGTGTATGTAAGTACAGGAGAGGTAGTGGATGGGCCTCCTGCTTCCCTGAAAATTTTTTGGGGATCTCTGTGTAAGTTTACTGCTTCATTTTGCTTGTTCTTTTTGGAACTGTAGAACAAGAACTCTAGTCAGTTTCTGACGTGTAAATGCACCAAGGAAAAGTATTTTTCTCTTCTTTCTCTATTTAAATATCAATTTCTCTCCTTTTATATGGATTTTTTTTAAAGTACTAATCTCTGATCTCATTTTTTCACAGAATACTATTCCAAATTGACCATTAATGTGCCCATAGTAAACAAGATCCATTGGCTGCCCATTTGATAATAAGGTGTTTATTAGTGGCTCATCCAAGGTGTTGGTTAGTAGCATATCCACACCTCCAATATTACTTGATTCTTAAATAAAAATTGATATTAATTTAAAAACATTTGAATTCTTTTCAACTTTGTCACTAGAGGCTTTCCCACAGTGAAATTAACTTCAAATAATCTTTTAAAACAAAGGCTGTTGATATGAACCCATAATTTAGGGTATTAGAAAATCAATATCTGAATTTCAAATCAAACTGCAGCAGACTAAAAGAAAATAAGCTATAGGGGTACAGGAAAATAATTTTATGCTAATGAAGGAAAACTTGCAATGTGTTTGCAATGTCAGCTTTCTTTTTAAATGTAGGGATCTTCACGTGATCTGAATTAAAATGTCCACATTTGTTAAGTGTTTATAGATAGTAGATAAAGTATAAAATTTAAATGTCAGTGATCATTCTCTTAGATTCTGTCAATAAATGTTACTTCTTCCTATAACTGCATTTTTAAATGCCAATATTTTGGTGCCATAATGCCAATACAATGAAAACCCAGCAATCTTAAAAAGAGCAGCAAAAGTTCTTAGTAGACTAGGATATGTATGTAATTTCATTTCCATTTTAAAGTAATAGTTTATTTCTTTAAGATAATGCCTCAGGTTTTCAACCTTGGTGTAAGAGTTCCAGAGGGCAAAAGTGTTACACCCTGTTAAGTTTAAAAGGGAAGAAAGACCCTTAAACAGTACAACCCTTAGCACACTGGTGTTCTCGTACTATTGCTAGGTTTGTATTCCCAGACAAAGAAATATTATTTCTGGTATTTAAGAAGCAAACAGAAGTCGCAACACAAGGAGAAATTAAGGACCATACCATGCTTCAAAGAGTCTCAGCAGGCAGAGAAGTATAAATGGAAAGACAAAGCGATCATTTTCCCTCAAAGTTGAAGAAAAGTATATTGGTTCTCTTGATATCTGTGCTAGAATGCTTTCTCAGATACTTCCTTGCAATACCAAATGTTGAACAAAAAAGAAAGTTGCTTATGATTGTTTTGGGTGAAGAAAAAAGCTCTCTTTTCAAGCTTTCAAATGTGTATAAAATTATGAGATGTGGATAAGCTGAGATAGGTGAAATAGACTTAACTTAAATATCTGGCATTCTTCTTGTCATGTTTGAAAATGAGAGTAAAAACTTTACTTGTTCTGGGGTACGATGCAAATGCTGTAGAATTTATGAGGCTGACACAATGCTGACATGGCATTTCCATTTACTTAAAGCCATTTAAAAACTGTAACGTTTAATCAAATTATGGTCATCCTCTTTTCTAAAGAAGCTTACAGCAATTTTTAAAAACAGGTATGATTTGACATAATTTTTTAACTTCTATTTTGAAATGTTCTTCCAACCATGGTCTCTGTTTTTTCACAGTATTACTGCAAAGCTTGAAAGAGCCTTAGAAAAGGTGGCCCCTCTCCTGCGAGAAATTTTTGTTGATTTTGCCCCTTTCCTATCCCGAACATTGTTGGGCAGTCATGGACAAGAGCTATTGATTGAAGGTACTGTTTCTGTTATAAGATTATATTACTTTAACTATTAGTCTTCTGATATGAAAAATTTTTCACTTTCACTAGACTTTATGTAACTATTTCTGATAAATAGTTAGTTGTTAATATGTTGTGATTTCACTTCCTTGCATTTCATTTCATTCAAAGAAATTAAAAGTTATAATTTTTGTACCCATTTTTTCTTTGAGATTGCTCCGTAAAGATACATCCTGTATCTGTATTTGGTAGGGATGTTAGTTCCTGAGATAGGTTGGTTTGATTCACACAGGAAGATAAAGAGTTGTCCCTAGAGGGGAATAGAAAGTGAAGACTTTTAAAGAAAAGTATCCTTGAACACCTTCAAGGATTTTTTAAGGCTTTTATTTGTTGTCTTTACTACTTCATATTTAGAAAATTAGCCTCATAAATGAAGCAGCAAGTAATGCAGAAATTATGCAGAAAGTGCAAATATGTAAACCTCATGCAGAAAGCAATGAATCAGTACTAATGCAGTTAAAACAGTGAAGGCGGAATTTGAATGAGCATGCACTGCTCCCACATCGTGTATTCAGAGGACTATATTCTGCCAAGTAAACTTTTTCCTTCCAGGATTGTTCTTACACACAATAGTGCTGTTTATTGAGAGAAAAAGTCTCATTAAGGCAAGGTTTATTATATGTGAAGATCTACACAGAAGAAAATAAAGCTTTGTGTTCAAATTCCAAAACCCCTTCTGTTATTCATGTGTTTTATGTAAACATTAGTGTACAGTTTTTCTATGGACTCGATTATTATTCCTCACAATGTTGGCCCTTGTTGCTAGAAATATTTGCATCTTGTAACTGAAATCTTCTAAAGAGCCTTTTCTTTTTTTGTCTTTTTATTGTTTAATAATATTATTGTTTAATAATACCAAGGAATGGTGTAGTAGCTTAGTAATTCACAGAAGTTTCAGGTATTTTATACTGTTAATTTTATAACTATAAGTTGCACTTCTCACTTAATGACACCTGAAGTTAATGGTCTGAGATGCGCATTGTGATGACTGCAAGATATTTGATGGATTACATTCTTAAATATCTTTTTTCAGTGAAGTTGGTTGCATTATCCTTGCATTATCCTTTTCCATTTGGCAATTGATTAATGGTACTACACTTTTTATACAATACAGCTAAAATTGTCCTGGTCTCATCTGAGTTCTTTTATAGATTAAAAAAATTCTTTATCAGTGCTGTTCTGATTTTGTCTTTTGGTCAGATTCATAGCATGAACAAGGCCACAGCAGTTCACAGGATAAAACAAAGAATAAAAAGCTAGAGGCCACAGGAACCTAACAACTGTACAGCAGTATTTTATCTCACTGCCTATCCAGAGAAAACGTTACACTGGCTGTAACATGCTTCTGATAACCACTTGGAGTATCATTCCAGATTTTGCCTCACCTATGACTCAGCCTCCCAATTCAGTCTCAGAAAACACTGTTTACAAACCAAACACTGAGTTCCAAAACAAGTAGTATCCTCCACATCACTTTTCCTTAATGTCATGTCTAATCTCTTCAATCATTCTCTCTTTCCTTATTTGTAAAAACCAGTCCTTTCACCTAAGATATTGAAATAGCAATCTCTATAGAAAAAAATCCAAGTACATCATGGATTTTTACACTGTAGGACCTGAACTTCTGTTTACTCCCTCTGAAATAGTTTTGCTTTTTTACTTCATAGCAAAGAATTCAGAGATGCTTTTTTAGTCATTGTATACTTATCTTTTCCTTCTTCATTGCCTGTATGAGACCCTTGATTTCAACTAAACTGAATTTAAAAGAGAATTCTAAATTCTCTCCTAGTCTGATACCCGATTTACTTTGAGAAATTTCCTGTCATTGCTTACTGAAAGCCAGTGGTGGTCGTTGAAGTACTTGAAAGTGCTCTCCAGGTAATGACGCTACAAAACAGAATTTTAGTGGCATTATTCAAGATATGTGAGTACATAGAATTCCTGTGGGGCTTTGATAATTGAAATTTGGTTTTTTACTGGCAAGTAGTAATTAGCGTGACAGTTTTATATGAAATAGTTTAATTTGTTGCTTTATATGTAAAGGTCTTAGTCAAAAGGAGCAAATACACTTTATATTAAGTCTTAAGGCAAATACACTTTATAAAATTAAGTCTGTTGCCTGTTTTTCAAATTGATCACCATTAAAAAAGTAAGTATCTGTTGTGTTCTATGAAGCATGTCCTTTTTTTCTGATTATTCAAGCTCCCTCCCTTGCTGTTTTTCACAACTGCCTTATGGTATGAAGTCTTACTCTTATGAGATTTTGCTAAAATCTGAACACTGTCAGGCATCCTTGATGACATGTGCTTTTTCTTGAAGCCCTCTGTAGTGCTCTTGTGCATGTGTGTATAAGAAATACTAAATCATTTTCAGAATTGGTAAGAATATCCACACTTTTGTAGCTGAGGTTTTGCATACTGGAGAGCACAAAATAAAATGGAACAGAAAACAAAATTCTTTTTAATATTTCTAAAACAGATTAATTATGCAAACTTTCCAGAATATCTGATGCTTTAAGATAGGTGTTGTTAATGTTTTTGGAAATGTGTGTATAACTTAGTTATGATTTCATAATAGTAGTAGTAGTTCAGCTGCCTGAAACTTTTGGTGAAAACTCTTGCAGTCATATCCTGCCACCTCATCTTCCTTTAGCTTGTATCATAATTATGTGCCATGGAAGACTGGCTGATTTACTGTTTGAGTAAATTATACTTAATATCTAAGTGGCTTTTCAAGTTTTGATTAGAATTGAAATGAATGGGCTGCAATAATCTGGTTAGTCTAGACCAAAAACTTAGACCACTCATACTCAAAATTGTTAACTTTTCTTGTTTGTTTATGTAAATTCCCAAATGTGATAGCACAGGAACCTTATCAAGTAGTAATTTCATATTGCAGAATATATTTATTGGTAGATATATAGATGAGGAGTCATGTATTTACTTCCTAAAATGACTAAATTACTAATTACTAAAATAGTTACTTGCTCCTTTTTCCAAAACCAGTTCTTTCTCCAAAGGTATCTTACACTGAACTGAATTTCAAATGGTTCATCAAGTTCTCAGAATATTTTTAAGTGGAAAATATCCTCAACAATGGGTTAAAAAGGACTGATTTGCAATTGAATGCAAATAGCTTCAAACAGAGGGTACCAGAACCAGCCCAACACTGCTGTGGTTCATCAACTGAGGTTCTTTCAATGCCTCAGAGAACAGAAGTTGCAAAGGTTAAAATCGTCCGTATAGAAACTAATTGGAAACAAACATGCAATATGTGTAGGTCACATATTTGAGCTTAGCAGTGCTCATTGTGGAGTTCCATTTAACACTTGCACAGATATGTTTTCACTAAGTCTAGTTTCCATATGGTCTGCAAATTCCCTCCATGTAAAGCGGATTACAACATTCTAGCTTTTAGGTGAAAATTTTGCAGGCAAGTGTAATCTGATCTGTAGACGAAAGAAAAGCTATATCCTCTTTTTGTCAAGCACAGATGGGTAAAAATATTTTCACTACAGCTATTCTTGGAGCGTCTTGATCTATAAGAATAGGTCCACGATCGAAACATATCACATAGAATGCTTTCCCTTCTCTTTAGTGAGATACCAAACAAACTTTTATTTTCTTATATCATTAGCTGGGTAGGAGGTCAGCCAAGTAGCTCTTCTGCAAAAGAGGTCTTACAAATTCTTTGGGTAACATTTGATATGTTTCTGATACATGCAGAGTTCAAATCAGATGAAACAGGGAATGGTTTTGTGCTGATAGGAGCAGAATCTGCTTCTCCTCATTAACTCACCACATGGCCCTGTGAAAATATTCAGTAGAAGTGGTGATGGACTAGCTTTTTATGGTGTTTGACAGGAGGCTTCTTGAAACAATTGAAAAATTGCCCAAAACATTCCTTTTGAAACCACAGATAGAACTTGAGTGCTAAATGACACTGCTTTAAAAGACAAGTGTGACATCACTGTAGCGTCTATCAGTATTGTGATTAGTTTCTTATTTCCTTGAATAATACTGAGTTTTGCATTAGGAAAACCAAGGCAACCATTTTCCTAGAATACTGCGGTAATCTGGAGATATCCCTTATACTTTCTGGGGAAAAATTAGTTTTTTGGTGCTTAACGTGGCCCTTGATTTCTCTAAGAAACTTTTCAGAACCTTTGTATTGTGCTCAGGAGCACAGCTGCTATAATGTAGAGAAATGCATGCCTTTGCAGAACTTTTTTTCTCCTGTATACATTATTTTCTCATTCTTTTATCTCACTCTGCCACATCCAAAATATTTTTATTTGTGTGTCCAGGCATGTTTTCTTTCAACTATTTAGACTCATGGTAATTGCTCTACCAGTCTGTAGCACAGCATGTAGCCCACATTCTGAACAAAAGTAAATTAATAAATATAATAAATATTAGCAAGTAAGAGGGAAAAGGAATAAATAATGTTATGATTTTATAATTTGTATTAGCTGGAATTTAGAGTATGCAAATAAAACCTTAAGCTATTCATATTGCTGAAATTTCTATAACCGACTTTTTGATGCTATTTTGCTATTTTTATTAGCAGTCTTTATTACGGTACAAAATTATTTCTGGCAAAACTAAGTGCTTAGATGGAGATATACAAAATGAGAAGCAAAGGCGTTCCATTGGAGACATATGTCAAATAATTTTCTGGACTAACCAAAACTCAAGAAAAAGCCAGATTTCAACACACTCAGATGCTGAGTCCAGTTCTTATGAACAAAATACATAGACTATACCTGCAGGGTGGTAAATGGTGGACAAAGCCATGCAAAGAATGTACTGATTACCAAAATATTTGAGATACTTGGCTTCCTTAGCTCAGTGCTGAGGCAACAAAGACTTGTATAATGCCTAGGATGAGGACATGATTTCATTTCTGTGCACAACTTCAGTAAAACTCTTACTATCTGGTTCTGTAGTCAGCACTTCAAGAGTGATACACACACATTGCAGAGAGAACAAAAGAGAAGGGCATAAGAGTGATTGATGGAAGAGAGATAAAATCCACAAAGTACAGTGTAAGGAGCTCAATTTGTTCGGTGTTCCAAAGAGAAGAGATAAAAAGAAGTTAAATACTACAGGATGTCTTAGCCTTTCTACCAACAGAATGCCTAATAAGGATAAATATCATGGAAAACTTGAATAGGGCTTATCCTCAAGTGTTGTGATCGATGTTACTTGTAATCTTTATGATCTTTTAAACATTCTTTCTAAATAGAGTCTTCAAGCCATCTTCTCAAGAGGAAAAATGTCATGTGTTTGCAGGATGGTTTTGGAGCTTCTTTGTGACTTTGGAGCCTGTGAAGCCCCATTTCCTTTGTACCGTATCCTGCAAGGAATGATAGACTGCATTAACCCTGATTTGCTTTAACACTGCATCACTGCATCTATTCACATGGTCATAGGCAGGTGTACTTCAGTGCCAGCTAACCACCTTCAGAAATCAATAAAAACAATGGGTTTTTAAACTTGTTCTGCAGTTGTTTGCATCTCAGCTGTGGATGCAGTCGGGAATATATCATCTTCCCTTGAGACACCACAGATTGCCTGTGTTGATCACACTGGGTGAGGAGGATCAGCCTTTAATTCTCTTGAAACCTTTTCAATGTGTTGTCCAGTTTCAGCCAGTTTAACGGAGATTGCTTAAAAGATGCTATTTTTACACAGTATTCACACATATGAATATCTGTTTAAAGAAAAGATAAACTATAACTTCTTGGGTGAGGCAGTAGTTACATGTGTGTTTCTTAATCAGATTCAGTATTTGCTCTGCACTACTGTTTGGGGTATGCCATCAACATTTAGTGAAGAAATGGAAAACTGAATAGTAATTCAAAAAAATTTCATCCGATAAATTTGCAGCAGTGTAATATAATGTATTGGTACAATACTATGGGTATTGTGGCATAAGGAGTAGGAAAGCAATTGATAAAGGGAGACTGAGAAAGTGGTAGAACTCAACCCTATTAGACATCAGAGAATTTCTTTTAGAAATTAAGATGAATGTTAAAACTTTCTGCGGAGGGGTCAGGCTAATGTCATTTGCTATGTGTGTCTCCCTGGACATGATCACTCTGTTAAATCAGGATAAAGAATCTTATGGAGTCAGGAACTCTGAATTTGTTTTCAAGGCTAAGGAGTTTATAATATATTTCTTCTCTCCCCTGCCATATCCCACTCTTTCCTTTCCTTTCCATGTGCCCTAGGTGTCTCAGTGTACCTTCTTCTCTGTCTAGGAATAGGTGATGCTGCATGTTTAGCACAGTGCGGTTAAATCTAGTTAATTTACTGACCTCTATAGTCCCCTATAAGAGTTTTCCCGAATTTATGCTAGTAGGATTCCTATTCATAAATTTCTTTTTATCTTCTCTGTAAACAGTCACAAAAAGATCCCAGAGAAATCACACTACTGCCTGAAAATAAGCCCTGTTAGTAAAAGAGGTTGGAACAATAATGAATTACAGATAATTCTTTACTTCAGTAAGTTTAAAGTTTATATATTTTCCTTTTTTACATTATGAACTTCTGCAAATAAGAAAACAATGGGTCATTTTGAAACAGGGCATGAAATCCTCCAGTGGATGACTTTTAAAATACTGCTACAGATTGAAATTCTGCCCACACATGTTGTAATGCATTCATAAACAGGAAAAAAGTTAATGAATTTCAAACTGCAATTTATAGGCATGTCAGAAATTTTTTGTAAGAAACTCTCTCTCTATGATTGGTATGATTAGCTCAGAGTATCCTAATGAAAGGCTCCACAGTGTGCTCATGTTTCTGCACACACTTTGGGACTGCTTCTGGGTTTTACTAAAAATATCAATGAGTCAGACACACATGGAGACAGAAGACAACACTAGTTTTCCGGAAGTCTTTATGGTAGGAACAAAGAAATGCTGAAGTGTTAAGTGGATATTCAAATCTGCCTATTTATCTGCACATGGTCCAGCACAGTCAAGGTTCAAAGCTTTGCAACTTTCCACAGTTTTTCAGAGTATGTTACCAGTGACAAGACAGATGCCAATTCAGAGGAAATCTGAAGAGTAGGTGCCAAAAAAGGAGTCTCTCTTATTTATCCACATTGAAATCTTCAAACTATAATGACCCCAACATCAGTTACAGAACATTTTTTTCACACAGTATTCCTTTATGACACCTTTAAAGGAATATCATTACAAACACCAGAAAGAGGATACACATACATTCGATTTTGAAGATTTAACTCGATTTACTGAAGTTCCTGTGTGCAGAAGTATGTTCTGAACAGATGTTTAACGTGGCAGGAAACATTATAGTTCAGAGATCCAGATAGCAACTAGGAAATGCATAGCATCTGGCACCTTTTTGAAAGTAAACCTGCCAATAATTAATGACACATATGAACCACTCTATCCCTGTCTAATGAGTTGGACACTTACTAAGATGTATTAGACTATGGAACAGAGGTTAACTGCTTATGCCCTCTCCTCTGTCTTTGACTTGTGTGGTCCCAGTTCAAGAGTAGAAATTGTTGACACTCAGATTATATGTTGTTGATTATATTATCATTATTGCATTGATTAATAATCAAGATATCTTTACAAGCCAAAACTTAACGTATTCCCATTAGACAGAAATCGGTATTGTTCTTTTGCATTGCCAATGATGAAAAATAATTACTGAAAAATGTGAGACTAATTGGAAAGTTTAGTTAGGAGAGTACAGATGTAAAAAATAAAAATAATAATAAATAAATGCCCTTAGGAAAGCAAAAGCTGGTAACAGTGTAAAGTAGTAAGGTTTGCTCTAAGAAGTTCTGGAAGTAGAATCCACTAGATGTTTGAAGTTACTATGTAACCTTTTTTCAAAGGAGTAGTCTGTCTTCCAGTTTCAAGCCATAAAGCCTGGAAAACACTGGGTTTTTTTGCCTTATAACTCTAGAAGAATACCCTCCCTGATGTCTTCATAGTCCATCTTTGTTGTAATGCCATCCAGGTTAAGTGTCCTTCTGTCTTTATTCTTGGTCTAACTTTCAGCTTTACTGGAAATTAATTTTCTTTTTTTAGTAAGTTTTTATACCACAACAATAAAAAAAGGTAGCAAGAGACCTATTTAAAGTTGTTTTGAGGAAATAATTTTTAAAAGATTCTGGAGAATGTTCTTAACATGTACAGGCACTACTGTAACACAACCTGTAGGTGGACTCATCATATCAGGTAAACAGCAGTGCTGTATGGTAACACTGGACTAAGTTGTAAAAGCTTTTTTTTTTTTTGAGAACAGCCACCTTTTCCCCCCTTATTACTTTCTCCTCCGCTGTCCAGGTCCAAAGAAAAACGAGGTGGTATGCCAAAAAGGTATTCAGTATCTACAGGATGTTCATGCTGTGACTGAAGCTCCCCACAGGCAGAGGTTCTCTGGTTCTTATTCCACTTAATTCATCATTCAGAACTCAGCAGGGGACTCTGCCTGATTTTGGACTTGAAACAGTTATGCTGGTATTTGCCCCACCCTTTGTCCTCTAAAGGCTTAAAGTGGAATCAATTTACTTTATTATACTGGCAATATTTTCAAGAGAACTACCTAACTGTGATAATCTATAAGGTGCAAATGACATCTCTGTATCAGGCTTTGCCCTGAAAAATGTATTTCTCATGAATAGTCTAATGATCTTTGTCCATGCAGCCTGAGCTCTATGTACAGGTTCTCTACAAAATTCATCTCATTAGGGCTGGTCACAGTTTTTCCTTCTGTATTCCTTAACTCTGTGTCTACTTATCACCCATTCTTATGATGCAGAATGAAATATTTTGATTAGTGACCAAATTCCAAACTCCCTTACTCGTCCTAAAGATTTAAAGGCACTTCTACAGTTCATCCCATTGGATATGCATGTGCTTGTTTCCATGCCTTCAAGGCTTAGAAAAGGAATATTGCACGAAAACTGTAGACTTAACTTGAGAAACTACACTTGAATCTTAAAAATATACTTGTTTATAGAGCCTTTTTTGATAGAAAAAACTGTTAGTTATAGCATAAACATTAATGAACCATCAAGCTTGATTTATCTATGTACTAACAGACTTCCTTCAGGCCTGGGATTATTTTTGCAAGAACTAAGATATTATATCTTTACCGTGTTCAGTGTAGCTTTAGGTTACATTTTATGTCCCTCAAAAAGAACCCTCCAACCTGCTAAACATCTATTCTCTTATATCGTATCTTATTTTGGTTTGGTGGTATGGAATTTTATGATTTGTTCTCTTTGTAGTTGTCTGAAGATTTTATTGCAGTGAGAAACCCTCATGCTGAAAGATCTTGTCAGACAACAGAGACAGTTGTGATATGTCAAATTAAGATGGCAAAGTGATGTCAAAGCAGGTCTAGGGAGAGTCCATAACAATGTTACTGTCAAGTAAATAAAGAAAACTGAAACATGAGAAATACAAGTTATTTCAAGTGATCTATGACTGTGGTATGTTTTTTTGTTTTGAGAGACACTGTTTCAGAATGATTACCATTTGTCAGTAGGGCTTCAGGTTGGGAGCAAGATCTGATGGCTGCCAAATAAGGTCAGCAAAGTTCAGCTTGGAAAGGGAGATATTTTTTCTTTGTTATTGAATTCTTAGAAAACATTTATCATATAAAAAATATTACTTTACCAGCAGTTTGCTCAACTAGATACAGAAATTAGTTTTGCTACTCAGGAGATCACACCTAGTTAAAATAATGGCCACTTTGACCCTAGAAATGTAGAAACTTGCATAGGCTCTGTGAAATTTTGTTATGCTTCCTATTTATGGCTGCACTGGTTCACTCAGTGTGGCCCCAAGGTTGCCAAAGAGAAGAAAGATAAGGAAGTAAGGAGGACCAGTAAAGAGTAAGTGGATTTATTGCTGTGCAGCTTAACCTTTTCTCACCATCCTTTTTTCTCATTCACCACACACATATTTCAGTTGTGTCATACCATGATGATAGTACCTTTCCTAATAATAGGAAAGAAAGTAACAAAGAACTAGAAAGAAATAGTTAGAAAGAAGAAAACAAAAGGCAATTCCTATGTTTACAAAAAGAGGAGAGGGACAAAAAAAAAAGGAATAAATAAGCATAGAAAACAAGGCATCAAATACGAATAAGATATAGACTGAAGCTAAGAAAAAGTTGATAAACTTCAGGAGTAAAAATAAAAATTCATACTTGAGGAAAATATAACATTGAGTAATGCCTTTTCAGGGAAATCATGGTATTCTAGAGGTCATACCTATGATCAGTCTTGCCCAGGATATCATTTTTGACAGCTTTAGAAATAATTGGAAAAGGTTCTTGAGATGAGGAGAAAGCACCATAGGTGTGGTGAACATATAAAGTATAAACATTTGCTTGTGTCAGTGAGTGAAATGAATGTTCTCATTTCTGCTTGTATAGTTTTTTGAAAATAATTTGCTGTTGGGGTAATACTTTCAAAATGTATTTCCTGTAACACAGATTTGAAAGGAGGTGAAGGACAGAGAAAAAAAATAGAAAGGAGGAGTAGATGTTCCTTATTTAAATGAGAAAATTTTGAGGGATCAGAAGAATATAAAACCTCAGAAAAGCTGCATTTTTCCAGATGTGTTGAATATGTGGCAACTTCTTTGGTATCACTTGTTTCTGTATAGTAATTTTTCTACAAATTTAATCATAAATTTAGCAACTTGACCAGGAAAGAAATGAAATCTTGGGAAAATAACACATGACAGAATTTGAAAAATCTTTTAAATTTTCACATTTTAATTTAACTTTTGAATGTCTTTATCCATTATCTTTTTCTTATTTCTTCAATTGAAATAAAATATCCGGGTCAGCAGCTGTGGCAGAAATGTGTTAAAAACTTTAAGCCACTTATTTGAATAATATCTTAGTATAAAGAGGGAAATCAGAAGACTTTCCAGGTCATCTTTTTATTTTTGCAGTGGACTGTTGGATTTGGGGGGAAAAATGCAATGCTTTTCATTGAGATTCTTTCTAGATAAAGAAGTGTTTGGATTTTCTAAAACCTGTAATTGTAGGTGGGTGTTTTGTTTTTTTTTTTGGTTCTTCCAGGCTTATGCTGAAATAAAATGTTTGTAAGTTACTCAACTCTACCAGCAACCGAAGTACACTTCAGCAGAAAAGCAGTTGTTCAATTTTATAGACATTTTCAAGGTTAGAGATGTTTTAATTTGAGCTGCAGTGCAATATGGTCTCTGGTTTGGACGTTTTCACCCAAACTCTAGAAGAGGATTTTAGATGAGAAGGAAATACATTTAATTGACAAATTAAATTTAGCAAATAATAAGTAACGTAGCATTAAAAAAAACCAACTTCATCTAAATTTAACAGGGAATTGTTTTCCTGTAACTAACATTTATGTTAAATTCTTTTATATGAAAATAATATTTTTGTGTTATTAATGTGATTAGAACAATTTCTCAATTGATGCATGATAGATTGATGTAAATTTTAGGTTCTCTTCTAGTATAGCAAATGGATAAGCAAATTATTTCACTATGTCAAAACAGATATTTGGAAAGAGATCTGACTAAAGAAATACTGTTTTAAGAGAGTGACAGGGAAACACAAATGCATATATTGAGTAAATTCCAGTGGACCACTGGCCAAATAAAAAATTACCACAGGCATTAAATAAAAAACTGGATCAGTTCTGAAAATATAAAACTGTATTAAACTGAACAGTGCAAGTGGCTTTTAGTTCATAGATAAAATGATTTCCTTCTCTTTTGATGAATGAGAATTTCTGCATCCCATTACACTAATGGAAAATTGTCAAAAGATCCACAGGTTTGCATAGGGCTGTACTCTTCAGAATACTGTGGCACCAGCGTCAGTTTTGTCAATATCATTACAGATCATGGGATTACAGTATGAAAGTCCATAATTTTTAAGACTAAATCATGTATACATTGTAATAAATCCTCTCTCTGTGGGTATACTCTCAAGGCTTTTTGCCATTCTGTGATTCCATCTGGATGTTTTATAGTCCGCTTTTAGGTTCCTTTTTACTAACTGCAGTGGTGAAGAAGTTTAGGTTTTCTCACTTTAATAAAATAATTCAATAAATTGTTACATAACATTCTTATTCTTTTAAATATTATCCTAGCATTAAGATTTGTTTTATTTTACAAATTAGACTGAAAGGGCTAAGCCATTTGAGTTGGCTTGATCAGATTAAAATCTCGGGAGGGGGGGTGTTGATCTGTCACTGTTTATTTGAGATGTTTATCTTAAAATGTGAGTTCTAAAGATCTTTGATAATATTTTAAAGGTATTTCATTTAATATCTTGAATGATACTTTTCCTAGATTTCCAGGTAAAAGATACAAAGAATATCACTTGTGTTGTGCAGTGTCTTCCACCATAACAAAAAATCCTGTAAGAATTATAACTGTCTTGATGAACTAAAAAGCACTGAGTCAAATTCACATTCACTGTGCCTTTCTGTGTGACTCTTCTGTTCTGTAAAGGAGATCTACACATACAAAGAATGGTCTAGAGTACTAATACAGCCATCCTTTATGGTCCCTGGAGTTGGTGGTAATGTCAGTCAAGGCTGCTGAAGGGATTGTTAAATCCATAACCATGACTTTGTTATTTTAGTGAGTTATGTTCTTTGAAATAGTGTTTTCTTTCATCTAGTAAAAGCGAAGTTGTAATTATTTTGCAACCTGGCTGTGATTTCCATCTGCAGACTTTCTTTAAATCCTAAATATGCTTTTCGTAAATTAAAACCATTAGTGTAATTTAAATGTCTACAAAATATGTGACATATGTATGATTCTAAAACCAATTTTGAGTGTAATCTTGCAAGAACTTTACATTCTGTTAATACACATCTTTTTCTTTTTTTTTTATCCCTAATAAAAGCTTTGCTTGGAATAAAGACATCAGTTGTTTCAGAATAAGTTTTACATACATGGCATTTGCTTTCAAATTTTGCACCTATCTTTATATTTTCTCTCCATACTATCTCTTTTCAAATCTGTAGGGAATCAATAGCAGTTTGATAATTGATTAAAAATATTAAGTTGAATCTAGTTTTCTCTGACGGACAGCCTTTGGAAGAGAAGGAGTAATGTGGATTTAAATTATCGAAATAATTTTAATGGTCAAAAAAGAAATCCAAAGTTATTTCTTTGATACTAAGTTAGATTTAGAAAGATATTTCAAGAAGTCATTTAGCAGATTTTGCTGGCAGAAGAAAGATGGTTAGAAAGAACAAATAAATATTAAGGAAAACTCACATATCCAACCAAAATGTCACCATCCCTTTTTCCCTATTACTTTCAGAGCCAAAACGTGCTTTACTTTCTGTCATCAGCATGAAATGTCCTTGAAACTTTGTTGTGCCATTTGTAACAAATGCTGAACAAAGTATAAGAGAACAGTCTATCAAAAATGAAAACACAATTTGTGAATAGTACTTACTGGTGGGAAGTACCTATTCTGTCTCATTGCACAGAAGTCACTGAGTATTATGGGACTCATACCACAGTATGAGTTACCCATAACTATAGTGAACAATTTGAAACAATACAGTTTTGTTTAAAGTAGATGAGGGCTATATCACTAGGAAATAAAAAATAGCTTGCCTTACAAAAGTAGAAATTACAAAGGAGAATTTTAGTGTTTTCTGGTTTTCTGTTTTTTCTAGTTTTAGGTCCTTTAGCTCACTTCTAGGTACCTTTTACACACTTTCACTAATGAATATAACAGCATGTGTTTATTATTTCATAACCTTTTTGTTTCTATACAATGCTTCTGTAGTTTTGATGACAGGCTATGCAGGAATAATAAAGACTAAGTTTTCTCTGTGAACTGGGTTAAATGGATTAAACTTTCTCATGCTTTTTATTTAACCATACCTGAGATTTTTCAGATAAGAAGCAGCTATAATTGAGTGAAAGATTTCTACAGGCTCTAAAGTTTTGTTAATTGCATCTTTTTTTTTCTTAGTTGAACATGAGCTGTAAAAACATTTAACTTTTGCTTTTGCTAATATTACAATTGATTCCAGTTCCAATAAGGGTTCAAGTTGACACAGAGTAAAATCACTGAAAGAAAATGCAGGCAAACCTTGATAAATACCAGATGAAATTGTGCTGGTATTAAGTTAGACTCATACACACATTGTATTAATAATAATAAAAAGAAGTTCAAACCCATGATCTTATTTCATAAGGATTTTTTTTAAAATTGATTTTATCAGACTACATTATATTTCTTCAAAATGGAAATTCATGCTGACTAGTTCAACATGGTGACTTGGAGGTTTTGAACCCGTGACTTCATCAATGCCACAGTCATGACTAAAACAGTATAGCTGAAATTAATCTTTTTTTAGACATTAATAAGTCATAGTGAAAAGAAATAATTATCATGTCTTTCGGCCAACAGAAGAACACTGAAAAAGAAGTCAAGTAAACCAGAGCATTTCAAGATAATTGGCAGACATACATCATTTATTCCAGATTAGCCAAGGTCATGCACTTGATGCTCCCAGTTTTTGCATCCATATATGTGGTCATTGTTGCCATCAAATTCCTGAATTTTGATGGCTATATTTAATGGACTGAGAATAGACCATGAAGAAAAGTACTGAGAACAGCCAATGTAAAAAGCACATACTCCATTCAGTTAAACAGTGACCTTTTTAACCTTGCTGTATGCAGGAAATATCCACTTGTATTTTAGTAATTACATTAGCTTCCTTAATGGCATTCGATACAGATGGTATAGGAAGAACTTATCTGCAGCTGAAGAATGCAGGCAACAGTTTTAGTTGGAGTTGCGAATATTTTTTCTCATTAGGGTTAAGGAGAGGGAAGAGAACTGAGAATTTGTGTGCTCTCTTCAATCAGAGAATATTTTTATTTATTTTATGTACTAATATTTATATTTATATATTTATATATTGTTATATTTATATTTAGTATATTCATTTTATATATTTATATATTTTTATTTTTCAAAGATTTTTTATTTTTTTCTTATTATTAAAGTTAAAACTAATAAAATTTTGCATGTGTTAAAAAATCTGTTGAATCCTGTAAAACAGCAGAGCGGAAGAATAAGTGCGGTTGTTAATGCATTTGGGACTTAGAAAATTAATTAGAAAATTAATATTTATTCTGATTTATACTACAGATTCAATTTGATTTTATGAAGATACATCAACCAGCTTGTGTCTTCTCTTTTATCTGTAAAATGGGAACAGAACTTCTTCTATCCCCTTTTTTTAGTTGTTGCCTGTTACAATATAGACTGTCTACTGAAGGAAATTATTTTAGTTCCTCTACCATGCCAGAAGCAGTGAGGCAATTCACACACTTCATGGACTCCTAGAAGAGAGGATGGCACAAATTTAAAAACCAAAAGAGTATTAAAATTATCTTTTTTCTT
The DNA here is from genome assembly GCA_036023395.1 of Myiotriccus ornatus. NCBI lineage: Eukaryota > Metazoa > Chordata > Aves > Passeriformes > Tyrannidae > Myiotriccus > Myiotriccus ornatus. Next base: position 49,665,186 of record JAYRBT010000001.1, read on the forward strand.
TTTCCTGGCCTATGAAGGAAAAGTTAAACTGGACAGGGATTGTGATTCTTCCTTAACTGACTCCTACAGCTTTTGATGATGTGGGATCTTCATAAACCAGAGATTGCATTTTGACAGTTTTTCCTAATAGGCAAAAATGGATCATTCCTCAATTAGGTCTGATCTGTTTCTATTATTCTCTGCTATTGACTGCACGACAGCTCTGACAGTAGACTTTGAAGATTAATTATGTTTTACGTAACAATAAAAAAATCGTTATTTATTTCAAATATTAACTGCTCAGTCAGGAACAAACGAAAATAGAAAGAAGCAATAGAGTCCTTGGCAGCTAGGGGTGGGGGAGATGGAGCATATAATGGAGGGCACACACTTTCCCTTGTGGTTTGACTGGAAGGAATCTCTGAAGTGGGATTTGGGGACGAATAAGTAAAAAACTTATACCATGAAATGGTGTCCCTGCTATGAATGCTTCACATTTCTGTGTTCTGTTTTACGAAGGAATTTATGTTATGGGTATTTAAAGATGAATAGAAAGTATTTCTCTTTCTATTTCCTTTTTCATACACATCAGGATGTGTATGATTCCCCATTTTCTGTCTGAGCTACTCCCAGTTTTCCTTATTTACAGCTAGAGTGCTGCACACTTAATTTATACTGTAGACTGAGACAAATATCTTTGACACCATGAACTTCTTTTATGAGGCTCACTCTTTTGCTTCTTTTGCTATCTCACTCTGTGTTTTCATATGTGAAAAGTGCTACAGTCTCTAAGATAGTTATTTGTTTCTTTTGGACATGAAAAACAGCCTCTTAGAATGTCGTTTTTAATACTACTGGTTATGAAAGGTATTAATGGCTGTTATCAGTGGGTTGTTTCATCAGGCAATTACAGAACTGCTTAGGACTAATGGGCCTGCTGACATGCTAACTAGATGTCAGTTCTGTATCCTTCTCTTTCTTTTCATGAATTTCACCAAAATCAGTTTAATTCTCTTTTTCAGTGCTGGAATGCTACATCTGAGCTTGCAGTTGATTAGATGTGATATACAAAAATTATCAAGTAATGTCCAGAGAAATAGTGATAAGACATCAATTTTAGGTCAGATGACCTGTTTACTTAAACCCATAGAATCATTAAGCTATTAAAAGTTAGAGAGGTTATATAAAAATTCGTATTATTGTAAATATATAATTTTGCACTAAGTTAATTATGACTTCAAACAGAGTTCTGTTTTCTCATGTCTACAGCTTTGTGTTATTAGGACTAGATCATCATTGTTATCTGGATGATAATCATGAGTATTTATTCTAGCTTTGTGCCATTTTAGGAACGTTTGTTTTGGTCCACACTCCAAATTTTTTTATATTCTTTGAGGCTACACAGGTAGCATAACAACCCCAGCTGTCTTTGAAAGTTAAGAACATCTAATTTAATTAATTAAGGCATAAAATACTCATTTTTGTGTTTCTCTATAAAGGATATATTTGCATCAGGTTTTCTTTTTGAAAACCTGGTGATGATGCAAAGAAATTACTGCTGGTGCAAAATAATTTTTATGTAATTTAGTTGGTTTATTTTTCATAACTGTGTATGGTGCTTATTCTGGATACATTTGTTCTTTAGGTGTAAAATTAGAAGTAAAAGCATGTACAAATTTAGAAGATTGTAGCATGGGTATATGTTTCCAAGAGCATTGTTTTGCCTTAGTCGTGCCTTAGTACACCTGAAGTTTGCTCTTGACAGATGATGAGTGTGTGACAGAAAGGTAATTTTTTTTTTTAAGTTTTACAGAATATGATGTGAATTCATAATAAATCAGACAACATTCTATGATGAAATATTTGATGTGTCTGTGCTACCTGCATTGGTTTAAATGTAGAGTTCAGTCTTCTGTTTGGATTTTCTTTGTCAGCTTTCAAAGAGTGGAGGTAGCCTGCAGGTGATGAGTATCTCATTAATCTTTCTGATCTTCTAGCACTTGAGCATAGGAATAGCTGATCAATTACAGCAATTGTCTCCCTAAATGAGCTTTGCACATCTGCCTCTTATTTCATTAACTGTCTGCACATATATCTGATAGAATGGAATCCTAGTGGCTTCTTACAGCTTGTTCTGTATTACTATACAATAAGGGTGGGGTTGTTAGCAAAATGGGCACAAAAGCATATTTATCCAGTACCCAAAATAAATATACATGCCATTGTGTAGGAGTGCTTTTGTCTCTAATCCGTGTTGGTAGAAACCTATTTAAAGCACATCAGTTTACTTTTCAGCCTCCTGTTTAGTTCTTACTTGAGTTTTATGTTTTTGAATTTACCATTTTTATAACACAAACAAAATGTTTTCATGCCCTAAAGCGTGATATCAATATCTGTATGATTTTAGATAACAGAGCCTACCATATGTAAAATTAACGGTAGAAGTGAAATTTCATCCTAGTCTCCTTACAATGCATCTTTTAAATAATTAGATATGACATTCTTCTCTCAGAAAGTAAATTTACATTTCCAAAGCTGCAAACAAGTATTCCATAGTGACATTCTTATTAGATATTTATTATTTAAATTAATTACAAAACAATGAGTAACAGCTAGACTCCATAATTCAAGGTTTGTTTTAAGAAACATGCCCTACAAATTATGGGTTATGAATTTAATAAAAATAATATTTCACATGAAGGCCTCTTTCAATAATACTCAAGCTTTCAGTTACAGGATAATCAATTACCAGATGAAAATTAAAATAAAAAAAAATTAAAATTTCTTAGCAGAGGCTTTTTTTCTCTATCTATTAATAAATGATTCGGTTTATTCATAAGAATTTACATTATATAATATTCAAAGATTGTTTACTTATGCTTGTCATATAGTAACTTGGTTTGGATTATGCCAATATTTATTTATTTATTTAAATAGTGAACTAAGCTAAAGGCCAAAAATACTCAGTAACAGACATTTTGTCCTGAAGTGATGTAGATTACTCCAAATGATTCTTTGATACTTTCTGAACATTTAAGTATTCTTGAATC